>CM068368.1:586948557-587503295 GCA_034769895.1 Magicicada septendecula
AGACCCTTCCTCGAAACTGAGTTCCGTGATCGGTAATAATTGATCTTGGAGCTCCTAACTCTGGTATGTATTGTTGGATCACTATTTGCAAAATCTTTTTTGTAGTTGCCCGATTAATGGGGTATAGTTTTGTAAACTTGGAGTAATGGTCGAACATGATTATAATAAATTTATACTGTTTTCTCCCTCCACTACGAGGTAACGGTCCACACACATCTAAAAATACTCTCTCTAATTTACCAGTTGATGTAATAGGTTGCATAATTCCTTCTGTTTTTTCGTTATTGCATTTTGCCAATTGACAGATGTGACACTGCCGAATACATTCTCTAACTCTCCTGTTGATATTCTTAATGTAAGTGTGTTCCTCAAGTGCCTTCATTACTTTTAATGCACCCATATGCCCATATCGACTGTGGTAGTCCAGTATTAATTCTGTTTCTAAAGCTGTAGGTATCACCACCTTCCATGAGCCTTGGTTATTATTTGGTTTGTAAAATAATATGTCTTCATGTAGACAGTAATATGCAGTGATTTTTTCATCCTGTTGGATCAGTCTTTGTCTAAAATTGTTGATTTTTGTATCCTCTGTTTGTTGTTGTGAAATTGATTTCATGATGTTTTCCAAATCTGACTTGTTTTTTATTATAGTATATACCTTGATGATTGTTTCTTTTTCCCCTTCAAAAGTTTGTTGTTCTATGTTAATCCGGGACAATATATCTGCAGCAATATTCTGTTTTCCTGGAACATACTCCCAATTTATATGGTACTCCTGTAGTGCGAGTATCCACCTTGTCAATCTCCCATGGTTAATCTTGCAATTTTTTAGGAAAGATATTGACTTATGATCGCTCCTCACAGTTATCGGGTATCCAAGAATGTAGGTTCTGAATTTCCCACAAGCGAATACAACGCTTAATAACTCCTTTTCTGTTCCACTATAATTGCGTTCACATCCATCAAGTATTCTGCTTGCAAAACTCACCACCTGATGTTCTCCCTCGCTTTCTTCTTGATATAATACAGATCCTAAACTTATATCACTGGCATCACAGTTCATAAAGAAAGGTTGGTTGAAATTAGGATGTTTTAACACAACTGAACTTAGGAAATTATGCTTGATCATTTGGAGTAAATTGTCTTGTTCCTGTCCCCAGGACCATTTGTTCTTAGAGGATAATTGTGGAGAAAACTTTGCTGTCATTTCAGAATAATTTCTCTGAAACTTCCTATAATAATTGGAAAGTCCCAGAAATGATTGAAGTTGCTTTTTATTTTTAGGACTTGGAAACTTCTGGATAGCTTCAATTTTTTCATTGGATGGTGTTATTCCTTGTCTTGTTAACTTAAAACCCAGGAATTGGACTTCACTGGCGATAAGCTTGGATTTTTGAAGTTTTAGGGTAACGTTATTATCTGATAGTTTTTGTAATACTTGTCCTACTCTGTCACAATGGTCTTCCCAATTCACTGACGTAATCAACAAGTCATCAACATAGACTGTGGTATATGGAATAGTATCTGGACCCAACACCTGGTCCATACATCTTACGAATACAGCTACTGAGTTTACCAGTCCAAACGGTAGTCTCTTGAACTGGTAGTCCCTTCCTTCGAAAATAAAGGCGACGTACTTTCGACTATCTGGGTGTAACTCCACCTGCCAATACCCACAAACCGTATCCCAGGTGCTAATAAATTGTATGCCATTGAATTTTTTCAATATCTCCTCAATCTCTCCGGGAGATGTTCTGTCATTAACTATGATCTTATTAATCTCTCTAGCATCCAAACAGAGTCGTACTTTGCCATCTTTCTTGGGAACGGCTATTGACTTGTATATGGGGAACAGCTATACTCAATAATATCTTCTGCTGTCATTTTGTCTAGTTCAGTCCTCACTGCTTCTTTTAATGCATAAGCAACGGGATATGATTTCTTATTAAAATTTACAGGCTCCTTGAATTGTAGTGTAAATTGATAATCTTTTACTTTGCCAGGTATATCATAGAAAACATAGCGGTATTTATTATATATTGATATCAACTTTTCTATTTGTTGTGTAGTTAAATTACATTCATTTTGTTCTGACCGAAATTGTCGGATCTCTTCTAATTTTTCCAACCATAAACTGTCTTCACTCCCAAAGTATTCCCTTCTTAATTCCATGACTCATCTTGATTATTATTGAATTTTCTTATACTATTGCATGAAGGTACATTTTTATTTTCTACTAACTTTGCTGTCCATTCTATATTATCCACTTTTAACGACACTATGGCCTGTCTCATGTCAATTATTGTTGAGTATTTTCTCAAAATATCACAGCCTATTAGTAGATTAAATGGTAGATTACTAGCTACTAGAAAAATCATAGGTATAGCTACATTTCTGCTGGTTACTGTTAATGATACCTGTTTCCTTATTGACTTGTTTTGCCTTCCAGTGGCTCCGATTAAAATTATATTTTGAATTGGTAAAGTTGGTAAGATGGCCTTACTATATTTTTGAATTTTGATGTATTCATTGTTGTCGATTAACGACACGTTTGCGCCCGTATCTATCATGCATCTTGTCTCTAGTCCATTCACTTGGGCGATGATATAAACGATCTCATTATTCGAACTATTGTGCGTTATCGTGTCTTCGTTCAGTAGTTCTTCTCTCACATTTTTTAAGAAGTGATTGTGCACTATTGTCAATGTATCGTCAGTCATTTTGTCTCATCCTAGTAAGTACCCAAATTGCCGGTTCAGTGATGGGACCTGATGGATTTTCACTGCCGCGGTCCGTTTAAATCAGGGCTGATCTCCTCAGTCCTGTTGTCTAATTGATTGGGTCTGTCTCTACTCTGTGACTCTTGTACCTCAATGGCGTTATTATCGAACGTCACTGAGTTTCGGTTATTCCTGTTGTCGTCGCAGCTCCTACTTCGCCGATGTTCATCACGGTAGTGCTGGTTACTCTCCTCCTGAAAACTTCTCCCACAGTTCCCATTATAATTTGCTCGTCCCTGGTACCAACGTCTTCCCACATCTCTATCGTCAATGCTTACATAATTCACTTGTCTTCGATATGTTTGATTTTGATTGTTATTATTGCCGTTATTATTATGCCTGTATCGGTTATCGTAGTTGTTGTTATAACCTCGGTTGTTCTGGTACTGGTGGTCTCTGTCATTGGCACGCTGGTATCCATTATTGTTATTATTTGTCGGAGAGCTACGGTAATAGTGGTTGTTGTTATGGTTGTTATTATTCGCCGCATTATTTCGTGGATAGTTGTTAGTGTTATTCTGGTTTTGGTAACCGCGTTGATAGTGGTTACCGTTGTGGTTGTAACTATTGTTCGGTCGTTGCCCGTTGTTTTCATATTGGGCGTCGCGGCGACCATTATTTCTATTTATTTCATCATTCCTTCGTCTGTACTGGAGGAAGTTCTTCTCTTGTTCCATCTCCGCTAATAATGTTGACATCTCCTCGATGGTTTGTATGCGTCCGTTTATTCGGCCTCTTGTAATTTCGCCACCATAGTGGTAAGCTAATAGCCGCACTAAACATTCTGTAGGAATTGCAGGCTCTAAATGTCTGGCTATGTTTATTTTGCCAAGAAAATATGCGGTTGGAGTTTGCTTGCCGTGCAGGTCATATCTGCCCAATCCTATGTCACTTCTTATCATGTGTTGCGTGGCATCAGACCAATATTTAGATTTGAATTGTTTTTTAAATTCTTGGAAGTTTTGTATACTTGGCCGCATCGCTGTCCACCAATTGTCATAGACCTTTCGGAACATTTCGTCCAGCATGCTCCTGATCACAAACCATCTGTCTTCTCCGGTTTTGGCTATTTTCTCTTCTACTCGTTCTAAGAATAGCATGGGGTTTCTTCTATAATTTTGGAAGTTGATAACTTCTCGATTTTCCTCGCATGTTGTATGGGCACCGGTACATTGTCTGTTTTTTAGGGAATTAATTTCATCTCTATGGGCAGTTGTTTGGTCTTGTACTCGATTAAGACTGGTACTCATACCTTCTAATCTTTCTCCCATCACTGCTTGATTGGTTCGCATGTTTTCTATCCGTCCATTTGTTTCTTCCCGGATGCTCAGTATCTCTTGGTTCATCCGCTCACACTTTTCCTTGGTCTCGGATTCCACCCTTTTAATTTCAGTTACCGGTTCTTCCAGCTTCTTGTCCCATTCTTCCTGCAATTGCCGGTTATTAATTTCCATCTTGTTATTCCAATCTTCTTTTAACGACTCTTTGTGTTCATCCAATTTTTTCATAGTCTCTTGGTAATTTCCCTTCAATTCTTCCCTCAATGCTTTATTATTTGCGTCAATTTTCTCCTCCATTTTCTTACTATTCTCCTTCAACTCTCCCATTTTTTCTTCAATTTTCTTAATAGTCTCTTCCAATTTTCGGCTTAATTCCTCCGTAGACTGTTTATTGCCCATTTTTAATTCTTCCTTCAATTTTTCTAAGTTCTTATTACTGTTCTCGGTTAATTCTTCCATTTTCTTGCTGAAGTCTTCCTTCATTTCGTCCTTTAGTTTCTTATTACTCTCCTCCGTTTTCTTACTACTCTGTTTTAAATATTCCATAATGCTCTTCATGTCAACGCTCTCTGTAACTTTGTCCGGTTCTTGTTTATCTCCTTGGTCCTCTCTCATTATTACTTCTACTTCCTCAACCGGTGTTGCTTCTTGGTCTTCCATGTTTAACTCGTCTACCTTCTCGGTTTCGGCCGCTCTTTTGCGTGATACTTCTCACTTCCTCATTTTGTTTATTTTTGTTTGTCTGTCTATAAATTTACTTCTCACTTCCTCATTTTGTTTATTTTTGTTTGTCTGTCTATAAATTATTATTTAATTTATATTAAATTAAACGCCCCACGTTGGGCGCCAATTTGTAACCAAATTATTCGTTACGTACAATGTTATTGGGAATAGGTTACTTAAATGTTATGTTGTGTGCACTTGAATTACATACACCTCCCGTTGGAAGTGTCAATTTGTAACAAATAAATAATGTAGCGACTAACTCGCACTGGAGTCGTCAATTTGTAATTATTAATACGTTATGTTGGACGGCGAATGGTTTTGTAATTTGCCGCTTGCTCCCACTATACCGCTCGTTTCCGTGACGTCACTCAACGTTGCCAACTGTCGTGGTGTCGGCTGTAATCTGTGAATTTATTTCCTAAATGGAACAGCAATAATAACGACACAAATATAACATCAAACATATATCCTTATAGGAATCCTTTATTCAGAAAAGCACTGGTTAATTGTTTCTTAAATTTGATTATGACAATCACAATTGTGGCGCAAATTATACGTCTTCTTTTTACCAGTTGGCAGTAGTAGCCAACATTCAGTATTTTTTCAGACCAAAAGAATGCTTTCGTTAATGTTTCTATTAAAAATAAAGTATCTCAGGGCGTATATGGTTCGGGGATTACATTTAAACAAAATATTATTCTATAAATCAAAATACAAGTTTTACAATTAAAGGATATTACAAGGTTAGAGTGTAACGTGCACACAGGCAGTCGTATAGTGGTTACCAGTTCTGATAGGTTATGTCCAGTTTAGGCGTTTAATAATTATTATGTAAATCAAAGGTTCTTGTGGTGTTTGAAAAGGTGTCAATCTCTAATCATGTTATTAGTGAGTGTTCTTAGTGTTGGTGTGATATGGTGTCTGTAGTTTTAGTTGATTAGTACTTAAAAGTCGTGTATACAAATGTGGGTGTTGATGCACAATATAATAAGATGTCAAAATCACCAAATCCTCTTCTTTGTATGCTTCCTGGTTGAAGATAGGGCCCACGTCCACTTCAGATCTTCTTCCTGGTTCTTGGGTCTTCTATTTCATATAATGGTTGTTCTTCTCTTGGTGTAAAAAGTTCGTATTATGTACCTCTAACTGTATTAATATGTTTGTATCGTTTTTTCACAGTTTATTTTATATTATGTAGGACGTTTTACAAACGCGTCTATCCGCTAAGATCGTTGTCAAAGAAGTCTCCTTTTATTTATCCGAATTTTCTGGTTGCTAAGGGTAAACTTGGAATCTGGTTGGTTGATTCAGATATACACTGTCATATACTTTCATTATTTCAAAATCTAAATTTGTTCAAAACCTTTAAATTAACATAACTTTTCTGTACTGAATGGGAATTTAAAACCATTATCAGCATTATTTTGATCTTTACATTTGTTACATTTAGACACTAAACATGCCTACTTTTACTTAAGAACTACAGATGTTACAATTTTGTTATTTGAAATTTTCTTAAATAACTTGAGATGTATTATTTTGTTTCTATATTCGTTGTGTACACTATTAACTATAAATATATTTATCCTTCCACCTTTGTTTTACAATATCCCTAACATTATTATCTGAAATTTACAAAAGTTGGTTTCACCTGGCCTATGTACTGGTGTTATTTTCATCACCATGTTTAAAACCTTTAACAGTTAAATTATCTTTTAACAATCATAAAAACTGTTTAACACATAACATTATTTTAACAAAACAAAAGATATACTATTCTATTAGTTTAAATTCATGCCCACATGGCTATGATTTTACTGAACCTTTGCACAAATAAACTGTTTTTTACTCAAACTGTACAATTGTTTGACACTTAGCAATAACATCTTTTTATAGTCTATTTTGCTTTGCCAATCAATTTATCACTGTTTAACACCAGTTCTATGGTTATATTTGTTAACATAAAATAATGAAATTAATATCATTTAATTGATATTCTTTTAAAACAACTGTTTCACCTGCTACATACAAAAAACAACACAAATACCATGATAATAAAACAATGTGCTAAAACATAATAACATGCACATTTTTATAAAATAAATTCTGCACTAATTACTTAGTCTTTTGTCAGTTAATTCATTAATTACTCTGGCACTGTCCATGTTATGCTTCACATTACTTGTCACTATGTTTGTCGTTTACCCTATTCACTTAACACTTAATAGGTTGTATTTATAAACATACTTATTGGCTTTTATAGGGTTTTACATTTTATTGTCATTAAAAGGACTTCACTCTTGTTATAAAAATGTTATTGTGAACAAGTTATTATTTGTTGTTTTCTGGACAATCTTATGAACACTATTTGTTACAATTAGTTGTATGGTTCATGTATCTATAATAAGGTGTGTTATATTTTCATGACATCAATTAACTTAATCATTTACTAATATTTCTTTTACATAATATTACATGTTTGGGCCTATTATCCCTCAATTTGTATTTTGATTATCTTGATATTATGATACTTTGAATGAAACCATTTGTTTCTTTATAGTACTGGTTCATAAGCCGTCTGTCTTTATAATTCTTTATTTGGTCATTATTGAAAGTTCATGTCATAATTGGGGTTGAAGGTATTTTGCATCACTTAGCCTAAATCATTAATTTGGGTACAGTCAGTTGTCTTACTAGTCAGTCTAAAATGGTTAGTCGTTCCTCTTCACTATCATCTTGGAAGATAATGTTCTCCTTGTTAGCTTCTTAACCAAAGTCTTCATTAAATCAGGTACGATATTAAGTTGTTCCAAATGTAACGTTACAATATATATATTTATATATTGTAACGAAACAAAATGTTACAAAAAGAATAGTAAATAATAGTGAAATCCGATCCAGAGAGGAAACAAGAAATAATAATTGATAGCAAATTAAAGGAAACCTAGTTGGTTTGACTTATTTAATATTATCAAGAAACCCAGAAATAACCCAGTAGAATAGGGCAGTAAACAAATCAAAATTAAATGAATAAACCTAGTAGGCTTAAATAATCAAATTACCCTGAAACACAACTAAACCCAATAAAGAGTACCTACCCATTTAAATAAAATTGTATTAATTAAAATTGTATATGCCTATAATAAGGATAGAAAAGGGACACAACCCTTTACAGTGATGAGTGTTATAATAAGAAATAGCGACACAGACTACCGTTAAACAGTGTTAATTACTTTTTTATGGAAAGTGTTTTATTGTTATTATTAGACAGAATTTTAGTTTATCATACAGACAATAGTTTAGCAGTATAAATAAACTAAAACTGTCAAAAACAATAATTATTATTAAGAGTTTTGTTGTATGTTATAAGATTGCATGTATCATTAGAATATAATAATAAAATTATCTATTCAAGGTAATTTATAAAATGTAAAGTGAGTAACGGGTATTGATCATATAACATTTAACCTATACATAAATGGCCAATCAAAATTTAAGAAGTTTGTATGAGTTCGGTGACTAAAAAAGAAGAAATAACACTTAATTGTTAATTGTGATGGAGAACAGTTTAATAGTGCGTGTCGAGATGTTATTAAAATAAAAAATATAAAATTGATAACTCGTTTGTGAAAGAAGATCTGAATGACCACTATTGAAGATAAATAATTCCTCCACTACAATCATTTCATGAACCAGTAATAGACACAATCAAGAAATTATCCAGAATAAACCAGAAAACGTTCAGCAATATTGCCTAGATGTGTAAAGTATAATTTGACAATATTTTTATCCAACAAGGAACAACCACTAGACAATATACCAATTTACACTAACACTAATCACTAGTAAACATTTTAAAGTGAAAACAAATTCCATATCTGAATGAAACAGTGATTACAAGGAAAACATTTATTTGTACACATTCTAATAAACTTCATTATTCTGTGAGACGGACAACGGCAGCCATGATGTTGACGTCACTCTAACCTACAGGCCTTTTACGAAGCATTGAATCTTGTCAAACTTTGTATGTTATTTAATATATAATTTTTGTAATATTTTTTAGATTATAAGTAATAGATGATTTGTAAAGGTACTCTATATTGTTAATTATCATGTAAAGGAATTTTTCGTAGCAGCCACAAGAATTCCCACGAAATATATTAACATTATTTAATTATTAAATCCTGAGATAAATATCGATTGTGACAACCGTATGTATCGAATGGAATTTTCCAATAATTTGAACTTATATTACAGAGATTAAACCATTATGTTAATAAATCATATCCATGCGTTATTATTTCAGGGACATAATATATTATCAGCATTTATTTTATAATTAACAAGGATAAGAAGACTTCGGGGAGTCATTGGAAGTACGCAAACTGCAAAACCAAGATTAACCTCAAATAATAGGTTAAAGCCTAATATCGAAGGTGATTTGAGAATTGTTTGGGATGACTCGACCGCTATTTTTTTAATTGATTTTGGAGTTCTAACTACTGAACTGGAATAATTATAATTCTGATTCCGAAACCAAGGCAGAATAATTCAATTCTTTTACTTATATATTTAAATCACATTCGAAAACACACAACATAAATATTCCACGATCAACTGATACACTATTTACAACTATTTAGTACAAATTAACATATACAAGGGAATAACACGGGCAAATTATTATACCATTAAGATACTACGGGTAAACGTTCAGTAATAAATTGGCGCACCAACTAGTGAGGCTGAAATTAGGAAATATTAGGTGAAGAAATTGAAACAAGCAAATTAATTTCCTAATTTTTAGCTGGCGACTGCTATAAGTTCCAAAAAATAATAAAGATGCACAAAAGGGCGTCGTCACTGAGACGGACGAAGGAGGCAGAGAAAAAAGTCAGGATGGAAGAGAAAGAAGTAACATCGGTGGAGGATGTGGAGACGGTAGCAAGAAAGGAAGATAGGGGAGACCCGCATCTTATAAAATTAATGGAGTTAATGAATAGTATGAATGAAAAATTGGACAAGAACAAGGAAGAAACCAATGACAATTTTAAGAAGCAGAAGGAAGAAATCACGGAAAACTCAAAGAAACAAAATGAAATTTTGAGTCAAAACTTATTAAAACAAATGGAGGAACAAAACAAGCAAACGAAGGAAGATTTGAAGAGCATCAAGGAAGATCACAGACAAACAAATGAAAAAATTGATAGTATCAAGGAAGATAACAGACAAACAAACAAGAAAATAGACGGTATGAAGGAAGAGATTAACGAGAACTCAAGGATACAAAATGAGAAAATGAGTGAAAATTTAATAAAACAAATGAATGAGAGGATGGACAGTACAAACGAGAAAATAGACAGATTAACAGGAATACAGATGAAAACAATAGACAAATGAATGAGAACTTGAGGCAAATTAATGACAAATTCAAAGAGAATAATAAAATATTGAATGACAAAATAGACAGCATTAAGGAAAGCAATAGACAAACCAATGAAAAAATTGACAGTATTAAAGAAAGTACTAACGAAACCTTAAGGCAAACTATAAGTGACAATAATAACTAAATGAAGGAAGAGTTCAGACAAATCAATGAAGAGAATTTAAGAAGAATTAATGGTAGAATTGAACAGGTCAATGATACAATTAACCAGAAGATGGACAAAATCGATGAGGAAAGGAAGCAAGAAACAGCGGACACTAATGAGAGATTGAGAAAAGCTAACGAAACCATCACACAAAACAAAGTAATGGTAAATGCTAGAATAGACCAGGTCCAAGAAAATAATTGTATTCAAATAGGAGGAATACAGAAGGAACAAGAAAATTTAGTAAATTTACAGAAACAAACCGGAGAAGGTGTGACAATATTAACACTACGGTGAATAATTTAACTGGTCAAGTACGCCAAAATCAAGAAGAAATTGAGTTAATTAGAACCAGACCAAATAATATTACTCATGTTTCCACAAATGAAACCAGAGAAGGGATTAATTTCAAAAATTATCGAGAAAAACCCCATGGAATTCCTGGCCAGAATCGAGGAACATTTTAATAAACATCGAATAACTATCTGGAGCTCGATTAGAGAGATGTTGGATGAGCATTTTAGGGAGATTACGGACAACTGGTGGACAGCAACCAGGAATGAGATAGTGGACTACGCTCAATTCAAAAAACTGTTTAAAGAAAAATATTGGTCCGAAGCTATACAAAATATTATAAGGGACAACATTTGTCAGGGAAGATATGATGGAAATAGAGGTACATCTCCAACTACTTACTTCTGGGGAAAGGTGTGTTTGGCGAGACACCTAGAGCCAAGAATACCAGAAGAATCCCTAGTAACTAAAATGGCATACCATTATGACACAGGAATTGCCAGAGCACGCCTGGGAAGCCAGATTAAAATGGTCCACGCAATGGCTGACTTATTAGAAAATTATGAACACGAGGGTTACTACAAAAGAAGCAGACAACGAACTGATCAGTGCGGTTCAAGAAATAATAACCATGGTATGAATCCTAATCACTATAATAACATGAATAACCGGAATAGTTATAACTTTAATGGCAACGATCGTAGTTCCAACCAAAATTTTACTCCAAATAATAACCAACCAACAAACTTCAATCGAAATCCAATTAACAATAATAGTAACAACAGGCCCAATCAAAATTACCATCCGGGTAATAGAATTAATAATAATAATTATAATAACTACCGAACAAACCAAAATTACAATAATTTTAGAAATAACCCAGGAGTTAATACCAATAATAATAACCAGGGTAATTATAATAATAATCGTCCGTACAGACCAAGAATAAATTATATTAGTGCAGAAGAAGGGGATTACTGGAGATACCATCAACCTCGGAGGAACAGTGTTAATAACAGTTATGATCAAAGAGGAAATCCCAGAGGGATGAGTCACCATTATAACCGAGTAAGAAGTAGAAGCCAGGAGGACTTCCGAGAATCAAGGGGGAGTGAACAATTAGACAACCGAGAGGTTGAACAACCAGGAACCAGCACACCATTCCAGGCAAATCAACAGTTATGCCCAGAAAATAATCATGATAGCCTTAATTTAAACGGAGTGAGGCAGTAATAAACCCTCGCGAACCCCTTACTGCTACTAACTACTGGGTACAAAAACCACCAAATTCAAAAATATAGTAATAACAAATTACTACCAACTAATTATGAAAAACTAATTATGGAAAATAAAAGAATTTTGAGGTACAAAAACCACCAAATTCAAAAATATAGTAATAATAAATTACTACCAACTAATTATGGAAAATAAAAGAATTTTGAAGTATAACAACAACCAAAGTTTAAGGACGGATAGTCAAAATCTTACTATTATTTACAATTATTATTTGAAAAATCTTCGAGAAGAACTGTTGGAGGAAACGGTGACAAGTAGAACCAACCAGCATAATGAAATCTTATACATAACCGCTCAAATTGAAGGAATTCCTACACGAATAATGATAGATACTGGTGCAAATGTATCACTTATTAATGATGCTGAACTGGAGAGAATACAGAAACAAAGTAAAAATATAATACCTACCTTACCTGTCAATAATGTTATTTTAATAGGTGCCACTGGGCGTCAAAATAAAACAGTGAGAAAACAAGTGTCATTGGAACTAGAAAGCAAAGGTGTTACAATTAATATTATATGTTTGGTCGCAATCGGCCTACCATTCGAAATATTAATCGGATGCGATATGCTGAGGAAATATTCAGCCATTATTGATCTGAGCAAGGAGAAGGTGTCCTTGAACTCAGAAGGTGTTATGTGGACGGCAGAGTTAATAGGAAGCGATGGTGCCCCTCTGAACCGTACCCATCACCAAGTTAGGGAATTAAATTTTTTAAAGAATGACACCCAATGCAGAAAAATAATCTATAATATGACAAATGAAGACCTGTGGAACAGTAAATTACAGGAGATAAGAGAGTTTAGACACCAAGGCACAAATAATTTGACAGTAAAACAAGTAGAAGATCTCATTATAATATATAAGAAGTATAAACATGTATTTTCAGAAAAACCAGGAAAAGTAAAAAACTATCAGTGTTGTAGAATACAATTTAAAGAACCAGCAGAATTCCACAGAAAATCCTATCCTATACCATATTCATTGAAGGAGGCGGTTAGAGCTGAAATTAATAAAATGTTGTTAAATGATATAATTGAGCATAGCCAATCACCATATACTAGCCCAATAGTAGCAATTCAGAAGAAGAACGGACAGGTTCTACTTTGCTTGGATGCCCGAGAAATAAATAAACATATAGTAAATGATCGCACGTCACCTGGAGAAATAGAAGAAATTCTAAAAACATTTCATGGTACAAAATTCATCAGTACCTGGGACACAGTTTGTGGTTACTGGCAGGTGGAGTTGCACCTGATGAGTCGAAAATATATGGCTTTTATTTTCAAGGGTAGAAACTACCAGTTTAAGAGATTGCCATTTGGATTAGTTAATTCGGTAGCAATTTTTGTATGATGTATGGACCAGGTATTGGGTCAGGAAGCGCTACAATTCACCACAGTTTATGTAGACGACTTGTTGATTACCTCATCCAACTGGGAGGAACATTGTCACAGGGTGGAATATGTATTGAGTAAGTTAGCAGAGAACGACATAACACTAAAACTCGAAAAATCCCAATTAATAGCGAAGGAGGTTCAATTTTTAGGTTTCAATTTGACTGAACAAGGTATTGCACCATCACAAGAAAAGGTTACTGCAATCCAGAAATTCCCACAACCAAAGAATAAGAGGCAACTCCAATCCTTCTTAGGACTGTGTAATTACTACCAGAAGTTCCAACGCAATTATTCCGCATTGACATCTAAATTTCAGGAACAGCTGTCTTCCAAAAACAAATGGATATGGGGACATGAACAGGATGCTATACTACAACAGATAAAGGATAAATTCTTAGAGACAGTAGTCCTTCATCATCCAAATTTTGATCACCCATTCTTTTTGAACTGTGATGCAAGTGATGTCAGTCTTGGGATGGTATTGTACCAAGAAGACAAAGAAGGAAACCATTTAGTCATCAGTTTTGCCAGTCGTGTGTTAAACCACTGTGAGAGAAGGTATAATGTCACTGAAAAGGAACTATTGAGCATAGTCTTTGCTTGTAGTAAATTCCAAACGTACATTTTGGGATATCCTGTAACTGTCAGAACAGATCATAAGTCCATCTCATTTTTGAGAAGTTGTAAGCTGAGTCACGGAAGGCTTACAAGGTGGATACTCGCCTTGCAGGAGTATAATATCAAATGGGAATATATTCCAGGGAGTCAAAACGTGATAGCAGACGTGTTATCTCGAATAAACCTGGACACCCAGACATTTGAGGGTGAGAAGGAAAGGATTATCAAGGTGTACAACATTCTCAAAAGTAGATCTGATTTGGAGGCATTATTACAAAATACCAGAGCGAATCAGTTATTAGACCCAAAATTAATAAAAATCAAGGAACGTTTGGAGAACCAAAACTTTCCAATAAACCAATTCTATTGTGAACAAGAAGGAATTTTATTTATAAAAAATACATTGAACCAAGAAGACTGAAAGGTCATCATTCCCAAAATCATGGAGAAAGAACTAGTGTTGGAATATCACATAAGATACGGACATATGGGTGCAGTAAAGGTAGTGAAAGCATTGGAGGAGAATTGTTACATTAAGAACATACACAGGAAAGTACAAAATTATATAAAACCCTGTCATATCTGCCAATTGGTCAAAATTAATAATGAACGAAGGGAAGGTGTAATTATACCTATATCGTCAGAACAAAAATTGGAAAAATTATTCATTGACATATGTGGACCATTTCCTAGGAGTGAAGGTAGAAGCCGGTATAAATACCTTATAATCATTATGGACCACTTCACCAAATTCACTAAATTGTATCCAATCAGTCGAGCAACTACGCAGAAAATTCTTGAAGTAATAACTACTTAATACATTCCAAAAATAGGAATACCTGTTTCAATAGTTACAGACCATGGTACACATTTTCAAGGCAGAACGTGGAAGAACACATTGTTAGAACTGAACATCAAAAGCTATAAGACCTCCGTATACCACCCCAGTAGCAATCCATCAGAAAGAATACTGAGAGAGGTTGGTAGAATCTTAAGAACCTATTGTCATCAACAACAAAGGAAGTGGCCTGATTACTTATCAGCCACAGAAGATTTTTTAAACTTGGCTTATCATCCATCTATAAATTGCACTCCATACACTGCCATGTGTGAAAAACAACCACCCAGAGAGATCCAAGAATTGATTAAATTTCCTAAGCCTCCACCGTACCAATTTAATAAATTAAAATTCTATAATCAGGTGATGGAAAATCTGGAAAAACGCAGAAACAAATACCAGAAAATAAAGGGCAAAATAATTAAATATGAAGCAGGAGAGAAAGTGTTAGTAAAGAACAGGGAATTGCCTAGCACTCTAGAAGGGATATCAAAGAAGTTATTGTTACTATACGTTGGACCCTACACCATAACAAAAACAACAACAACAACAACAACAACACGTACGAATTAACTGACCCCATTTCAAAGAAGATCAAGGGCATTTATAATCAACAATCCATGAAAACATATCATGAAGAAGAAAAGGAAAAATAACATAAGTAATTATGTCCTCACACCTAATGAAGTGTTCAGAAATAATTACTTCTGAAGGGAGGCAATTTGTAACGAAACAAAATGTTACAAAAAGAATAGTAAATAATAGTGTAATCCGATCCAGAGAGGAAACAAGAAATAATAATTGATAGCAAATTAAAGGAAACCTAGTTGGTTTGACTTATTTAATATTATCAAGAAACCCAGAAATAACCCAGTAGAATAGGGCAGTAAACAAATCAAAATTAAATAAATAAACCTAGTAGGCCTAAATAATCAAATTACCCTGAAACACAACTAAACCCAATAAAGAGTACCTACCCATTTAAATAAAATTGTATTAATTAAAATTGTATATGCCTATAATAAGGATAGAAAAGGGACACAAACCTTTACAGTGATGAGTGTTATAATAAGGAATAGCGACACAGACTACTGTTAAACAGTGTTAATTATTTTTTATGGAAAGTGTTTTATTGTTATTATTAGACAGAATTTTAGTTTATCATACAGACAATAGTTTAGCAGTATAAATAAACTAAAACTGTCAAAAACAATTATTATTATTAAGAGTTTTGTTGTATGTTATAAGATTTTATGTCACCAGTTAATTTATGTAAATATATTTATCTCAGGTAGTCAAGGTAGAAATTACAATCAACCATAACAAATTGTTCCACCACATATCATAGAAATTCAAATTAATAAGGTTTTACAGTTATAAACTGAGGCATATTTAGTATCAAATTGTTTATAATTATCTAATTAATCATCATATAAACATTGCATGTATCATTAGAATATAATAATAAAATTATCTATTCAAGGTAATTTATAAAATGTAAAGTGAGTAACGGGTATTGATCATATAACATTTAACCTATACATAAATGGCCAATCAAAATTCAAGAAATTTGTATGAGTTCGGTGACTAAAAAGAAGAAATAACACTTAATTGTTAATTGTGATGGAGAACAGTTTAATAGTGCGTGTCGAGATGTTATTAAAATAAAAAATATAAAATTGATAACTTGTTTGTGAAATAAGATCTGAATGATCACTATTGAAGATAAATAATTCCTCCACTACAATCATTTCATGAACCAGTAATACACACAATCAAGAAATTATCCAGAATAAACCAGAAAACGTTCAGCAATATCGCCTAGATGTGTAAAGTATAATTTGACAATATTTTTATCCAACAAGGAACAACCACTAGACAATATACCAATTTACACTAACACTAATCACTAGTAAACATTTTAAAGTGAAAACAAATTCCATATCTGAATAAAACAGTGATTACAAGGAAAACATTTATTTGTACACATTCTAATAAACTTCATTATTCTATGAGACGGACAACGGCAGCCATGATGTTGACGTCACTCTAACCTACAGGCCTTTTACGAAGCATTGAATCTCGTCAAACTTTGTATGTTATTTAATATATAATTTTTGTAATATTTTTTAGATTATAAGTAATAGATGATTTGTAAAGGTACTCTATATTGTTAATTATCATGTAAAGGAACTTTTCGTAGCAGCCACAAGAATTTCCACGAAATATATTAACATTATTTAATTATTAAATCCTGAGATAAATATCGATTGTGACAACCGTATGTATCGAATGGAATTTTCCAATAATTTGAACTTATATTACAGAGATTAAACCATTATGTTAATAAATCATATCCATGCGTTATTATTTCAGGAACATAATATATTATCAGCATTTATTTTATAATTAACAAGGATAAGAAGACTTCGGGGAGTCATTGGAAGTACGCAAACTGCAAAACCAAGATTAACCTCAAATAATAGGTTAAAGCCTAATATCGAAGGTGATTTGAGAATTGTTTGGGATGACTCGACCGCTATTTTTTTAATTGATTTTGGAGTTCTAACTACTGAACTGGAATAATTATAATTCTGATTCCGAAACCAAGGCAGAATAATTCAATTCTTTTACTTATATATTTAAATCACATTCGAAAACACACAACATAAATATTCCACGATCAACTGATACACTATTTACAACTATTTAGTACGAATTAACATATACAAGGGAATAACACGGGCAAATTATTATACCATTAAGATACTACGGGTACACGTTCAGTAATAATATATATATATATATATATATATATATAATACCGTAACGTGTGTCTCCCGTGAAAGCCCCAAGTTGCGGTGCCAATTTATAACGTAACGAGTGTCTCCCGTGAAAGCCCCAAGTTGCGGTGCCAATTTATTACGTTACCATTAATTCTCGTAGTGTGAAATGCCTCATGTTTGTGTGACAATTTATTACGTAACGTGTACCTTCGTATTAAGAGTGTTTATGTGTAATAGAAACTGGGTTGTTTAATAAATACTTTTGCTCTATGTGTATCTGTTTTTGTCAGTTAATACTAATGGTTGCGTGTTTATTCCTCGTATATATGTTAATTCTATTTAATTATAATTTTATTTTATGGATGACTCTTCTTTATCGGTTAATTCTAGAATTAACTGAAGAGAATTCTTCAGTTCGTCTGCTTCAAATGTTTTAATATAGCGGTTGTATCGTCCCAAAACAATGTCTTAATGAATACGTCCGATTTCCATCTCAAACGTATTAGTTGAGGTTAATTTTGGTTTCATAATTTTTGTTATTTTTACAACTCGCAGACGTCTTCTTGATCTTCGAGCGTATAGAGCGAATCCTATTTATACTTTACCTTCGAGAAATAAAACACATGGAAATGATATTGGTAATAATAATGTTTAATCTTTAAAATTTTTATTCAGTTTTAGTAAAACATTGTTATTTCGATATTAACGTTAGCAATGATTGATTCTTATCTCAGGGTTATTTGTCAAATGAATTAAGTATATAAAAGTGAAGTTCTTTTGGCTGCTACGCAAGGTTCAATTAATTAATAAAAAACAAATAAAGAGTACATTACAATGGAAATAGATTAATACTTATTATCTAACATAATATTATAAATAACTATTAATGTTTGAACAGTATGGCCGGTAATATTTCATTTCATTATGTGCGCAAGGCATGCTGGTTGTTTAGTGACGTCATCATCATGGCCTATCAGTGACCAGTTGTAGTTAGAGTAAATTAGTTCCCAATGTATATTAATAAAATATTGTCCCTTCGTGTTCACTGTTTCTTATATTCTGTTCTTTTTTTCTTTTATAAAATGTTTTATCAGTTACTAATGTGTTGTGAGTTGTTGGTGTTGCTGGTGATTATTCGTATTTGGATTACAAGAATTGGTTGGTTAAATTTTGTAGAATACATACATTTCTTTAGTTAATTTTAATTTAGGCTTCCTTCTTGTTCATCTCTTTATATTTTCGTTCACTTCACTGATAGTCGTTGATGTTGTGTTAGATGATTTATTGTAATGACTTCATGATTTTTCTTTTTTGGTAATTCATCCTTCTGAGTTTGGTTCCTTTCTTGAAAATTTTTTACATAATTTTTGATCAGCACTCCTCAACCATATTCTCTCGTGGTTAACAATCAAGTGTCCCAATTTCTTCTTTTTTTCACAGAAGCTGACCAAAATTTCTTGGATTCTTATTGGCCCATTATTCAAAGTTCAAGTGTTACATTATCATGATCATTAAAATACATTACATTTTATATTTTGCCTTCAAATTACTTTTTTATCATAACACAATAATATTTAATACAACTTATATGTGGTTATTCCAAATAAAATTATAAATCATTTGATACCAAACATGGCTTGGTTTGGTCATGTAAAAACTAGTATCTTGTGGATTTTACATTTATCTTGCTAAACAATTTAGAATGATGGATGACAGTTGACTATGACCCTTTGATACAATATTAATTTAACTTGATTTGCTAGTAACAAGAACTTTATTTAATATAACACAAAAATCTTAACTATACTCCTTATCTTAATAATTATAATTTCCTACATTTAACTGGTTACACACTGCTAAACAATTGTCTGTGTGTTATTTTCTAAATCACTAGTATCAAATTCTGTTTGATTGAACATAACTTCTTAATACTAAATAACACCCCACTTTTTAACTATAGTCTGTGTGATTATTATTATGCCACCTTTTACATGTTTGTTCTCACTTTTGTCACTATAGGGTTTTGTGCTCTTTTGTCACCTTATTTTACTAAAAGAAAGATTTTTATTGGCCTATTTGGTTCTATAGGTAATACACATTTTATGTTATGAAGTGGCTGTACTCTTTATTATTTTGGTTTTGTTTCTTTACTTGATGCTCGTTTACAGCTTTACTTTTTTTTACTGATTTACTGCCCTATCTAACTGGGTAATGTCTGGTTATTATTGGTTAGTCATAGTCATGTCAATGTTTGGTGTTGTTGAGTTAATTTTGTCCATTCATTATCTTTAATTTTGGGGTTTTCGGTTTATTAGCTGGTGATCATAGTGCTTGGTTCTATTCCTGAATGAGTTTTCACAGTTTATTATTTATAATTAGTCATACTGTTTTCTGTTTCGTTACTACACACATATATATATATATATATATATATATATATATATATATATATATACTGTAGCAGGTTTTCGGGTATACCCATGTATGAGATTTTCATGTTGCCGACGTTTCGTTCCATAATCCGGAACATTTCCAAGGCGTCCTGATCTTGATTTAGATAAGGAGAGCTATAGAAATAAAATCGATTATTCGTAAATGGATTTAGAAACCTCTGATGACACAGATATATTCTGTATGTGCCAGGTCAATATAAAACAAAACAAAATAAGGAAATTTTACTTGTAGAAGTAATTATATTTGATTTCATACATATAGGCCTACACATAAAATCAGCCATATACACATAATATCTTTAAATAAGTATATGGGAGACCTGCAAGAAACTCAACGAGTTACTTACAAAGGAATACTATATTTATACGTATGTCTACGTATAGGCCTACGTCTGTCTTATACATGAAAGGCTATAGTCACACTCCCTCCCGTACACATGCACGTGTTTTCACTTAGTACATTAACAATTAATACTGCGTACACGATTTCCAGATAGCAGCATGGAATAGTATTCCTGCATTCGAAAAAATAACAATACCCTAAGGAAATAAGAGAAGTCGTTTCAAAGAAAAGGAAAGCACGTACAAAATGGCACAAGACAAGAGCACCTGAAAAGATGCTGAATCAGTTGAACCAGCAGCTTAAAGAAGAGATACTTTCAGTTAAAAATGACACATTAACTAACTTCTTGCGAGAGCTGACAGATGATAAGGACACTGAATATTCCCTCTGGAAAGTTAACAAGAGTTTAAAACGGTCTAAAAACCATAATTCACCCATTCGTAAAGATGGTGTCACATAGGCAAGGAAAGATATTGAAAATGGTTTGCTCTGCATTTAGCTAATACGTTTCAACCACATCCGATTAAAGTTGATAAAATTCTTTCAGTAGTGAATAATATGGAAGATATAAGAATAATTGATCCCGTAACTCCTAAAAAATGAGATCCAAAAATTGTTAGTTCTAAGAAGGCACTAGGTTATAATTAAATAACTGATCAGATACTAAAAGAATCACCAAATAAAATAATAAGAAAACCTACACACTTAATTTAATAGTGTTACGACTTCAGTATGTGCAGTAGAAAATTTCTGAGGTGATTATAGTCCCTAAACATGCCAAACTACCAAACGAGAAGTCACCGTATCAGCCTATATCCTTGCGGCCAATTATATCTACAATTTTTTAATTGTTCCTTCAACCGTCTCCGACCAAAAATCGAGGAAAAGCAACTTATTCCAACACACCAATTTGGATTCCACAATAAACACTCAACTATCGAGCAGGTGCATCGTATCACTGATGCAATTGAGCGGGTCATTGAAAGAAAGAAAATATAAACAGCAATATCTTTGGATGTGTCCAAAGTTTTTGATAAAGTGTGGCATGAGGATCTGATACATAAGATGAAAAAACCTACCTTTGCCGATGAGACAGCTCCTCAAATCGTATATCTCAGAGCTACAGTTTACAGTAAAGAGTGGTGATGACTATTCTGAGTTTGAAAATATTTCAGCTGGGGGACCGCAAGGGAGTATTCTTGGATCAATTCTACATTTGTTGTACACGGGAGATATTCCGAAATGCCATGGAGTGACAATAGGACAATATCATTTACTGATGATACCGCACTATTAGCTACTGGTAACAATGTAGAAACAGCAATGAACAATCTACAGATAGCAGTTAATAATTTCACTAGATTGTCAAACAATGGCGTATTAAACCAAATGAGGAAAAATCTACTCATTTCAACTTCACCAACAGGAAAAACAAACCACTTATCTATTTTAGTCAATCATCAAACAATCCCATATGCAAATTCGGCAAAGTATTTTGGCATAACTCTAGATGCTAAGCTTAGATGGAAAGAACATGTCTAGATAAAACGTGAAGAACTTGGAATAAAATTCAAGAAAATGTGGTGGCTACTTGGAAGACACTCTGAACTGTCACCACATAATAAACTGTTTATTATACAAACTAGTTTTGAAACCGATGTGGGTTTATGGCGTGCAACTTTGGTATCCAACATCAAAACAAATTCAAATTTTTCAAAATAAAGAGCTTCGCAACATTATTGTTGCACTGTGGCATGGAAGGAACGATGACATCCGTGAAATCTAAAAATACCTATGGTTACTGATGAGACCAAACGGTTTCCAGCTAAATGTAAACAAAGGCTTCGTAAACATCAAAATAATAAAGTGCTACAACTTCTTGATAATGTTGGACTTGTTCGGCGATTGCAGAGACAGAAACCGTTTGAATTGATGTAGGAAAACGAAGTGTTTAAAGAAATATATGCTCATGAACGAAGTGAAACTACAGTGAGAAGTGTGCCAATACGAGCACATACTACACACTGCTTAACACAGTTGTTAGAATAAAATTGCTTGATAGTGTAACTATGAGTAGTTGTAATACGAGTGAATCGTACAAATAAATGAAAAAAAGTTAGAATAGGAAAAGTGGGTTTGTATCTTCTAAATTTGAGATTTGCAAATGTTTTGTAGTGGTCTATCAACAAAATGTGAAGACTGGTCGGTTTATAAATAAGGAAAAGACAGACGTAACGTTTAATAAGACCACATCTACTGAGGAGGTGACAAGACAGGCAGGAAGTGCTGTCACTGCTTCCAATTGTGTGTGTGTGTGTGTGTGTGTTCGTGTTTTGTGTCAAAACACATCAGTTTATGCCTGACTCCAGTCCCATAGTTAATCTCTGAGCAACAGCGGACCCATTTGCTGTTTCTGCCCATTTTAGTTTTATTAAGTTCACATATTACTACTATAAGGAACAGCGACTCAGCAAAGAAATCGAGGAATGAAAAGGAAACAGCAAAGAAACACTAAAAAAGATTGTCAAATATACATGCAAAAGTTTTTATAGGAACTTTCTTCATTCGAATTTGTATTATTTTTGTATGTATATTCTATTAGTAAGAACAATTTTATTTAAATTCTTGTTTCGGTTTATAATAAATGGAATGAAACATATTCCTTGAATGCAACATACTATTCTTTGGAACGTTTTCGTAAATTTAACACTGTTATTAGATTTCGAAGAATTTATCTGACTCTAATGATTAATTGTAACTCTTCTCACATTAATACAACATTTTAAAACCAAGTATGTAAGCAAAAATTAATTCATTAAAATGACTTTACTTTAATCAAATTTGTGATGTCAGGCCACCTTCTTACCTGCAAGACAGACGAGCTAGTTCAGTAGATATTGAATGGCACATAATTGAATAGAAGAAAGACAACGACAACTTTTAATTAAAAACATCTAATTAGATTTTCTGTGGATCCAAAGATGGCCACTCGATCAACGAACCAACAACATGCGAGTTTCCAAAAGGGCTCCTGCCGCAGGGTCTATAAGATACTCTGGATGTTAGGGATGTGGCCGACTACCGGCCATGGTTTTTCAATTAGTTATCTAATTAAGGGTAAGTGTACGGCGAGGCCGGGTCCAAGATTCATTGGCACAAATGGGTTGCGACGGTAGAATTGCCGTCTAATAAGATGATTGTCCTGGAAGTGGGCGGTGCGGCAGTAGAATTTACATGACAGTGTCCGTTTGGTGTCCAGGGAACGGACACGCAGGGATTCACGGATTACTTTATTGAAGTGGGTAGTGGGCTTTGCACGCCCAGCGCAATCGTCGGTCCAGGAGAGACTGAAGTTTTCGCTTATGGGTCTTGGCCAAGTAGCCCCATACGGGAATCGCGTAGGTAACCATCGGCACCACATTGGTGGTGACGATAAACTTCCCCAGGCGGCGGGTCATAGACGGAGTTTATGTAAACGATGAGCGGTCTTGCAGGCTACTTGCTCGGAGTGTGTCCGCCAGGCGAGACGACGATCTAGATGTTAAGTTAAGTAACTTCTCGAGACCAGGGCAGAAGAGTATCGCCTACGTACAGTCTGTCAGGGAACCTCCTACGTCTGAAGAAGACTACGGCTGTGCTCTTGGCATCGTTGATGGCAACCCTCCATTTCTCTGCCCACTCAACGTATTCGTCAAGCTGGTCCTGGAGCCAGATAACTGCCGTTTCAGCTCGACGATTGACGGCATACACCGCCGTGTCGTCAGCGAACATGGCCAATCTGGTTCTTGGCAGCTTAGGCACGTCGTTAACGTACACAGAGAAAAGCAGGGTCCCAAGACGCTTCCCTGAGGAACACTAGCCGTAATAGCCCTTCCCGACGAAAGGGTGTTATGTACTGTCACGCGGAAGGTTCTGTTCCGAAGAAAGCTAGCAGTCAGATGAATGTAGCAATCCGGAAGCAGAATCTCCGTGAGTTTGTACAGTAAGCCTGGATACCAAACAAAATCGAATGCCTTCTCGACATCAAGAAAAACGGCGACGGACAAGCAACCGGCCTCGGCCACTGTCTCCACGAAACGAATCAATTGATGTGTCGAGGAGTGCCCGGCTCGGAAACCGAATTGGTCGGGAACCAGAATGTTTTAGGTGTGCGGACCGTTTTAGGTGATCAGATAGCCGCCGTTGGACCAGTCGTTCGAAGACTTTCGACGTGGATGACAACAGGCTGATAGGCCGGAGGTTCTCGGCGAACTTGGGGTCTTTACTCGGCTTCGGGATCATCGTAACCGTCGCCTTACGCCAATTCAGAGGAAAGTAGGCGAATCGGAAACAGGCCGACCAGGAAGCAAACCTTCCGGTCCGGCACTTGGCCTCGATATTTTGGCGAGGAGGCACAACCACGCGGTGATGTGCGACGCAATTCTTCACCGCTATGGCTGTGCCTCCCTCCGCGTTCCGTCAAGGTCTATCGTCCTATAGACACATAATTGGGCAACCTCACATTGTCATGGGCCCGAATAAAGGTCTCAGAGATGAGAAGTACATCGGGCTTGTGACGGGCTAGGAACTCTCGGAGTTCCTCCAGACGGGACAGAAGTCGACTGGTGTGCCACGCTATGATGGTCAGCTTACGTTGTAGGGAAGTTATCCTATTAGCGTGGAACATTTAAAGATTATTGCGGCTGCAGCTTCCGCAAGGAGGAGAAATCTCTTGGTCGGGGTCGCCGTACGAAGACGATCCCGAATGTTCTTGAAAATACGGGCCACTTCAACGAGGTCAAATTCCTCGAGGAAGGATGTAACCTCAGCGATTGCTGAAGGTGATGTGGACGACGAAGAAGAAGTAGATGCAGGGACAGAGTCGCTGCAGGCAGCGGCAGCATAGCTGCGGGTCGGCTTCACACGAGATGAGTTGTGGTTGGATGGGCTCTCGGGCTGTGAATCTGCAGCAGGACGGGTCTCATGTTTGGCCAGGGCGCTGAGATTTCTTTGATCGCTTAGGGTCCTTCCGAGGGGCAACGGGAGCAGCGCTTTTCTTCTTATTATTCTTTTGGTCCTAGCCTTAGGAGGGGGAGATTCAGACCTCTCGGGGACTGGTTCCTCGTCCATGGGAATGGGCTGGTTTCCCAGGGGCGATATAGTAGCATGCTCGCGAGAAGCAGACGGAGTCGATGCACGTTGCGTTACACGTGGTTGAGGTCGGGGAGGTGACCAGCGGGAGGTCTCCTCCGGATGACGGGGAAAGGCGGCACGCTATGACTACGCTGTTGGTGGTCGGGGGGGGGGGGGTAGACCTGCCGAAGCCTGCTTCAGTTTGTTGTTGAAACACCCAACATTCTCTGTAGTTTGTTGAGTGAGACTGGTCGCAAGTAATACAAAAGCGGCGACCCTTAGCCGCCCCCCTACATTGTTGCGTAGGATGCGGTTTTCCACACCTGACGCAGGCGACTTCACTGTAGCAGCTGTCAGAGCCGTGGCCGAAGCGTTGGCATCTGTGACACTGCGGGATATGACCAGCTTCACGGCTTCGCTCCACTTTAATTTTCAATCCGGAAAGGCTGGTCGGCCCCAGCAGCCTGTCCGCCAGATCTGCCCACCAGGGATAACATCCTGGCCGAAGTCTAATGCTAGCCACACTACTTAGGCCTACTTGGCTCACATCACCAGTCTACCCTGTCTGACTCTTGAACTACCGCGGCGGTATTAAAAAAAACGATGTTATCATCATTATTATTATTAATTGTACTTTAAAAAATTCTTTCCATTCTGTGCCATTGTTTTAATTTTAAAATATTTAATATATTGATAATAATGTTCAAAGATTTGTTGGCATCAGATTCTGAATCATTATTTTCATCCAGGCTGCATAATTGTTACAGTCACCTTCGTCATTGAACACCTCCAAAAGCTTGTTATTCCCTGATAGGCAACTTACAAGGTAAGTGTAAAAGACATGGGAAAATGTATCCAGTACGGACAATCCAAATTATACATTTTCTGGTTTAATTCTCATTGTACTATTATGTCAATTGTTATGTAATTAAAGTTTTTGACGTTGCGTAAACATAACTAATAGTTTTGTGTTGGCGATGTAACTCTAATGGCGTTGCAGCCTTTACCACAGAACAACAGAACTGTGACTCTCTGTAACAGATTTCGCTTACCCCCTATCACTGCAGTAAATTATAATTATTTGTACTTCGTCTTCATCTTCTTGTTTGGCCTTGAAAATTTATCGACTCCAACGTTTGTAGAACTGTTCGAATCTCCTACGCTCTTGCCTTCCAGTTAGGCAAAAAAGACACGATAATAATAGACACGTAGTCCCTCGAGCCTGGTACTCCGTTCAAGGCTGGAACAGGGTGGAGTTACCGCAAAACACAGTCGGTTTGCTCAGGATAGTGGAGTACCCGATAATAAGAATAGCGAGAGTGTAAACATGGTTTCATTTTTGCCAGCTTTGAAACCCCGTTTACCTTGACGTGGGTATTAACGAAATGTTTGCTTTATGCCTGCAGTCTGAAGATAGCAGGATGTCGTAAACTTATGCGAATTACTCATATTGTTAAGAGGCTTCCATCAGTAGGCCTAAACATATCAGATTATCTAAACATAAGGGTTAACAACAATGGTGTAGATGGAATAATAAAATGTGCATGTATGGAAAACATGTTCTCATCAGTAGACTAAAAGTATGTTGGTAACCTTCATTGCGGCGGCAGTTCACATAAAAAAGTGCAAAGTTTTGGAACAATAAAGAATCGTTTAAAAGCTAAGATAATAAAACAACTATACGAAACAAAAATAATTTCTAGCTGTTTGGACGAATATCAACTTCGAATTGCTTGAAATTAAAATGAATATTTCCCAAGCAGCTTAATGCAATCCTTGATGTATATACGATACTTGAAAATTCCCCTTGGCTTTAGCCGATCTTAGTTTGCAGTATCATCTCTGGGCATTTACCCGCCTAAGGGAAGCCAAAAGCGTCGTCATCTCTGTTCCACTTAGGTTCAGCAGGCGCGTCCACGGTGCGAGGTGGGCCCGATCAATGTAACAACGTCGTTGTGCGACGGTCTACTGAGGGTATAGTGTCCAGAGATACGGACGCAAATCAGAGAAGGTGGTGAAGAGAATCTTTAGAGGATCCGGTGGAAGTGGAGACTCGGATTTTATGGTTTGTATAAAGGGTTAAGGCTTTGTAACTTTTATTGGATATAAGGTGAATCTTTAGCGAGGTGAAGGCAACCGTCTAAGGCACAGTCCTCAACAGAAAAGAGCAATTCATGAGTCTTGAAGTTGACAGCTCATCACTTGACAAATTTAGCTACGGGTTGGTAGCCCGTATTAAGTCACTCAGATACTTCTTTATGTAGGTCTACAGTGAAGAGTCATTTCGAAAATGAAATAAGGCCAACATCTACAGTCAAAAAGCAAAGTAAAAAAGAAGAAGAACCTCTGCTTAACTTTACAGTAATATCGCATTTTAAAAACAAGTGCATTTCATGACAAAATTCTATGAACAGCACTAAATCTTGACTTTATCTCAGTAGTCCAATACGTGCTTGGGATTGTCACACGGTTTTTTTGCGAGAACGCAGATGCTAAGCCCCCTATTTACCCATCCGTCATTTTTACCTTATCTGTCTTATCACAGCTAATCCTACTTTCGGCTCAAGATATTGTGTGGAGATCGTACTTCTTTGAAACTCAAACCCAAAACCTTTTTCATCGGAGCGAGGACAGTAGTCACTGGACTATCTGTACACTTCCTCTTTTGTAATGTATTATAGCATTTTTCAAATTTCCGTTACACTAAATTTAAACACAGTCACGCAAATATTCACTTATAATTTGAAAAGCACCTTAGGATACCAACACAGAAATTATTACTTGAGCTTTTTCAAAATACAATTTTACGTTTTAAAGATAAAATTCAAACTTAACCATCCTTAATTTTGTTCTAAGATTGTTACAGGCTGTTTCAGTACTTAAAAACTATTAAGAGGATACTTTGCAGAACAAAACAACGATTTAATACAATTCAAAATACATACTAACCAATTCAATGAATACAATGAATTTTCCCGGTTAAAGATACAAAATAATCTGTGATAATATGAAATTTTAAATTCTGATATTAATTTTTTGCGTGATATAATTTTCAGCAGTGCACCAAGAAAAATTCTCCAGGCTTCCAAGAATAATCCGTTCCGGTTTCACAACAGGAAACAACAAATAACAAGGAAGCACATGTAAAACTCTGTGAAGGTAGAACAGAAGGAGATACCAAAAAGTAACAACCCTCGAAGCAATGACGACGCAAAACACTACTTACAAACAGGTTTAATTCATGAAGTCGGATACAAAGTGATTAAAAAACTTCGGTTTTTGTTATATAAAATTACGAAACTTATGATTACAATTGAATTATTAAGGACAGAAAAAAAAACATAAGAAAAGAAATAATAACAGTAACCATAAACCTGACGGAGAATAAAAATAGAGGGGCATACATTTAGTAGACTGGTACGACAGAATATAGTAAAAAAGATAAAATTTGTTACAAATTAATTTAAAAACTAAAAAAATAAATAAATTATTAAAGAGTATGTCCTCTAAGTTTTTAAACGCCGCACTGAAACATTCCGTACTTGTAAATAACAGATAAAAACATGTCGAGTTCGAGAAAAAGTATAACGTTCATAGATATAAACAGGTCATATGTGTTTATGTACTGAAACATACTCGGCGTAATTTTAATAACTACTTACGCCGAAGACGTACGAGACGCGCGAAGACATGCACGATAGCACAGTAGTGTATAGACCTACAGCATATAATTGTGTGACATATAATTGCCATACCTCTGATGTCGCAAGTGCTATGAATAGCGCTTCATTAACAAGAGCTCGGAGGGGACTTATATTAGCCTACTACACTTGCATTTCATTCACAAGCCACGACAAACAGTTGTCAGTAGGGGAAAATCCTAGTAACGAACTGCCTAAAGTACGATCACAGCAAATTTAGCATTACTTTTCACTTTAATTCAGTACTTTCAAAATGCTTGATGTACTTTTCAAGTAAGCAGGATTTCTAAATGCATCAGTTTCTAAACAAACAAAAGACTTGATTTTTTACAAAAAAAGTCTATGTTTTACTACAAAGAAATGGAAGACAACTTTACAAATCCCTAGATTTATATTTAGGTAAAATAGTTTATGTAAACATGCTTTTTAACCCAGAAGAAGGATATCTAGAATTTGGCCTTGGGGGTAGAGGCTGTTTCTTCATAAAGAAAAAACAAGGTAAGGCAAATCAGATCAATATTACTGTCTTTAAGTGGTTGAAAACGCTTTAACGTCCTGAAACCAATCCGATTAATGTGTAATAACATAATAAAAATACATATTATATATATATATATATATATATATATATATATATATATATATATTAAACTTTCACTGTGAACTCAGATTTGAGAGTATTTCAAATCCCACTGAGGAAGACGAACACCACGTCGAAACATATGGGAATCAAAACCAAAAAGTAAGTGTTCACAGTGAAAGTTTAATATATATATATATATATATATTACATTTAATATTTATAATTAAATTTACCTCAAGATGTTATTTTTCTATATGGAACATGTTTCGAGAGTTCCTGTTCTCTCATCTTCAGCCTTGGCGATCTTGTTTCTGGTGAAGTATTTGTGTGTTGGCTGCTGGATGCAATTAAGGTTGTTTGTTGGTCTTTGGTATTTTAAAGTTGTATTATTGTGTGTGATTGTGGTATATGTTTTTGTATTTTGTGTATTTTCGATGTTGAGTATTCACAGTGAAAGTTTAAAATATAAATATATATATAATATGTATTTTTATTATGTTATTACACATTAATCGGATTCTTGAGGTAAATTTAATTATAAATATTAAATGTATTATATACATCAAGAAACGGACTGTAGCAGAACGTGATTGAATATATATATATATATATATATATATATATATATATATATATATATATATATAATTTGTGATGTTTTCAATTTGTTTCTTCTGCAAGTAGATAATATTGTATATTCTTTTTAACACCTGACGCACGTTTCACTGAAAAATATCAGTATCATCAGAGGTTTCTAAGTGAATTAATAACAATCGTAATAATTCTATTAATATAAAAGTAACGAATAATCGAATTTGTATCGATTTTAACGTAAAATAAAATAACTGATAATCGATTTAGGTCGATTAGTTAACGATTGTTTTAATGTTTATTTCTTCAGTAGCTGTTTTCTCGGTTATATTTGAAATTTTGTTTATATAGTATTTTATTCACATTTATTTTTATTTTTTAGTAAATTTATAATTTTAAATAGATCGTCTTGTTTTGTTTTTATTTGGGTTTGTTCTTTAATTAATAAATTATTGTTATTGTGTTTGTAAATGTTAAGATTTTCCCAAATATTCATTTTTTGACCTTTTTGTATGTTTTTAATTAATTTTATATTTTCAATGTTTGGAAACTGGTGGTTATTATTTAGACAATGTGTGGCTAAATTAGATTTATAAATATTTGGTTTTAAATATGCATTGCGGTGTTGAACGAATCTATCTCGTAGTTTTTTCTTCGTCTGGCCCACGTAAAATTTATTGCAATCTGGACATTCTATTTTATATATTCCATTTTTATTGTGAGTATTGGATTTAGTTTTAGGTTTTATTTTATTAAAAATTATATTATCTGTGTTATAAGATATTTTTAAATTAGTATCTTTAAATATTTTATTTAGTTTTTGAGTTATATTTCCGTAATAAGTGAAGGTTGTATATTTTATATTATTATTAATAGATGAATTTTTAAATGTAGTGTTTTTAGGAATTTTATTAGTGATTTCATGTTTAATTTTATTTTCTAATTTATTAATAGTTTTTATTTTGTATCCATTTTTAACTGCTATTTGTTGGATAATTTTTCTTTCTTTGTTTCTTTCTGTGTTATTTAATGGGATCCTAAGCATTCGGTAAATCATGGAATTAAATACTGCCATTTTGTGTTGGGGAGGATGATTAGAAGTATTTGGTATTACTAAGTCAGTTTGAGAAGGTTTCCTGTATATTGCGTATTCAAAATTTTTGTTTCATTTTTCTTTATTGTTAAGTCTAAATAATTTAATTTATTATTAGATTCTTCTTCTAATGTGAATTTTATTTTAGAATGTAAATTATTTATGGAGTTGAATATTTTATTTATATTTATACCATTGTTTTGGGAAATGTACAGTGTCATCAACGTATCTAAAATAACATCCTAATGGGTCGTTTAATTTTATTATATTTATTATTTGTTCGTCGAGTTTTTGTAGGAAGATTTCTGATATGATAGCGGAGGTTGGGGCTCCCATAGCAAGGCCATCTGTTTGATAGTACAATTTGTTGTTGTATTGAAAATAATTTTGATTTAAAATTATTTTTAAAGTATTAGTTAACTGTTTAATGTATGTGTTACTTTCGTTATTTGTTTTCAGATTATTTATTATAATATTTATAGTTTCTTCAATGGGAATGTTTGTATACATGTTTGATATGTCGAATGAATATAATTTTGTATTTCTGTTTACTTCTACGTTTATTAGTTGTTCCGTGAGTTCGATACTATTTTTTATATTGTGTTTTGCTGGAAGTTCAATTTTATGTTTTAAGATTTGAGTTAATAATTTTGATATTTTATAATTTGGTGCGGTCCTTGTGTTTATTAAAGGTCTGATAGGTTTATTGATTTTGTAATATATATATATATATATATATATATAATATTTAAAAAAGTGAACGAAGAGGATGTACCAACAAGATAATTAAAAATACATGTTATTGAAACACTGTTTACAAGATACTAATTGAATGAACTGATTTTCCTATACAGTATTTCATATTTCAAATGTATATGCAAATGCTGTGTGATAAACCCGTTTGTCTATGAATTATTTCTATATTACCATACACAACTGCAAAAATAATAGAAGGGCCTAAAAACTAAGAGGTTAACAAAATTCCTTTTCATCTTTTTTCAACCCTCTGGGCTAAATACAGTTCCCCCCACGGATACTAGAATACACGGTAGGGGTCACGGAGAGTGTGCGCAGTAGCAAGCCGCGCCGCTGACGTCACCGCGAACCCAGCCACCGCTCCACTGCCATAGCCTATTGTGTTGTTACTGCGTTTATGAGTGAATACAACGTTGTTTACGTGAGTGTGAATTCTTATCGGTGATTGACGATTAAGTGCAGAGTTACGCTGCAGTTATCAGTGTATTGAGGGGTTTTTGAGAGTAAATTTGAAGTTGTTTTGAGTGAAAAATAATGGTTTGTTGTGCGATCGCGAGTTGTACTAACCACGGCAGACAAGGAAGTAAGTTAGGAATTAATTTTCATACATTTCCTAAGAACAATGAGACGAAACAAAAATGGATAAATGCTTGTAAACGTGCCGATTCGTTTTCAGTTGATAATGCTCGTGTGTGCTCAATACATTTTGCTGATTCTGATTATGAAAGGGATTTGAAAAGTGAACTGTTGAATCTTCCTCCGAAACGCAAGTTGAAGCCTGATGCTGTTCCAACTTTACATCTCCCATCCTCCAGTGTTGATTTGCGGGGTAGTAATGAGCCTAATAATGAGAGAAAAATTCGGGCACAAAAACGAAGTTACCATAAAGAAGTAGAAGAGATTTTACAGGTAAATATATTACCAACTAATGAAGAAACTACTAGTAGAGAAAACATCAACTATGAAAACAAACAATGCTGTAAATGCGACACTGTGGGTTTATGTCAAAAATTAGAAATTATGGAGAAAGAAATAAAAGAACTTAGGCAAAAGAATACAAATTTACAGGATCGTCTCTCTCGGTGTAATGATGAGTTACTTAAAACAAAACATTCGCTAAAAGTGGTTGAGGGTTCTTTTTCTGACTGTCAACAACAAGTGGTTATGAAAGGACGGTGCACTAATTGGTCATCTGAAGATATTGCAAAGGCTGCGACTTTACGTTGTATATCTTATAAAGCGTTATCTTTTGTCAGGGATGTATTGAAATATCCTCTTCCTAGTGAAGTCACTATTAAAAGAAGACTCAGACAGTTTAGCGTTCCACCAGGTTTTACTGATTTAAGCCTTACTGTCATGAAAACCCAATCAAAGCTACTAACTACATTTGAAAAAGACGTAATTCTTAGCTTTGATGAAATGAAAGTTAACAGTGACTTATGTTTTGACCAGGTAGAGGAGATTATCAGAGGACCCCACAACAATGCTCAAGTTGCGGTCATCAGAAGTTTAGTAGGAAAATGGATGCAGCCCATTTATTATAACTTTGACACGGCCGTTTCTAAAGACTTGTTGACTGAAATGATTAAAAAAAAAGAAAATGTTGAATTTAAAGTGAGAGCAATTGTGTGTGATATGGGGCCATCAAACAGAAAACTTATAGGGAATTTAAAGGTTACATTTGATGACTCAGGATTCGAAAATCCATCAAATCAAAACAGAAAAGTATGGGTTTTTTGTGATGTGCCTCATGCCTTAAAACTGTTAAGAAATCATCTGCTTGACGATGGTTATCGACTTAAATCTGGTAGTTTGCTCACAAAAGAAGCATTAAGTTAGTTGAACTTCAAGACACCGGCGTAGATTTACAATACGCTCATAAACTAACCATGAACCATTTGCTTGTTGCTGGTACGGAAAGGCAAAATGTAAGGAAAGCAGCTGAGCTGTTTTCTCTCACTGTAGGACAAGCCATCTGTCATAACCTTCCTGAGTTCAGTTATGTTGGTGAGGCTGTAAAGGTCATAAACAATGGATTTGATGTGCTGAACTCCAGAGCTCCTGTTGATGGATATAAATTAAAAAGTGCATACGGAAATTGTTTACCAGAACAAGATGGCGCGTTAGACAAGCTGTATGACCTCATTCTCACAATGAGAGTAATAAAACACATACCAAAAGGAAATGAGAAGAAAGAAAAGAGTAAATCCAAAAAAAAAAGAAAAGAAACCTACTGATGATTTGCTCCCTTTTCAGAAGGGGTTTTTAATGTCTATAAACAGTCTACGCTCTTTGTTTAAGGAGTTAACATTGGAAGGCTACACGTACGTCATGTCATCAAGATGCAATCAGGATATACTTGAGAGTTACTTTTCTAAAGTAAGAGGATTGGGGAGATTCTACGATCACCCTTTGCCTACCACCGTCTCCGAAAGAATCAAGTCTTTGATTTTGAGCCGTAATGCGAGGGAACTCATATCAGGTGGCACATGCAAGAATGAGAAAGAAATTGATATTTTAAGTGCTAATACTTTTTCGGAAACTGAAGATACGACTGTAGAACCATCATCTTCTAAGAAGCAAGACACTTCATGTTTACAGGAAAGCTTAGACAGCGAGTGCGAGAACAATGAGGTTGAAGAAATCATTTCAGAAGTGGGCGACATTTTTGAGAATTGCACCGAATACGAAGAGGAAAATGTTCCAGATTTGAAGGAAAATGTTGAGTTGTTAGAGATGATTGCAGGATATGTTGCTTATAGAGTTAAACGTAAACACCCCAAATTAGCACATTTGTATGGTAACACAACTGAACACGTAAATTTTTCAGGAAAGAACTGGCTTCAAACAATTTCAAGAGGATCTTTAATGAAGCCAACTGAACGGTTCATGGAATTCTCTTTGAAAATGGAAAGAGAATTTCAACGATTCCACGGCAATTCCATTGATGGTAACCCAAAAGTTTTTGTAAGATTAAAGGACGTTATAAACGCGAAATATCCAGGAATAGAGGACTTTGCTGTGATGTGTTTTGTAAGGACCCGCACTTTCATCAGAATGAAAGCTATCAACAAGAAAAAAAAATGCAAAGGTAATAAGCGAACTGAGGGCGAACAAAGACAAATAGTGAAGAAAATGAAAAAAGTTGCAACATAACTTTCCAGAATAAAGAAAAGGAAACACGTTAGCCTAATACAGTTAAAGGCTTTGGTGTGAAAGTAGAAAAGTTGATTTATATTATGTATATGTATAATTTGTAAAGATAAATTAAAATTTACTGTTTTAAAGAGTTTAAATGACATTATTGGGGGTTTCTCCGTACCACAGGTCTATGTGGTCTAAGCCTGTGCGAGCCTCTTCCCCCAGCAAAAAAAAAAGTAGTGCCCTCCGAGATGGTGAAAGAGGTTGACGTCCTTCGGAGGCTTTATACTAGCATTTCACCGACCATAGAAAAAATATTATTTGTTTATTTAACTAATAAATAACTTAGTAATAATAATAATACACTAAAACATGAAAAATCTCGATTATATTCACAAACGTGTATGAGTTAAACATGTGCGCGCGGTGTGCCTATAAGATTCTATGCGGTGTGGCGAGGCGAGTGGGTACGCGGTGACGTCACCGCTCACAGCCCACCTGCGCGTGACCCCTACCATGTATTCTAGTATCCGTGGTTCCCCCTGTAAATAGGCCCCTAATTTAATCAAATGTTATAACACGAGGGTAGGAAGAAAACTGAATGGTTCCAATAATAGTGGAACTTTGCAATATAAGGAAGTGACAAATAATACAGAGCAAATAAACTGCTCTTACTCGAGAAAGAGCAAAAAGGGATAATAAAAGTACTGACATTATGTCATGAAAATATAACTTCTTGAGACCCACAGAAGATGACTCTATTAACCGTACAAGTGGTGCAGAAAATATGACAATTCTCATGCCACCACAAAAACACCTAAACATTTGTTCGCAGTAAAGTTGCTTAGACTCCTCAGACAAGAAACAATGATTCCACGTGATTTATGCATGTTCTGGGATAGAATGTCGCCTCTTACAGTACTCGTATTTTCTGGACATTTATTTCAATCGTTGGTTGGGAAAAACTCGAGATTTTTATAATTTTTGCAAAAATTTCCTTCCATTTTTAGATCATGGTGCCCCTAAAATTAAACATTTTCAAAGTCCTATATTCAGAATTTGGTTAACATCATTTGCTTTATTCTCATATTCGGTATGAAGTTTTACAATTTTTTCAAAAGTTTAATACATTTTTGGTGTTCTAAAATTTTTTAATTTTCAAACCTAAACATTATATTCATATTATGGTTAAAATTATCTTTAATTTGATACACCACTTGGATTATTGGGATTTTTCAAAATTTTGGCCCCTCACATTTTTGCTCCCTGCTACCCTATTAATTTTTAGGGGGATCAATCTCCGAAACAAAAGGTTTCTGTAGGTTATATGTATGGATATGCTTGCCAAGTTTTATGAAAATCGATTGACGCGTTCAACGTTATCATAAGACACACCCCAAAAGATACACAGACAGACAAATACCAAACAGTTGGGATAAAACTGAGAACTTGCTTTGCTCATTCAATAAATTTAATTCCAATGAATGCTCCACTAAAAAATATTTGAAATAATTATTTTTTGAGACTTTGCCAAGTTTACCCAATCAAAAATAAAAAACTTTGGCTGTTACAGCCGGTATTTGACTGGAAAAACTGCCCAGTCTGGGAAACAAAATCTCACAATCTGTCTCTCATGGAACTTATTACCTCGTTCTTGCCACATGAAGAATGCCGTCGTCGTGGGCACGGCGATATGTACAAAACATAACATGATTTTCAAAGCACTCAACATCGAAAATACACAAAATACTTAAATATACACTACAATCACACACAATAATACCAATTTAAAATACCAAAGGCCAACAGGATACCACAACAACAACCAACCAACACACAAGTACTTCACAAGACTCAAAACTAGTAAGGCTGAGGATGGGAACACAAAGCATCCCGAAACATGTTCCAAATAAGGAAAATACATCTTGAGGTAAAATCATATAAATATTAAATATATTACATACATCAAGAAATAGACTGTAGCAAAAAGTGTTTGAATATAGGCCTATATATACATACATAGGCCTATACGTATATACCTATATAGGCCTATATATGTAAATATATATATATTGCGACAACACAAATAACTTAACTATTGGCGCATAGGATATGGTGGTGCGTGTGTTATAATGCAAAAGTCTGTGTTGAAGGATTTAAGATTATTTATTGTACACAAGAAATATGAAATCGCTTATGTGATATATTTAACAAGAATAAATAATAATAGTGTTTGCAGATATAGTCTTTTAAAATGTTAAATAATGTTCATATATGATTTGTTGTACATTACATATACGAAGATTTCCACGGCAATGTGGAGAGGGGGGTTTTTTGTAGTGGAGTCGTCAGGCGTGGTGTACGATGACAGATGGTTGACCCTGGCGATTATTACAGCTGGGCTGGTGTCCTGAAGTTCATACGTTGACACTGACGATTCGCACTTGAACACTGATTCTAGTGGTACCATTACCAGTAATTAGAATAATACAAGTATCTCAGGTAACAGTGGGTATTTAACTAACGACGGTATATTAAACTTATACCTATCCGGAATCTTCAAGTGTTCACTCGTAACACTAGATCTCTCACGGTCAGCAGATCTTCCTAAGCGGAAATCTTCCACTCACACGGAAACTACTGATGATAATATTACAACAATAAGTAAACTATTAAATACTTCTGGTACTGTAGAATACCTCACACAGTAAACCCAGTATAAGTTCACTTTTATACCCGTTACGTTACAATGAACAATAATGTGTCTGAAGATGGATTAATTAGACAGTTTTGAGAGTTCGCACTTGTTACTACCGACGAATGGACTTAACGAATTTTCGCAAGCGAAAAATCTTGAACGAAAAGCGCACGTTCCCTTCGCGACAGCTAGAAAAGAAAAAACTGGCCGTTCAGCACCCGGCTGAGAAAAATTCCGATTGACCTTCGAAGCTTCTTATTGGTGGAAAAGAAGTCACATGGTTATTTTTCGCACGGCACTAGTGTGGTTGCATGCAGGAAAGTGCATAGAATTTGCAAGGGCATGCATAGATGGTTATCTATGAATGTCTTATCTCAAGTAGAATTGCGTTTTATAGTTTTATATTTAAAAAAAATCATATTTTAACGTTATATTACGCTCAGAAAATATAGGGAAACTGTAGCTAATATAATAGTTTATGTCCAGTTCAAGTGTCAATACGATCGGATAATTATATCACGCACGGCAGGGGAAAAACGTTTATCACTCGCGCACATTTCCACTGACACAGTACATGAATAAATAGAACATAAAATAATAAATAGTTTGACTTATCCTACTTCCTTATCCGTTCTAAGATACAAAACTTATAGCAAAAAAACCAAATCTAACAAAATACCATTTAAAACCTGAATGTTCATCGTCCGTATATTTAGATTAACCTGCACTGCTTATCAGGATCCTGTGTTTCATTGCAGGATTAACCCCTTCCTGTGTAAAAAAAATTGTTTCTTCTTTTGAAACACCAATAACAAATTCCTAATCCTAAGAATAATACAACAATAATCTCAAACGTAAAACCAAATAAACAACTTCATTGCAATATTAGCATCCCATAACTGTCGACTTGACAGAATAAATAAAACAAAGACATTTGGCGACACTGACATTTTAAACAATAACAAATACATATGGTTGATATTGACAAGCAGATAGCAAGTGCACGAGGTCGGCAATGTAAACAATTCCAACCCATGGCGTGCTACACATCAGACTGCATTCCTTTATCTCTAATTGATTAACGTTCACTCTCTGATTTAACCTACATATGACACTTGTACATAAATTGACATATTTTAAATACAGCTACACATTCGTACATCCTATATCCTGATATTTATTTATTTATGCATTTTTGGTATAATATTTTCTCAGCGACGAGGCATGAAATTTGTCAATCGCACGGTTAGTGTTGGGGTTGGTTATATGAAAATATTCTTTCCAACCTGCTCAGATAGGGTATATGGACCGTTGTATAGCCTGAAAAACTTCGCAGCTGTGTTGTCCTCCCTTTTCCCAACATTCAAGGCACGGAAGAGCACACTTTCCCCAGTCTTGAAACTCACGAGTTTATGCTCGGCATTAAATTTTTCCATGCGCTCTTCTGCGCACTTTTTATTGCGTCACCTCGCCTCAAGTTTCTTTACTTCGACTGGTATCGAAACATTCTGAGTAGCTATCCTTTTGATGTGACCTTCTCAGATCCGTCCTGGCATCGCTCCGGTTTGGAGTTCATTTGTGGTGTATCCTGTTGTCAAATTGTAATTGCCATTTATGGCCAATTCAAAAAATTCCAGGAATTCCGGCCATTTACTTTGGTTGACATTACAAATAAGTCCGGAACAATCTCCCCAACTCCTTATTGACGCGTTCAGCAAGGTTTCCTTGCGGTCTCCGGATCGCTTTTCCGTAACAATATTTTTAACTTACCTTTCAGATTATCTTCTATTTTGTACTTAACAGCAACAATTTGTATTTCATTATTATTCGAAGAATGTCGCTCTTCCATTACCGGAGGGTATCTGCTTAAGGTGTCCGCCGTTTTGTTCTCGCTGGCCTTGCAGTATTTAATAGTGAAATCATATTCCTGGATGGCCATGATCCAGTGGGATATGCGAGCGTTAGCCAACTTGCAGCGCAGCATGAATGATAAGGCCTGGTTCTCCGAGAGGATTTCGAAATGTTGCCCTACCAGGTAGTATCGAAACTTGCTGATGCAGTAGACTATGGCCAAGATTTCCTTCTTTGAAGTGAAGTAGTTTCGTTCAGCCCCTTTTAGCGATCTACTGATGTGTGCGATCACTTTGTGCTCACCTTTATCATTGCGTTGGTAGAGTACTCCTCCGATAGCATAATCCCAGGCGTCATAATTTAGGACATAAGTGCCCTTCTTCTCGGGGTGGAATACATGAAGGTTCCTGCTGTAAAGATCTTTGGTTGCGTTAAAGGCACGCTCGTGACGCTCCTCCCATCCCCATTTTGTATTCTTCCGTAAAAGTTCCAGCAACGGCTCAATTGTTTCGGAATACTCAGGAGTGAAACGTCGGAAATAACCAGTCAGACCGAGGAACGCTCTGATGTCCTTAGGTTTCCTGGGGTTCGGGAACTCCATGATCGCTTGTATTTTCTCTGGATCAGTCGTTATTACATCCGCCGAAATTATATGCCCTAAAAATTTAATTTGTGATCTACCAAACTCGCACTTTTCGAGGTTGAGGGCCAGGTTAGCGTCCTTTAATTTTTGAAAGATGATCTCGAGGTGTTGGATATGATCTTTGAAAGATTTGGATATGATCAAGATGTCATCCATGAATACGCTAACAAAATCTTCCACTTCAGGACCTAAAACTAGTTCTAAACACTTGACCATGGTGGCTAAGCTTGTTACCAATCCAAAGGGGACTACTTTGAATTGGTAGCATTTATTTCGGTACAGAAATGCCGTGTATTTATGTGATTCCTTAGCAAGGGGGATTTACCAGAATCCACTTTTGAGATCGAGGCGGGACATATATTTAACCCTCTGGCATTTAACAAATAGGTTTTCCGCATTCGGAGCACAGTCGTAGCATTTTTTTGTGATGGTGTTTAGGTTCCTCATGCCAAGACATAACCTAATGTCATTATTCTTCTTCTTGACAACTACCATGGGGTTCAAAAAATTGCTATCTGTGCGTTCTATCATGCCACTATCCAGCATTTTATTGACTTCTTCATCAACTTGCTGTTGATAGTGTAGAGTAGAGGGATCGGGTACGTTTTTCGCACAAATTTACTCTCGTCCGTGATTTGAATTGTGTGTTCGTATACTTTAGTTGTTGTCGGTTGGCCATTCAGCACCCGGCTGAGGAAAATTCCGACTGACCTTCGAAGCTTCTTATTGGTGGAAAAGAAGTCACATGGTTATTTTGTGCACGGCACTAGTGTGGTTTCATACAGGAAAGTGCATAGAATTTGCAAGGGCATGCATAGATGGTTATCTATGAATGTCTTATCTCAAGTATAATTGCGTTTTATAAAGAGTTTTATATTTCAAAAAAAATCATATTTTAACGTTATATTATGCTCAGGAAATATAGGGAAACTGTAGCTAATATAATAGTTTATGTCCAGTTCAAGTGTCAATAGGATCAGATAATTATATCACGCACGGCAGGGGAAAAACGTTTATCACTCGCGCACATTTCCACTGACACAGTACATAAATAAATAGAACATAAAATAATAAATAGTTTGACTTATCCTACTTCCTTATCCGTTCTAAGATACAAAACTTATAGCGAAAAAACCAAATCTAACAAAATACCATTTAAAACCTGAATGTTCATCGTCCGTGTATTTAGATTAACCTGCACTGCTTATCAGGATCCTGTGTTTCATTGCAATATATATATTGCAACTACACATATATTTGCATATTTACCCAGGGCAGGAATTTTGTAAATAATTAGTGTAATGAGAATATGACGAATAGTTTTAAAATATTTTTTGCGTGAAAGACAGGCATGTACATGCTGTAGCCTGTCCAGAGTGTACATTTGTACGTCATTGTTTGTGTGTATGAAGCACGGATATGCATTATACTACGAGAGGGGAGACGTACAAATTACGAAGACACTGTAATGACTCGCCTAAAGATAAAGTTTATACATGATCGCAAAAACGGACTAAAAAGTGATCAGTAAAAAAAAGGATGCTACACTCGAATTGACAAAATTTAACATGTCAAAAACAATATCAGACATCTCAGTTGCTGTCTACTATAAATACCTCTGGCAATTTTGGATGAGGGTGAGACTCAAGATATCTTTATATGTGGACACTATGTAAATCTGCTGATCAACTTAAATACCATCATCATCAGCAGCATCATCATCTGCAATTACACCACGATTGATGGAGGAGCATAAGACCATCACCAACAACAGGCTAAGAGTACCGAGGATGCATCATCATCATCATTGTCAGCATTCAGGAGACACACACACACACGTACACACGCAACGGTAACTTTGACAATACACAGGTGACAAATGAACAATTATATTTTTGTGGTAAACAAGAATTCATAAAGGACAGAATATGAGATAATAAAGTAATACAAAGACTTAAATGTAAATCAGGTAAATATTCAGAGTAAAAGACATAATTGTAAATTGGTGTTGAAAATAATAATTTTATTGTGTTTAATTTAAAAATCAGGTGTGTCATAAATCAGAAATATTCTTAAAGTAAATATTATTTGTATTAAAATATTAATAGCAACCATTCAATTTTTATTTGCTAAAGTTAATATTATTTTTATAAATAAGTAGCTATGAATTCAAATTTTAATTCAAAGTCAAACACCCAAACAATATAAAAGAATTCTATAATTTGTTCATCATATATGTTTAGATATTTAAGAATATATGTTATTAATGTGTGCTGAATCACAGAGGTATGTTATGTTTTACAGAGTGTAACCTTATAAAAGAGTGTATTTTTAACTAAATACAACTATTACATTAACGACTCGGAACACAAAGTTTTTTATAAGTATTGTGAATTTGTACGTTTGGACTATAGCCCGTCTTGCTGAGTTAAATTCTTGGATTTCATTGTCCATGACGTGTCCGTTACTTAACTAAATATCACAAAGTTTGAACACAAAGTTTTTTATAAGTATTGTGAATTTGTACGTTTGGACTATAGCCCGTCTTTCTGAGTTATATTCTTGGATTTTGTTGTCCATGACGTGACCGTTACTTAACTAAATACAACTATTACATTAACAACTCGGAACACAAAGTTTTTTATAAGCATTGTGAATTTGTACGTTTGGACTATAGCCCGTCATGCTGAGTTAAATTCTTGGATTTCATTGTCCATGACGTGTCCGTTACTTAACTAAATACAACTATTACATTAACGACTCGGAATACAAAGCAAGCCTTTTAAAGGAGAAAACCGGTTAAGGATGTAAGGTAAAACTTTATGCTTTTACTTATAAAAACCTAGTTTCCGAGTCGTTAATGTAATAGTGATATTTAATATATTAATATTATAATAGAGTGTTTGAAGACAATACAATCATTTGAATAACAATAATTATAATAATACAAGGTGCTAATTATCGTGCCCATTTATTATGTTTAATAACATTGAATATCGAGCCACACATTAGCTGTGCAAATTTATTATGCAACATTACAAGTAATATAAAATTAATACATTTCTGTCCATGTATCCAACGCAACTATATAAGGTTAAACACCGGCTAGGTTGTAGGATTTTTGTGTTTTTGTTGCGTTATGTATATGTGGTTGAACAATAAATGTATTATTCTTCGTATTGTTTAAATTAGCAGCCATCCTTACTATTTCTTTTATGAATTTGCTAACTGCTATAATTTTTTATTGTTAGTTTGTTGTTTGTTGTTTAAGACCTGAAGATGTCAGTAATGACGAAAAGCTTAGTCGAACAATAAAAAATTATAGCAGTTAGCAAATTCATAAAAGAAATAATAAATGTATTGTTAAATAGAGGAGTAAGATGTTGATGACATGAAATAATTAATTAAAACATAGTAAAAGAATCAATCAACAGTTTATTAAATAGTGCAAAGAAAATTAATTTATTATTAAACTTTGAAATTAGCAAATTAAAAATACATGGATTTCGTTGTCCATGACGTGTCCGTTACTTAACTAAATACAACTACAGTGGTTTGTTCGAACCTCTGAAGAAGCCTTTTAAAGGAGAAAACCGGTTAAGGCTGTAAGGTAAAACTTTATGCTTTTACTTATAAAAAACCTAGTGTTCCGAGTCGTTAATGTAATAGTGATATTTAGTTAAGTAACGGACACGTCATGGACAACGAAATCCAAGAAATTAATATATTGTTGTGCATGTCACAACTGGCGCTCAACAAAAATTTAAAGAGGGGAGAATTTGTTGGTATTAAATAATGATAATAATAATTTATAATAATAAAAAACTCATAAAGAATATTAAATAAAAAACGCAAATAGTCATGGTTTACTAAAAATCAGTAATATTAAACAACGAATATAAATGTTTATACTACAACGAAATGGCTGAACCGCAGAAAGGATTTGATCTTAAGGCTATGTTTAAAAGTCTCCAGGAACAAATGCAAAAGAATAATGAAGAATTAAAAAGAATAGTGAAGAATCTAAGCTGAATTCAATGAAATAAAAAGGTCTAATGAGGAATTTAAAGCTGAATGCAATGAATTAAAGAGGTATAATGAAGAATCTAGAGCTGAATTCAAAGACTTTAAAAAGCAATTGACTACAAAACTCAAAGAAACTAATACCAGAATAGAAGTACTAGAAGCAAGAGCAGAAAAATCACAGAATGAACAAGCTTTAAAAATTGAGAATAGGTTTAAGGAACAGAAAGCAGAATGGTCGAAAGAATTAAAAGATAGTTTTAAACAATTATCTGAACACTGGAATGAGAAATTTAGAGTATTGAAGCAGGAGCAAGATATGAAAATAAAAGCAGTCAGTGAACAAGTCCACGAAAATATCAATAAGACGCAGGAGTTGGAAACCAGAATGACTACGTTGGAAACTGCAGTGGTAGAGTCTACTAAAACTACCAAGGAATATTCAGGTGAAATAAATACACTAACGGAAGATCTACGTGGAGAAGTAGAATGTCTGAGAATGGAAATAAAGAGAAGACTGCCGCAGATGATGATGTATCCAACACAGATAGAGGAAAGGATTAAATATATATTCAAAGGGTTGACGAAGGACAATCCAATTGAATTCTTACTAAACTGTGAACAAGAAATTAAGTTAATAGGTAATAATATAACTGACAAAGAGAAGATTGACTTTATTAGTAAACATTTCCAAGATTCTGCTGCATGATGGTATACTATTGTCTGAGATAATTTAACTACTCACAAACAATTTAAAGAATCATTTGAAGGCTGCTATTGGAATATTCACACACAAAGACAAATAAGAGACCAATTAGAATATTGAAAATATCAACAAAATGGTAAACTTACCTTCAAGGAGTACGTCATACAGCTGATTGAAAGAAGTAAACACTTAAGGCCCACGTTTACTCAACATGAATTGGTACTTAAATTAGCACATCACTTTCACAGTGATATTAGATTAGCCATATACTCACAAGGAATTAAAACCATTGAAGAATTATCAGTTTTACTCGCACAATTGGAGCACATAGTCCACAATGACTCAAACTGTAACTGACACGGACTGCGAGAGAGAAATGTTAATTTTGTACAGAGAGAAAAGAATTGTTGTGAAGAGAGAGAAACTACGTGTTCTAATATTACTGACCCTCCAAATGCAGGTAAGGGTGGAGAGGTGAAAGAGACAGAAACAAAGCTTAGTAGGATTTTTAATACAACTGATTCTCTTAATGCTGGTAAATATGGTGAGAGAGGGAAACAGAGTGAAACTATAATGTGTAATACAGGATGTCTACTTACTATTATGACAAGAGCCGATTCATATGGAGAAGGAAACAGGTAGAAGCGACACCAACAACAAGCTACTGTAACACAATGACAGGATGTAACTAACACTGTTTACATAGGGGGAAGAATTTTGTCATCCTCCACAAAGGGAATATTTATTATGTACTGCTTAAATATTTACTTTTATAAGGAGTAGTTTTAAAAACAATTTTAATGTATATAACAAGATGTAATTGTAATTGTAGAGTACATATATGAAGACCCACCTGGGGAACAATACATATATTTGCATATTTACCCAGGGCAGTATTTTTGTAAATAATTAGTGTAAGGAGAATATGACGAATAGTTTTAAAATATTTTGTGAGTAGCCTGTCCAGAGTGTACACCTGTAAGTCATTGTTTGTGTGTGAACCAGCATGGACATGCATTATACTACGAGAGGGGAAATGTATCAATTGTTGTAACTATAGTTATTTAGCACTGACTAAAGAAAATAATTAATTACTTACAATATTAAATAACCTAAATAAAAATATTAGCCCCACGTTGTTAGTGTCATCTTGTAACGTAACGCGGTTAATCGGATAGTATCGTTTGATCTTATCGTCACTATCGCTCTTCAAAAACTCGCTTTAATGCGAGTTACCGAATTCGTTATAATTTATGTTTAAATTTCCCAAAAAAAGAAATCGAGTGTGTGTGATTATGCTGATTTTTTCCTTAGATTTGATTTGGGTGAATTCAATAAAGTTGCTTGACCGTAGTTAGGAGAGAGAGAGAGAGTGCAAAAAGAATTATCCTCTTGGCATACAAATAATTAATTTAAATTTCTCCGCTAATGAGACCAGCTGATTTTGACGTTTACAAAAACATTGGAGGTTAAATTAACACCAATGGTATGTAATATTTTCTGGTTGTCCGTTCTCTTCTCTGTCTCCTGACAATCTGTAAACAACTACCCTCTACTAAAATAATACACATTTTTATTCAAATAACAAGTATTCATTGTATTTATTTTATAAATACAATGTTTTTTATCTTCTCCCAAAACAGAAAGGGATAATCGATTCTCACTGTCAACACAACATTAGTTCGATGTTATTTTGTAAACATAGAATGTATAACAAATATTTTTTATCTTTTATCAAATATAAAACAATAAAGAAATAATTTATTAATTTCCCAGGGTTATTTTTGAGTTCTTTGTACTATGAGACTGTCAGAAATGAATAATTTAATACCAAGCTTTACATTAATTAACAGATTATATTTTTTAGTATGTAGTTCCGAGTTTATCTGCCAGAGTACCGATTATGTTTCTACACTACAACCACGAAATTATGTAATGGTGGCTAGCAATTCATAGGAATCCGTTATGCAGATTTTTTTGTTAACAAAAATTAATAAAGTCTGTTTCACCTCTTTTCCTGAAGTGTTTACTTATATGGTGCTGTTTCTAGTGTTAGAAGTTATAGTTGAGTTGTAATTTAGTTAAATTTACTTGGATACGATCTCACCAAAATCTCGAAGTGCTGTAGACTAGGCCTGGAGCTGGTAGTTTTATTTTTCAAAGTTTCATCAAATTAAAGGCGTGAATGGTTATACTTGAAGGAGTTCTAATATAAGGTGGACATCACTCGTCAATTTTATTAAATTTCGCACTAATTATTCCAAAAAGTATTCATTAATTTATCAAATTTTAATAGGCATTACTTTTTTCAAAACCGTTCACTTCAAATCATTTTAACAATTCAATTCCAATCTTGTTAGTTGGTTACTCGTAGTAACCAAGAATTTTTTATCGTTTTTTATTGGTGAATCTATATACTTTTTTGTATATAGACTATTATTAATTATTATAAATTTATTTCTTCTTTTTAGAAAAATAATCCTTTTTAAATTTTGTTTGTAATACAATTTAATTTATCTAAGGTTTTTCTTTCTATTTTTTCTTAAGCTTGTACATTGGTCTTTTATATTTTAATTCCCCTCAATTGGATTTATTTATTATTTACTTAAAGTATCCTTACTCTAAACTATTTTCCTATGCCATCTTGCTCATATAGTATTATTTTATATTATTATTATTTTATATCTAACCCTGGGTTATCTTATATTTAAACACAATTATTATATTAAACATAAAAATTATACCTAGGTACAAGACCTTTGTGGCCTACACAATAAAAATTACACAAAATACAAAAAAAAATACAAAATTTGTCAGCAGCAATATAGTCCACTGCTACAATTGATTGTTTTGTCATCTACAGTATAAATCTGTGAGATGCTCTTTTTAAAGTTTACATTCTCACTATGTACACTATCTCTCACTTTGTACACTATATTTCACGTTGTTATTGTTTACAAAATTTTGTGGTACAAAGTTTTTGATAGCTAGGTACATAATACCCATTTCTGACTTTTAGAGTGGGGTGATTGTGTTATCATATTTGAGCATGGGTTATGTAACATTACATAAAGCCCCCCCACTAGAACAGATTTATTTTTATCTACTTGTTAAAAAATAAATTGTTGAACTCTTCAATCTTCAGATTCTTCCATTAATCTTCATAATATTCCTTCATTTGTGATTGGTTATACACGTGTTATTTGGTTAAATGGTAATAGGCTGGATTTTATATTCAACTCTCTCTCTCTTGGAGGCAAATTCATTAATGATTTAATTTCTCTGGGTAGTGGTCTTTCACATATTACTTGATAAGGGCTGGTCACACTAATCATAAAAAACTTGTTTTGACACTCATATTTCTATTTGCTTCTATAAATATAAATTCGCTTTCTCAATTAAGCTTCTGGCTGCTATCTTCCTTCTGTTTTCTTCATTCATACTTCTGGAATCTAATATCACTTTTTCCAGCTATTTTATAATTATCCCTTAAATATTCAATTTCCCTAACATTTTTCCCTATCCTGTGCGGTGGTTCAGTTCGGGTGGCCACTTTGGGTCCATTACTCCGCTGTCCATCCTTACACCTTCTGAGACCAGGGGAACATCATCCCTGCTCAGGAAAATTATTGCCGGAACATTTCTACGGTCAATTCATTATAATAAGAAACTTACAAGTAGTCGATTAGCGACTAAAACTAAACACTTTTGGGATTCTTCACGTTGTAGCTTTTTGCATTTAATTATATATTTCTTTTTCTTCTTGATTCCTTCTTCTTTTCCATTAACTAATAGCATATAACATTATTGATAGGCATTATTTTAAAATCCTTTTAACTTTCCTTCTTGTGACATATTTTCTCCGTATCATTTCTTCCTATATCATTTTCAATTCCGAGAAATTCTAAATTATAGTTGTATTAATTATCATCATTCTTTAGCTTCATTGTAGTCATTGAATTATTCGTTATTCTTCTTATTTGAGCACATTACCATCAATTGTTTTTATTTATCTATTTTTTTTCTTCTGTTTGTTACCATCAAAATATTATTTTTCCTATTATTCCATTTTAAATTAGTTATTTATAATTATTATTTAATAATCTGTTCTTACATTTTCTTGGTGGTTTGTCTTTTTATTTTATCAAATTGTTTCGAAATATTTAGTAAGTTGTACTTACGTAGTTTTTGAATTTTGGGGTTTTATCTTAAATCACATTGTTTCAAAATATTTAGTAAGTTGTACTTACATACTTTTTGTTAAATCAAATGGTTTCGAAATATTTAGTAAGTTGTCCTTACATAGTTTTTTGAATTTTGGGGTTTTATCTTTCCAATGGGTTGCTTGGTCGGTATCAGAAAATCAGTCCCCTTTTTTCTGATTGGTTATTGTTTAGTTTAACCATGGTCCATTAACTCAGGTACTCCCTTTCCTCAGATTACTGGTGTGTTCATAATGATTTTGGTACTTGTTAAATACCTCTCTTTCACCTGGCATCGTAACTCAGCTGATACAAAGTCTTCATTGAAGTCACGGTTTTCCGTCATAGTTAGATCCCTTTTAATTAACAGGTATTGTACCTCCTCTAACCTAACATATTCACTCATATATGCTACCATTACATTCCCTTTGATCTCTGTATTATTTACCCAATGTTTTACTGGTATATTCTGTATTAAAGATATAAATGATATTGTCTGATATTCTTCGATTGTTAATATATTTAATTGAGATTTAAGCTTATTTAGGTTTTTCTTTATTATTCTATGGTGGTTTATTTTTGATAATTTTATTAAATTTTTCCTATAACTCTTAAATTTACTTAATTCCCTTTGTTCACCAATTGGGATGTTAAATACATTAATCAATCCACCCTTCTTCATCTCCAATTCTTCCCTTGTATTTATTATTTTCTTTCCACATGTTTTCTTAATTATTTGTTTCTTTACTCCCTTAATGTTAACTTCTATGGGCATTATCTTTTCTTTCTCTCCGTTAGGTTTATCTTCAGATAACAAGGCACTTTGGTCTTCTTTAGTACCTTCGGAAGTGCTGTTTAGTGTTTCATTCATATTATTTAAACACCTATCCATTTGTTTCATTAATGTTTCATGGTGTCTCTTTGAGTTTTCCTCCTGTTTCCTAAAATTTTCATCTATTTTATCAAATTTTTCGCTCAAGTATTCATTTTGTTTTCTAAATTGTTCTTTATTTTCCTTATTTATTTGTTTATTGCTGTCCATTATAATCCTCAACAGCTCCTGCATGCTCATGTCTTCCTTTTGGGCGGATTTATCTGGTTGGTCCCCTTGGGCATCCTCTTCAACTCTTTCCTTTTCCGTGTTTGTGACTACTTCGGTTTCTTCTTTATCACCCGTTGGTTGTTCCATTTCACTGTCCGTGACTACTTCTATTTCTCGTTCCTGTCCACCTTCTTCCTTCTCCTTGTCTTCTGCCCTCTTCTTCGATCTGCCTCTGGTATTATGCATTTCTTGTTTTCTCATAGCTGCCGACGATAATTAGGTTTTTTGTTATATTATTTTGTTGAATATTTCAAAATTTCTTTCCTAATTAAAGCCCTTTTAAGTTGTGCGCCATCTTGTAATGTAACGCGGTTAATCTCGAGGAGTCTTATAGACATACTTTTTTGTTAATTAACTCTAAGTTTTATTAGCCCCACGTTGTTAGCGTCATCTTGTAACGTAACGCGGTTAATTGGATAGTATCGTTTGATCTTATCGTCACTATCGCTCTTCAAAAACTCGCTTTAATGAGAGTTACCGAATTCGTTATAATTTATGTTTAAATTTCCCAAAAAAAAGAAATCGAGTGTGTGTGATTATGCTGATTTTTTCCTTAGATTTGATTTGGGTGAATTCAATAAAGTTGCTTGACCGTAGTTAGGAGAGAGAGAGAGTGCAAAAAGAATTATCCTCTTGGCATACAAATAATTAATTTAAATTTCTCCGCTAATGAGACCAGCTGATTTTGACGTTTACAAAAACATTGGAGGTTAAATTAACACCAATGGTATGTAATATTTTCTGGTTGTCCGTTCTCTTCTCTGTCTCCTGACAATCTGTAAACAACTACCCTCTACTAAAATAATACACATTTTTATTCAAATAACAAGTATTCATTGTATTTATTTTATAAATACAATGTTTTTTATCTTCTCCCAAAACAGAAAGGGATAATCGATTCTCACTGTCAACACAACATTAGTTCGATGTTATTTTGTAAACATAGAATGTATAACAAATATTTTTTATCTTTTATCAAATATAAAACAATAAAGAAATAATTTATTAATTTCCCAGGGTTATTTTTGAGTTCTTTGTACTATGAGACTGTCAGAAATGAATAATTTAATACCAAGCTTTACATTAATTAACAGATTATATTTTTTAGTATGTAGTTCCGAGTTTATCTGCCAGAGTACCGATTATGTTTCTACACTACAACCACGAAATTATGTAATGGTGGCTAGCAATTCATAGGAATCCGTTATGCAGATTTTTTTGTTAACAAAAATTAATAAAGTCTGTTTCACCTCTTTTCCTGAAGTGTTTACTTATATGGTGCTGTTTCTAGTGTTAGAAGTTATAGTTGAGTTGTAATTTAGTTAAATTTACTTGGATACGATCTCACCAAAATCTCGAAGTGCTGTAGACTAGGCCTGGAGCTGGTAGTTTTATTTTTCAAAGTTTCATCAAATTAAAGGCGTGAATGGTTATACTTGAAGGAGTTCTAATATAAGGTGGACATCACTCGTCAATTTTATTAAATTTCGCACTAATTATTCCAAAAAGTATTCATTAATTTATCAAATTTTAATAGGCATTACTTTTTTCAAAACCGTTCACTTCAAATCATTTTAACAATTCAATTCCAATCTTGTTAGTTGGTTACTCGTAGTAACCAAGAATTTTTTATCGTTTTTTATTGGTGAATCTATATACTTTTTTGTATATAGACTATTATTAATTATTATAAATTTATTTCTTCTTTTTAGAAAAATAATCCTTTTTAAATTTTGTTTGTAATCCAATTTAATTTATCTAAGGTTTTTCTTTCTATTTTTTCTTAAGCTTGTACATTGGTCTTTTATATTTTAATTCCCCTCAATTGGATTTATTTATTATTTACTTAAAGTATCCTTACTCTAAACTATTTTCCTATGCCATCTTGCTCATATAGTATTATTTTATATTATTATTATTTTATATCTAACCCTGGGTTATCTTATATTTAAACACAATTATTATATTAAACATAAAAATTATACCTAGGTACAAGACCTTTGTGGCCTACACAATAAAAATTACACAAAATACAAAAAAAAATACAAAATTTGTCAGCAGCAATATAGTCCACTGCTACAATTGATTGTTTTGTCATCTACAGTATAAATCTGTGAGATGCTCTTTTTAAAGTTTACATTCTCACTATGTACACTATCTCTCACTTTGTACACTATATTTCACGTTGTTATTGTTTACAAAATTTTGTGGTACAAAGTTTTTGATAGCTAGGTACATAATACCCATTTCTGACTTTTAGAGTGGGGTGATTGTGTTATCATATTTGAGCATGGGTTATGTAACATTACATAAAGCCCCCCCACTAGAACAGATTTATTTTTATCTACTTGTTAAAAAATAAATTGTTGAACTCTTCAATCTTCAGATTCTTCCATTAATCTTCATAATATTCCTTCATTTGTGATTGGTTATACACGTGTTATTTGGTTAAATGGTAATAGGCTGGATTTTATATTCAACTCTCTCTCTCTTGGAGGCAAATTCATTAATGATTTAATTTCTCTGGGTAGTGGTCTTTCACATATTACTTGATAAGGGCTGGTCACACTAATCATAAAAAACTTGTTTTGACACTCATATTTCTATTTGCTTCTATAAATATAAATTCGCTTTCTCAATTAAGCTTCTGGCTGCTATCTTCCTTCTGTTTTCTTCATTCATACTTCTGGAATCTAATATCACTTTTTCCAGCTATTTTATAATTATCCCTTAAATATTCAATTTCCCTAACATATAATATGTTATATTATATAACATATTGTTATATATATAATATTCCCTTCCTTATTATATGTGATAATAATTATTTATATTAAACATTAATTGTATGTTACAGTATGTTAATTGTTGTGTATTAAGACACAACTGGCGCTCAACGAAATAATATCATTGTAAATGTGTAATTGTAATAAGAAAAATAATAATAATTAATAATAATAATAATAAATAAATGAATAAAATTAGTAATTCGGTTCCATAAGAATAATATTCTAAAACATAATAAATAAATACAAAATATTCAACATGGCGGAACCAGGGAGGGTTGAATCTAGAAGCATTTAAAAATTCGATACTGGGCATGATGGACGAATTAGTCATAAAACAAGCTGAAAATTTTAAAGAAGAGTTGAAAGAGGAGAATGTCAAACAAACAAACAAAATAAATGATGAACTAAATAAGCAAACAGAAAATCTAACCGAAAATTTAAATGAGCTAAGACAAGACAATGTCCAGCTGAAGGACAAATTAAATAAAAGTATAAATAAGCAAACAGAGAATTTAAAAGAAGATTTAAATAATACACAGAGCAAATTAAAACAGGAAATCACCGATAGTACAATGCAGTTAACTGATAAAATTAACGACACAGATATGCGCATAAGAGAATTAGACGAAAAGTTTAGGAGAGCCCTTCACGAACAAGCCATTAGATTAGAAAATAAACAAAAAGAATTATGTCTTGAATGGAGAAAAGTTTTGAAAGATGTTCAGAAACAAATAAATGATAATTTAGATGAAAAATTAATGGTAATAAAGCACGAACAAGATAATAAGATACAGACGGTTAATGAAATATTACAAGCGACCACTAGCAAAGCAATTGAAATAGGAACCCTTACCACAATTATTATAGAAGACAAAATAGACGAGACATCCAAGACTGCAAAAGACTGTTCTGGAGAGGTATCCCATATGAAGGAAGAAGTCTGGAATGAAATGAAGCAACTTAAGGAGGAACTTCGCAGACGACCGACGCAGACGATGATGTTTTTGGCACCAATAGAAAAAAGGAGTAAGATAACATTTGCAGGTAACAAGTGGGAAAACAGCATGGAATTTTTGGCGAATATTGAGAAAGAGATGGAGAAGATAGGTAGTGCGATAGACAATAATGAAAAGATCGACTTCGTTACTCTACATTTGAAAGATTCTGCAAGCCAATGGTGTTCTATAATTCGAGATAACATTACTATGTATCGACAATTCCGTGATGCTTTTGAAAACAGATACTGGAACATACATATACAACGTCAAGTACGCAATCAACTTGAATATGGTAAATTCAATATGCATGGTCGTACAAGCATTGAACAATATACAATAGCTCAAATAGAAAGGGTGAAACACCTTAAACCTAAATTTTCAGAAGCTCAAATAGAAAGGGTGAAACACCTTAAACCTAAATTTTCAGAATACGAAATAATCTCCAAGTTGTCTTACCATTTTCCGAGAGATATCCAATTAGCTGTATATACTCAAGGTATTAAAACAGTCGAAGAATTTTTAATACTAGTCACACAAGCAGAAAATATCACGCAAGGTTGTAGTACAAAACACTATGTTCAACCACATGTTAATTGTAACTATAATAATTATAATGCTAATTATAAACCACAGCTGCACAACACTCACAACCGCTATAATGATAATATAAGCCAGGCGGCTGTAACAAAAACTGGTGAGAGAACTCAAGAGAAGCGGAGAAGAACTGAACGACAAGAGTGTAATATCTACGAGAGAGGGCATAGTGGGCCCGCGTCACATAAATATTTTCCAAAACCATACGACATAGTCGTAAGTGCAGTAAAGGGAGGCGGCAACAATTCAACGCAGCGAGGAATGATGGAAGCGAATAATAAGCCGTCAGCATCTATACAATGACGTAGCGGACGGAAACAGCGCTTTACAATAAAACAATATTTACCCTAGTGATATACGTGACGAGCTACTAAGCACCGACCAGGATGTAAAGCAAGGTGAGAAACAAACACAATGTCCCATTGTCATCGTTCGAATTAATAATTGTGATATAAAAATGTTAGTAGACACGGGGAGTCAGCTGTCAGTTTTAAATTCTGCATGGGTACAGCGAAATAAGAAATATTTTTAAAATACAGCTATGTTACCCGTAAATAATATGAACATTACCACAGCCACAAATAAGAGAGAAAGAGTTAGACAACAGGCGTATGTAACTATGACATTGAAAAAGTTAGAAATATCATACCCCGTGATGATTATGAATAAATTAATATACGATGGTATTTTAGGAATTGATTTGTTGAATGTACTAGGTGCTAAGATAAATATTAATAAGAATAAGATAGAGTGTAATTATAAAGGCATTCAGTATGAGATAAATATGAATGAAGATAATGAGCAATCTAAGGTAAGTGAAACACCTATTGTTTTGTCTAAACCACCGACACAATATGTACCAACTCAAAATGTGAATACGACAAATGACGAAACATCAGTATAGGAAGAAGAACAGCTTCACAACTTAATTGAAGAATATGAAGATATATTCAACGAAGCACCAATGCAGACGGCAGTATACGAACACTCTATAACTGTATCAGACCCAACTAAATTCGTCAGGAGGACATATCCAATCCCAGTGCGCTATAAGGAAGAGGTATAAACAGAAATTCATCGCATGTTGGAAAATAACGTAATAGAACGATCCAACAGCAACTTCTTAAATCCTCTAGTGGTAGTGAAGAAGAAAAGTGGGGATATTCGCCTATGCCTAGACATGGGGAGCTGAACAGCATCATTATGAAAGAGTATGACTGCGCGCCTAATGCAGACAAGTTGTTTACAAAATGTGAAGGAGCACGTTACTTAACAAAGCTGGATCTACGCTCAAGCTCTTAGCAAATTCCGATAAGAAAAGAAGATAGAAATTTTACGGCTTTCCTGTACAAAAACAAATGTTACCAGCATAAAGTCGTTCCATTTGGATTAACCACGAGTTTGGCAGCTATTGTGAAGTGTCTAGAGAGAACACTAGAACTAGAAATAGAACTGTATACAATGATGTTTGTAGACGACATTCTTGTAATATCAAAAGCATTTGAAGAACACATAAATAATCTAGGTATAATATTCCATAAGTTTAGGCAAGCCAACATGTCCCTTAACCTAACCAAATGTGAATTTAAACATTTTTCTTGCCTCCAGAAACGATTAAGACTATAAAATAGGTTAATTACCTTCTGTCAAACGTTTCTTAAAATCCTTTTAGGACGACTCGAGTTTCGACACCATTTGGTGTCATCATCAGATCACAATATGAATCAGGTTAAAACATTTTGATGCATATGCATCACGTCAGAAGTTAAAAAATTTTAAAAAACAACACATAACAATATATAAATAATAAATAAACTATATCTCAACAATAACATTACAATAATAAAAATATAAAACAACGCGGCCGCAAACGAACCTGTACAGGAACGCAACCACGGTGAGACTAATCAATGCCGGTCTGACCCCGGTTCAATTTTATCGATCTGATATATCGAATATCTCGCTCTATAAGATCGATTCTATTAAATAAAACGTTATTGATATGTATTTCTTTCTCATTTAGGATACGATTGTGATCCTTCTTAATGGCTTTATATATCTCGAACCTTTCAAGGGTGTCCAGCTTTAGTGACTTTTTACATTTATGAAGGATATCCAGATTATCATTAATACTCTTTATATTATGGTTATATGAGCTCAAGTGTTCTGCAAATGTAGATCTTATTACATTTGATTTGGAGCTGGGGATATGTTCTTTATAGCGTAATTTGAAAGAACGACCTGTTTGTCCTATATAGAACTGTGTGCAATCAGAACAATTAAGTCTATATACACCAGTACTATCAAATATATCGGAGGGTATATTTTTGTTATTGCTTTCTCATTTGAGAAAAAACTCACATTTAATAACAAAAATATACCCTCCGATATATTTGATAGTACTGGTGTATATAGACTTAATTGTTCTGATTGCACACAGTTCTATATAGGACAAACAGGTCGTTCTTTCAAATTACGCTATAAAGAACATATCCCCAGCTCCAAATCAAATGTAATAAGATCTACATTTGCAGAACACTTGAGCTCATATAACCATAATATAAAAAGTATTAATGATAATCTGGATATCCTTCATAAATGTAAAAAGTCACTAAAGCTGGACACCCTTGAAAGGTTCGAGATATATAAAGCCATTAAGAAGGATCACAATCGTATCCTAAATGAGAAAGAAATACATATCAATAACGTTTTATTTAATAGAATCGATCTTATAGAGCGAGATATTCGATATATCAGATCGATAAAATTGAACCGGGGTCAGACCGGCATTGATTAGTCTCACCGTGGTTGCGTTCCTGTACAGGTTCGTTTGCGGCCGCGTTGTTTTATATTTTTATTATTGTAATGTTATTGTTGAGATATAGTTTATTTATTATTTATATATTGTTATGTGTTGTTTTTAAAAATTTTTTAACTTCTGACGTGATGCATATGCATCAAAATGTTTTAACCTGATTCATATTGTGATCTGATGATGACACCAAATGGTGTCGAAACTTGAGTCGTCCTAAAAGGATTTTAAGAAACGTTTGAGAGAAGGTAATTAACCTATTTTATAGTCAAATGTGAATTCCTAAAAACTTCCATTCATTTTCTAGGACACATTATCTCATCCTCAGGTACACAACCCGAGCCCACCAAAATATCCAGTATAACAAATTTTCCCTCACCTAGAAACCTTAAAGGGTTATGAGCATTCTTAGGACTAACAGGATACTACAGAAGATTTTCACCGTTGTATACTTGCAACCTTTGTTAGAATTAACAGAGACAGGACAAAAATGGTGATGGGAGAAGAAACATCAAGAAGCCTTCGACCAAGTGAAAACATTATTTGTTGAGAACATCATGCTACATCACCCTCAAAAGAGAGGAAAGTTTGTGATTTATTCTGATGCCAGTGATTACGCCGTGGGAAGTGTTCTATATCAACAGGATTCTCAAGGAGAACACAGAGTTATCGCCTACGCAAGCAGAGTTTTCAAAGGAGCAGAAAAGCATTACTCAACATCGGAGAAATAGATTCTTGCCATAGTCTACGCTCTCAAACAATTTAGGTATTATATTTATGGTACTCACTTCGAAATACAAACGGATCATCAAGCATTATCATTTTTGCTGAAATGCCAAGTAACGAATGCACGTTTGTTACGATGTATTCTAGCCATCGGAGAATACTCATTTACAATCAAATATTGCAGAGGGAGAGATAACAGTGTGGCAGATACGTTAAGCAGATACATCACGGAAGAATGTGAGGAGATCTACGAGGACGAAAACAGAGAAGTACGACTTTTATCCATCAGATGGGAAGCTAGTCAAGAAGTAAGAAGAATGTTGCAGAATTTAGCGGAGGAACAGGAGCAGGATATTACCATAAGAAATAAAAAGAGCCAAGAGCAACTACCCGTTCAGTAGGAAATACACACCAATACTCTCTTCAAATTAGTATACCAGGATTGGAAGGTGGTATTATCAAATGAAATGTTGCATACATTAATAAAACCTGTACATGAAAGCCTAGCACATGCTTCAGGTTTGAAATGTCATTTATGTCTACGAGAGGATTTTACCATTAATAATATGTTTAGGAAAATTAAAAAGGAGTTGAAAAAGTGTTATGAGTGTCAGACCGCAAAACAGCCAAATTTTCATACATATGTTGAGATGCAGAGTATTCAGAAGGAAACTAGAGGAGAGTTAGTTGCAGTGGACTTTCTGGGACCTCTACCAAGATCAAGTCGGGGAGTTAAGCACATACTTGTCTGTATAGATGTGTTTTCCAAAGCAGTTCATCTGTATCCAGTTATGCGACCTACAACAAAAGCTGTACTGAAGATACTACTCAATAAATATATTCCAGCATTTGGCAAGACAAAAAAGGTCTTGAGTGACCAAGGTGTACAATTCCAGAGCAAAGCTTGGCACCAAACATTAAGAGAAAATGGAATTAAAACCATCCTAACGGCTATTAGAGATCCACAAGGAAATCTAGCAGAAAGGGTAAACAAGGAGTTAGGTAAATATCTATAGATTTACTGCCATAACCAACATAACAGATGGGCAGAATATTTACCATTCTTTGAAAAGGCTATGAACGAGAACTACAGTGAAGCAACAAGTTACACGCCAATTGAAGTAGAAGATCATAAACCAGAGAGATTTTGGAGAAAATATATATAAAAACCTGCCAATCAAAACATACAAATTCCAATCAGCATTAAAATAGAGAATAAAAGAAAAAGGTAACAAGAGAGTAGAGCAGTTCAACAGAATGCATAAGCTACAACAGTTTGCAATTGGAGAAGAGGTATTATTAAAGACTAATCCAGTAGGAAAAAGAGTTGACAAAACAGCTAAAAAATTTTTCAGGTTGTATGATGGCCCATATACACTGGTACGACAATTGGTAAACAGATATTCATAGTGTATGACGGCGTGAGAGAAAAAGAAATGGGTAAATACCATGCTAGCTCTTTCAGAAAATTCCATTCATAAATAACTGGGTCACTAGAACGATTAAAGTGGAACAACGACTGAAGCGGATGTACCGAAACACCACAGTGACTCTACCTACAAGGGAGGGGAAATATTTGCTCAAAACCTCCAAATAAGGGTACAAGTGAAAAAAATCGCATACTCATTATTAGTCGCACATAAAATAAATAAATGTGTCGATAAATGAAAACAATACCATATTCATTGTCTAATAAAATGGCAGAGAAAAAAAATATTTAAATTTGGTATTAACATTTTTTTTTCACCAAGCAGGGAAATAATGCAATGGTACAACCATTAACGGTACTGTGCATTGCCAAAATAAATGAAATAAATAATAAAAATATATAAATATGAATTAATAAACATGATTCAGATTGCATAAGCTGTATCGTAGTTAAAAATAGGGAGCGCAGAATTCATGCATGGACACGCATTCCCGACGCACCTGTCGCTAGCGTTGTGTACACGCGTATTTTGTTTGTGTGTGTGAAGCCTGTCCGTTCCTGAAATGTAACCAACCCTTTAAAAGTAGAATAGTTTTATGTTTTATTTCAATTGTAAGGAAAAATATGTACGATATGGTAAAACAAAAGACACCAAAGTGCATAAAAATTAAAGGTGAACAAAGGGTTAAAAGACCGTGCTGAAATGACGAAAAGTGCAATTACTATACGTAAAATATTGGTATGGAGAACCATACATGACTTCCATGTCCTAAGATTTATATTTAAAATCATATTAGAAATGAAATACTTCCATAGAAACTACTTCTTTCTACTTATTGCTTCACCCTTAACCACAGTACTGTGGTCACTAACGTATACCACCTCACGTTTTCGCACTCGATTTTCACTGATGATGGCAGTCGATGGCACTGCCGAAACGTCTGGTTTTGCAGAAAACATTGGACTACGGCTAAACAGCCCGGGAAGGAATTTTAACAAAAAAACTACTTCTTTGTTGCCGATAACGTAGTACACATATAACAAATTCTCCCCTCCCTTTTCAACTATAATTTTCATTAATAGAAAATTACCTCCACCCCATTCACATAACCTCTTCATTTATAGATATTTTGTCTACGTTTCTACAGTGGATTATTATGAGCTTCTTATCAGGATACTTTATTTATCAAAATTAAGTACTTCAGTCTTGTTAAAACATAAAACGTTGCAGGTAAACTACCCCTTTCTCTTAACCGGTCTTCACCAAAATCAATAGGCCTTCAGTCCTCTACAATTCAGGGATGCATGCAAAACATTATTTGATTCTGTTTTAATGTGAGACAGTTATCATTCGTCATAGATACAATTACTCTAGTTGTTTTGATTGTTCATCTTCTTTTTTCTCTTTTTTCACAGTACTAAATAATATAGAACTTTCACTTGTGAAACTTACTTGTTTTTCTTTCTGTACGAGTTTCGGCGCGGTGTTCGCCTTCGTCAGCAGTTTGAGACAGACTGGCCAGTAACTCGTAATGGTTTTTGTTTGGAAGGTTTAGTGGGGGTGGTGTGTGGAGGAAGGGGATTGGCGTGGGGATCCAAATTATTGTTAGTTTTATGTATAATTGTGTCAAACAGTGTGTGTGATTTATAGTTTAATTGGTCGTTAAGTATGTTGTTTGGTTGTGTTTTGTAGTGTTTGTATATTTCATATTGTTCTGCTGTGTTAAGTTTTCGACTTTTGGGTAAGTAGTGTAATATCTCAAGATTAGTATCTATGTTGGTGTAGCTGTGGTTGTTTGTGTGTATGTGTGTGGCAAACGCAGAATGTATATTGTTGTTGGATAAAGCTTTTTGGTGTTCAGAGTAACGAGATGAAAAAGATCTTCCCGTCTGGCCTATATAGAAACTATTGCAATCATTACAATTTAATTTGTAAACACCTGTTTTGTTGTATTTGTCTATGTCCGTGTTTGTATCATTGATGTTTTTTTGATGGTATTGTTTGTTCTGTATGCTATTTTGTACTTGTGTTTTCTGAATGTGTTGTGCGATTTTGTGTGTGTTGGAGTTATGGTATGTGAGTGTGATGTATTTAGTTTGTTGTGTGTTGTTGGTATTTAGTGTTTTGTTGTTTTTGTTTATGATGTGTTTGTGTAGTTTGTTTATTAAATTAGGGTTGTATCCGTTTTTTATTGCTATATATTTGATTGTGTTGAGTTCATCGTTATAGTCCTGTTTACTTAATAGTATTTTAGTTAGTCTATGGAGCATATGGTTGAAGGCCGCATGTTTATGTTGTGTTGGATGGTTTGATGTGTTGTGTATAACCACGTCAGTTGTGGTTGGTTTTCTGTATATTTTATACGTGTGTGTATTGTTTGTTTTGTTAATTGTTAGGTCCAGAAAATTTATACTATTGTTTTGTTCTATTTCCAGTGTAAATTTTAGTTTGTGGTGTATTGTGTTTATGTATTTGTGGAAGTTTTCAACCTGCCTTGTATTGCCATTGAATAAAAGTAATATATCATCCACATACCTGTGCCTTGTTGGTGTATTTGTTGTTGTTTGCACACAACATAGAACAGAACCACATAATAAACAACAAATACACCAACAAAATCATTTATTGGCACATGTATGTGGATAATATATTACTTTTATTCAATGGCAATACAAGGCAGGTTGAAAACTTCCACAAATACATAAACACAATACACCACAAACTAAAATTTACACTGGAAATAGAACAAAACAATAGTATAAATTTTCTGGACCTAACAATTAACAAAACAAACAATACACACACGTATAAAATATACAGAAAACCAACCACAACTGACATGGTTATACACAACACATCAAACCATCCAACACAACATAAACATGCAGCCTTCAACCATATGCTCCATAGACTAACTAAAATACCATTAAGTAAACAGGACTATAACGATGAACTCAACACAATCAAATATATAGCAATAAAAAACGGATACAACCCTAATTTAATAAACAAACTACACAAACACATCATAAACAAAAACAACAAAACACTAAATACCAACAACACACAACAAACTAAATACATCACACTCACATACCATAACTCTAACACACACAAAATCGCCAACACATTCAGAAAACACAAGTACAAAATAGCATACAGAACAAACAATACCATCAAAAAACATCAATGATACAAACACGGACATAGACAAATACAACAAAACAGGTGTTTACAAATTAAATTGTAATGATTGCAATAGTTTCTATATAGGCCAGACGGGAAGATCTTTTTCATCTCGTTACTCTGAACACCTAAAAGCTTAACCAAGAACAATATACATTCTGCGTTTGCCACACACATACACACAAAAAACCACAGCTACACCAACATAGATACTAATCTTGAGATATTACACTACTTACCCAAAAGTCGAAAACTTAACACAGCAGAACAATATGAAATATACAAACACTACAAAACACAACTAAACAACATACTTAATGACCAATTAAACTATAAATCACACACACTGTTTGACACAATTATACATAAAACTAACAATAATTTGGATCCCTGCGCCCATCCCCTTCCTCCACACACCACCCCCACTAAACCTTCCAAACAAAAACCGTTACGAGTTACTGGCCAGTCTGTCTCAAACTGCTGACGAAGGCGAACACCATGCCTTAAATGTGAGTTTTTTCTCAAATGAGAAAGCAATAACAAAAATATACCCTCCGATATATTTGATAGTACTGGTGTATATAGACTTAATTGTTCTGATTGCACACAGTTCTATATAGGACAAACAGGTCGTTCTTTCAAATTACGCTATAAAGAACATATCCCCAGCTCCAAATCAAATGTAATAAGATCTACATTTGCAGAACACTTGAGCTCATATAACCATAATATAAAGAGTATTAATGATAATCTGGATATCCTTCATAAATGTAAAAAGTCACTAAAGCTGGACACCCTTGAAAGGTTCGAGATATATAAAGCCATTAAGAAGGATCACAATCGTATCCTAAATGAGAAAGAAATACATATCAATAACGTTTTATTTAATAGAATCGATCTTATAGAGCGAGATATTCGATATATCAGATCGATAAAATTGAACCGGGGTCAGACCGGCATTGATTAGTCTCACCGTGGTTGCGTTCCTGTACAGGTTCGTTTGCGGCCGCGTTGTTTTATATTTTTATTATTGTAATGTTATTGTTGAGATATAGTTTATTTATTATTTATATATTGTTATGTGTTGTTTTTTAAAATTTTTTAACTTCTGACGTGATGCATATGCATCAAAATGTTTTAACCTGATTCATATTGTGATCTGATGATGACACCAAATGGTGTCGAAACTCGAGTCGTCCTAAAAGGATTTTAAGAAACGTTTGACAGAAGGTAATTAACCTATTTTATAGTCTTAATCGTTTCTGGAGGCAAGAAAAATGTTTAAATTCACATTTGGTTAGGTTAAGGGACATGTTGGCTTGCCTAAACTTATGGAATATTATACCTAGATTATTTATGTGTTCTTCAAATGCTTTTGATATTACAAGAATGTCGTCTACAAACATCATTGTATACAGTTCTATTTCTAGTTCTAGTGTTCTCTCTAGACACTTCACAATAGCTGCCAAACTCGTGGTTAATCCAAATGGAACGACTTTATGCTGGTAACATTTGTTTTTGTACAGGAAAGCCGTAAAATTTCTATCTTCTTTTCTTATCGGAATTTGCTAAGAGCTTGAGCGTAGATCCAGCTTTGTTAAGTAACGTGCTCCTTCACATTTTGTAAACAACTTGTCTGCATTAGGCGCGCAGTCATACTCTTTCATAATGATGCTGTTCAGCTCCCCATGTCTAGGCATAGGCGAATATCCCCACTTTTCTTCTTCACTACCACTAGAGGATTTAAGAAGTTGCTGTTGGATCGTTCTATTACGTTATTTTCCAACATGCGATGAATTTCTGTTTATACCTCTTCCTTATAGCGCACTGGGATTGGATATGTCCTCCTGACGAATTTAGTTGGGTCTGATACAGTTATAGAGTGTTCGTATACTGCCGTCTGCATTGGTGCTTCGTTGAATATATCTTCATATTCTTCAATTAAGTTGTGAAGCTGTTCTTCTTCCTATACTGATGTTTCGTCATTTGTCGTATTCACATTTTGAGTTGGTACATATTGTGTCGGTGGTTTAGACAAAACAATAGGTGTTTCACTTACCTTAGATTGCTCATTATCTTCATTCATATTTATCTCATACTGAATGCCTTTATAATTACACTCTATCTTATTCTTATTAATATTTATCTTAGCACCTAGTACATTCAACAAATCAATTCCTAAAATACCATCGTATATTAATTTATTCATAATCATCACGGGGTATGATATTTCTAACTTTTTCAATGTCATAGTTACATACGCCTGTTGTCTAACTCTTTCTCTCTTATTTGTGGCTGTGGTAATGTTCATATTATTTACGGGTAACATAGCTGTATTTTAAAAATATTTCTTATTTCGCTGTACCCATGCAGAATTTAAAACTGACAGCTGACTCCCCGTGTCTACTAACATTTTTATATCACAATTATTAATTCGAACGATGACAATGGGACATTGTGTTTGTTTCTCACCTTGCTTTACATCCTGGTCGGTGCTTAGTAGCTCGTCACGTATATCACTAGGGTAAATATTGTTTTATTGTAAAGCGCTGTTTCCGTCCGCTACGTCATTGTATAGATGCTGACGGCTTATTATTCGCTTCCATCATTCCTCGCTGCGTTGAATTGTTGCCGCCTCCCTTTACTGCACTTACGACTATGTCGTATGGTTTTGGAAAATATTTATGTGACGCGGGCCCACTATGCCCTCTCTCGTAGATATTACACTCTTGTCGTTCAGTTCTTCTCCGCTTTTCTTGAGTTCTCTCACCAGTTTTTGTTACAGCCGCCTGGCTTATATTATCATTATAGCGGTTGTGAGTGTTGTGCAGCTGTGGTTTATAATTAGCATTATAATTATTATAGTTACAATTAACATGTGGTTGAACATAGTGTTTTGTACTACAACCTTGCGTGATATTTTCTGCTTGTGTGACTAGTATTAAAAATTCTTCGACTGTTTTAATACCTTGAGTATATACAGCTAATTGGATATCTCTCGGAAAATGGTAAGACAACTTGGAGATTATTTCGTATTCTGAAAATTTAGGTTTAAGGTGTTTCACCCTTTCTATTTGAGCTTCTGAAAATTTAGGTTTAAGGTGTTTCACCCTTTCTATTTGAGCTATTGTATATTGTTCAATGCTTGTACGACCATGCATATTGAATTTACCATATTCAAGTTGATTGCGTACTTGACGTTGTATATGTATGTTCCAGTATCTGTTTTCAAAAGCATCACGGAATTGTCGATACATAGTAATGTTATCTCGAATTATAGAACACCATTGGCTTGCAGAATCTTTCAAATGTAGAGTAACGAAGTCGATCTTTTCATTATTGTCTATCGCACTACCTATCTTCTCCATCTCTTTCTCAATATTCGCCAAAAATTCCATGCTGTTTTCCCACTTGTTACCTGCAAATGTTATCTTACTCCTTTTTTCTATTGGTGCCAAAAACATCATCGTCTGCGTCGGTCGTCTGCGAAGTTCCTCCTTAAGTTGCTTCATTTCATTCCAGACTTCTTCCTTCATATGGGATACCTCTCCAGAACAGTCTTTTGCAGTCTTGGATGTCTCGTCTATTTTGTCTTCTATAATAATTGTGGTAAGGGTTCCTATTTCAATTGCTTTGCTAGTGGTCGCTTGTAATATTTCATTAACCGTCTGTATCTTATTATCTTGTTCGTGCTTTATTACCATTAATTTTTCATCTAAATTATCATTTATTTGTTTCTGAACATCTTTCAAAACTTTTCTCCATTCAAGACATAATTCTTTTTGTTTATTTTCTAATCTAATGGCTTGTTCGTGAAGGGCTCTCCTAAACTTTTCGTCTAATTCTCTTATGCGCATATCTGTGTCGTTAATTTTATCAGTTAACTGCATTGTACTATCGGTGATTTCCTGTTTTAATTTGCTCTGTGTATTATTTAAATCTTCTTTTAAATTCTCTGTTTGCTTATTTATACTTTTATTTAATTTGTCCTTCAGCTGGACATTGTCTTGTCTTAGCTCATTTAAATTTTCGGTTAGATTTTCTGTTTGCTTATTTAGTTCATCATTTATTTTGTTTGTTTGTTTGACATTCTCCTCTTTCAACTCTTCTTTAAAATTTTCAGCTTGTTTTATGACTAATTCGTCCATCATGCCCAGTATCGAATTTTTAAATGCTTCTAGATTCAACCCTCCCTGGTTCCGCCATGTTGAATATTTTGTATTTATTTATTATGTTTTAGAATATTATTCTTATGGAACCGAATTACTAATTTTATTCATTTATTTATTATTATTATTATTAATTATTATTATTTTTCTTATTACAATTACACATTTACAATGATATTATTTCGTTGAGCGCCAGTTGTGTCTTAATACACAACAATTAACATACTGTAACATACAATTAATGTTTAATATAAATAATTATTATCACATATAATATATTTTTCACTTAACACGCATTTACTTTTAGAGCAACCATTTAGCTACAAAAAAAATTTAAATACTCAAATGGTTGGGATCGTGCCACATGTTCTTGGTGACAATTTATATAACAACACAAACATTGATATATAATTTAATTTGTGTAGCCCCAAGTTCAGGGCCACTTTATATAACATAACAAATTATATAATGTATTGAATTCATGGGTGTAATCGTAATAAGAAGATGATACGTTATTTAAGTTTGAAATTGTTCCATTATTTATTTTTTTATTAAACAAAATTTTGTATTTCGCATGTAGAAATACTACTCATTATTATATTGTTTGTCCGACTCCTTCGTACACAAATTATAGCTAGCAATTTACATACACAGGTTATACATAAATCTTATTATCTAATTTTAATTAATTGAATATTCATTTTGCTCTCGGCTTACTCATTGTGTGATCATCTGTTTGCAATTTCTGATTAATTTACTTTAATAATGAAGTTACTTGTATTCCAATTTCTTTAATATTAATTAGTTTTAAAACTTTCTCCTGCATATGCATTCTCCTTTATCAACCAAGACTTTATTAATTACGTTAACTCAAAAAATCAAATATTTCTCTTATCATTTATGTTACTCTCAATTACTAAATTTTATACAAGAGATATTATTCTAAATTTTACTCTGATTTTACATTTATGTACTATTAATTATTTTAATACAGGTTGAATGTCTTGCATTCTAACTTTAATTAGTGTCTTTCAAATGTCTGTAATTACATTGGTTTTTCATCACCTCGTTTGATGTGGTTAATCATCCGTACGTCCTACTTTGGTCCTCAGTCTGCGTACTCCGTGTCCTCTTGGTCCTCTGGTCGGATTCTACTGCATGTACGGTTTACGAGTCGTCACGCCTCACATCATATGCTGCAGGTGTGTCCATAGACCTCCTCGTATGTACTCTGCTGCTCTGGTTGGACTTTTGTCCTGTGCCTCTTACTATAAATTTAAAATAGCGTCGTCGACTGACATAGCCTCCTGTGGCAACGGTTGAATCGAGAGGAAGCAACTTTATTAGCGCGACCTGGTATTTATAGTCAGGTCGTGCAAAAACTCATGTCTGAACAATTTTTAACTTCTCAGATTTTGTCTAAGTGTCACTTCCCCCACTCTGGTTCAATTCACAATTTTCGCCTATCTTCGTATTATTACGAAGTTTGTTTCACATCACTCGATGCTCAATCGATCACTAATTTTTATATGTTTACTATACGTAAATTACACTTCTTTATTGTAATTACAAAAAGAGCTATTCATTTTTTACGTATAGTAATTGCACTTTTTGTCATTTCGGCACGGTCTTTTAACCTTTTGTTCACCTTTAATTTCTATACACTTTGGTGTCTTTTGTTTTACCCTATCATACATCTTTTCCTTATAATTAAAATAAAACATAAACTATTCTACTTGAAAAGGGTTGGTTACATTTCAGGAACGGACAGGCTTCACACACGCAAACAAAATACGCGTGTACACAACGCTAGCGACAGGTGCGTCGGAATGTGTGTCCATGCATGAATTCTGCGCTCCCTATTTTTAACTACGATACAGCTTATGCAATCTGAATCATGTTTATTAATTCATATTTATTTATTTCATTTATTTTGGCAATGGACAGTACCGTTAATGGTTGTACCGTTGCAATATATATATATATACACTAGAGTCTCGCTAATCCAGACTTGATGGGACCGGACCCCGTCCAGATCACCGAAAGTCCAGATTAAACTGAATCAGCTTTAAAATGTCTGTAAAACAAGTTTAGATGGGTAAAACTATTAAAATCGATGTTTTTATCATAAAAATGACTTTTTCAGTCTCAATACTACAACGTAGGCCTACTTTTTTAATGTACGAATTGATTTAGGATAAAAAACAAAACATCTTATTGATTGAAATTCAAAGTTTATTGATTTTATGGTACTAAAGAAAACTACAGTACATTACTGTTACATAATTAAAAAGTGTAAAAACGAAATAAAGTTTAAATTCTGTACAGGATTGTAAGATAAAATGAAACTATATGTACATATGTATGTACTGTACAACTTAAAACAATTAAGTCTTTGAACTCACTTGAAAAAGTCCGTAATGTTCTTTTGTTTTAATAAAGATTGACGTCATTTCGCCGTGCGATCTCGTAGGCGCCTCAAGGTCAGTAGCTCAGCAGATGATGTGTCGCTTTGTTTCTCAAAGTAGGTCATCAACCCCTCCAGCATTGTAGTCGCTTCACCATGAGTTGGGCTAGCTGATTCCTCCGTACCGTCATCATCATCTTCCGAACTGTCAATTTCTGTTGCCGTGTTTGCAATGCACACCTCCACGATTTCACCTTCGCTTACCACCTGATGACCAATATCGTTGTCACTGTTCATCTACTCTGAAATGTCACTTTCTTCCACGTCGGCACAACCCTCCAACTGTTGAAAAACTTGAACAAAATCAGCGTCATCATTTGCAGTTGGTTGATTTTCATCTTGTCCCTGGTTTTCTTGTGGGATGCTAGGCCACAGTTTTTTCCAGCTTTTTTGAAGAGTTGATAGCTTAATCTCTTCCCACACTTCTGCGGCTAAATAAATGACAGTCTTTATTGTCATTTTTTTAAGAAGATCCATGAAGTTAGCCAATGGGTCTGCTTCTTGTTGCTCTAAAAGAGACAAGATCAACTTTTTCCTATATCACCATTTTGTTGCTTCAATCACACCTTGATCCATTGGTTGTACCAAAGCGGTCACGTTCGGTGGCAGAAATTTCACAAAAATTTCACCATCTCGTAATTCCTCTTTACTAGGGTGACACGGTGCATTGTCTATGAATAACACAGCTTTTTCTGGGAGTTTTTTCTCTCTACAGAACTTCTTTGTTGTAGGCACAAATTTTTCAAAAAGCCGATCTTTAAAAATTTTTCCATTCATCCATGCAGATTTGTGTGAGGTGTACTGGGCTGGAAGAGCATTTACATTAACATTTTTAAGGGCCCTAGGCTTAGCCAATTTCGCGATCACCAAAAGTGGAAGTTTTAAATCACCAGAAGCGTTACTGCAAGGAAGCAAAGTCACTCGTTCTTTCTTTACCTTATGACCTTTGGCTACAGAATCCAGCTTTGAGGCTAATGTTTTTTTGGAAGCATTTTGTAATGTAACCCAGTTTAGTCAGCATTAAACACTTGACAAGGCTCTAAGTTTTCATTGCTAACAAACTTTTCAAATTTTACTTTAAAGTCTTCACTTTCAACATTGTCACCTGACAAAATTTCACCACTTACACCAAGTTCACGAACGCCATGTCGATCTTTCCACCGAGACAACCATCCCAAACTGGCAGTAAAAGCAGGGTCACCTTTTAATTTTTCATTAAGTTTAAGCGTGATCGCTTATAACATTACGCCCGACAGCGGAACGCCCTGTTCATGTAGTTGGCAAAACCAAATGTACAAAGCCTCGTATAAAGTTTCGTTTTTAGGTTTTTTTAACGCTCTTCTGTTACCCAAACTGTCCTTGCTCACCATTTTCGCACAACAATTTTCAATTTCTTTCCGATTTTTTTCCAGTCAGAAACAGTTTGTTTTCCCACTCCTAACTCTTGTGCGATTTTAGTTAATGATTCATCAGCATCAGTGGCATACACGGGGGGGGGGGGGGGGCTCAGGGGGCTCAAGCCCCCTCAACCGACAAAATGTAATATACACTTCCTTAATTTACTTAGTCTCTCGTTTAAAATTACAAAATTGCATATTTCGGCCGATTTGGACGGGGATATAAATACTAACAAAATAAGTAGTTTATAATAACAATTATTACTTCAGTCATAATTTGTAGTTCACTGAACGGTGTATCACTCTGAGTGTAACGTTCAGTAAGCTACTTGTTTTCTCTCTCTCTCTCTCGCTTTCATTTGACGGTGCGGCCACACGCACGCCACACCGGACACCATATTTTATGAAACTTAAATAAGTACATATACCTTTTTCATAAAAATATTATTTAATACTTAAATTAAATTCAGGTCTTCTTGCAGATAAATAAAACTGACGATAAAGAAAACGACAATTTTAATACTGTTCCTAATTTCATATCCTGAATAATGAAAAAAAAAACTTTAAAAACACTTTACAGGTATACGAAATTTTTGGATAATTGTTTTTTTTTAATTTTTGTGCAAGTCCCCCAATCGCAAATAATACATTTTTAATAAAGAAAATGTGAAACCTATTGAAAATAATACGCCTACTAATAAATTTTAACCATTAACTGGCATATGTACTCTATCTTATACAATAAACTGTAGAAGAATAGGCTAATATATGGACTGCTAAGGTTGAGCCCCCCCCCCAGATTGATTTCTGCGTATGCCACTGACCAGCATCAATACGAAACAAAGCTTGGAGTTTTTGTTCCATTGTTACAGTCACTTTCTTACATTTAGTTGCCATTTTACGTTGCTCTTAACAAGCGTACACAATAAAACACACGCACTGAATAAAAACGCAGCCTTAAAAGGGACTGCACGGTTATCAGTATGAGTATCAACTGAAGGAAACAAAACAAAACAACAATCAACTCTGCAGGTAGAGTGAGTCCCTACCCGGAAAACAGGCTGCGCACCGATATGAAGGTGTATTTACAGCTAATTTGGCTGACGCGCACGGCTGACGGCTGATGCCGATGGCGCAAGGAGTTCGTGGGCACGCGGGGACTCCCATCAGTGAGTCACTTCCCAGAAAACAGGCTGCGCGCTGACATACGCACCGCACGTTTCACAACGTTAATGTAGGTTTACTGTATACAGTAGTAGTAGCCCTAGTTTGTTTACGAGTTGTTAAAATGGAACATGAATACAGTTTAAAGTAAAGTAGGTTTTAAAATTTACGCACGCTTTTTGACGATTTTTTTTTTTGAGGTCTGTCCGGATTAACCGGATGTCCGGACTAGCGGGGTCCGGATTAGCGAGACTCTACTGTACATATATACAGGGGCGTATTTAGGCATGTGCAGGTGCACAGGGCGGCAAAATATAGCTGGTTAAAAAAAAACATCGCTTCATATCATTATAAAGCCCGAAGTAGATAAGCGTTCTGGCTCTGGCATTAACCCTTTGAACAGTAATCACGTATGTACACGTTTTTTGTCAGACGGGCCAAAATCAGTAATCACGTATATTTACGTTTTCAACTTTTGCTTCGTTAGTATTGCCGTCATACGTCGTTTATTGGAATGGTATTCGTGCTGCCCTCTAGCGGATAGTTTCTGAAACATTTGGTATTCATTCCTTCTTAGGCTGATGTAATTTACGTGGCTGTGGTGAATAATTTTACACGTGCTCTGCAGCTTTGTGTTTGGAGGTTACGTTCTGTGTTGTGTACGAAAGTGTAAAGGTGTGAGCAGTGTTTTCGTTTATAAATAACGTTTATTATTCGTATTATTTAAATTATAGGATGTAAAATTTGGATTTAGTGTTGAGTATAGAGTTAGTAATCTGATAAACTATCTTTGCAAAATGTCTAAATGTGTGCATATTCTTTGGTGTGTATGTTGTTATTAATTCAGAGTTAAGTTGGCGTTTCATCGTTCCACGTGGTTCCAACTTGTTATTAACTTTCAAAATCAAGGCATTTTATACGATACGCCGAGTATTTTAACTGTTGACAGTGAATTATTCAGTTTTAAATGTTCTACAAAACAGTATTTCTATAGGTTTTTCCGTTAAGATATAATAGCTTAGGGACGGTATGGATGGGCGATCTAGGTTAAGTGGTGCTGCATATCGCAAGAAAGCTGAGGAAAAAGACAGAGGGAGAGTAAAATTTTGCAGAAAATACCTCGACTGGACTCATATTTCAGTGGTGAAAACAAAAGTGAACAGTGTAGGCCTGAAAATTCGGATGAAATTAAATTAAAGACAATGTGGAAGTCGAAAATCTTGAAGTACAGGAACAAGCTACACTCTCTACAGAAGTGGATTTTGCAGTGTCTATTCCTAGTAATGATCCATTCTATTGGGAAAACACTGATCACACCCGGGATTATTTGATAAAAAATGGTATTAATCAAAACAAAGACGCTGACTTTTCACAGTCCTCGCGGTGATATGTTGATGGAACACAACGGTTTTGCAGCAAGAAACTATTCCATAGGATTTTAGTAAATGGAGAAATTATGAACCGTGAGTATCTTGTTTATTCTCCCAGCCAAGGATCACTGTTCTGTGCCCCATGCAAATTATTCGGTGGTACATCTCAGTTTGCAACATCTGGTTTCAATGATTGGAGCCATGCTGGCATAAGAATAGCCGAACATGAAAATTCTGCTTCTCACAGAGACTGCTTGTTAAAATTGAAAAGTAGAGGAAATGAGATGAACAGAATTGACAAAAGATTGCTCAGCCAGCATGAACATGACGTTACATATTGGAGAAATGTACTAAAAAGAGTTGTTTCTGTAGTTAAAAAACTAGCTTCTAGGGGTTTAGCATTTCGTGGAGACGAAGAGAAGTTTGGCTCTGTGAAAAATGGAAATTTCATGATGTGTTTGGAATTAATTGCAGAGTACGATTCTTTTCTGGCTGACCATATTGCACGGTTCGGTAATCCTGGAAAAGGATCTACATCAACTTGTCACCAGCAACTTATGAAGAATTAATACATCTTATGGGAAAGTCAGTGAGTGAAAAAATAGGCAATGAAGTTATTTCTTCTAAATATTTTTCAGTCATAGTAGATTCTACGCCAGATTTATCTCATAATGACCAGTTAAGTGTAGTTGTTAGATATGTAACTGATTGTGGGCTCTCAGTTGAAAGATTTCTGATGAAAAATACAGGCCATACTGGAGAAAAGCTTTTTGAAGCACTAATGAATTCTTTAGAACAACATGGTCTGAAAGTTGATAACTGTAGAGGTCAATCATATGACAATGCGGCCAACATGTCTGGAATATATTCTGGCTTGCAAGCAAGACTCAAGGAAAGAAATCCTCTTGTTTTCTTCATTCCATGTGCAGCTCACTCACTGAATCTAGTTGGTTCACAACAGTTGGTATTGCTGCAGTACGGTTTTTTGAGTTATTGCAAAGTTTATACAATTACTTCGCAGATTCTACAGGGAGATGGAATATCTTGGAAACATTTTTGATTCTGTAACCATGACATTGAAATCGCTGTCAACAACTCGATGGTGTGCACGTGAGGATGCTTGCAAGAGCTTGGATGCAGATTGGAAAGCAGTGGTTTCTGCATTAAGAACTATTTCAGAAAATGAAACGGGTAAAGGTAGATGTCAAGCTGATGGTCTTCTTAGGAAATTAAATAGCATTGAGGTAGCATTCATGACATCAGTGTGCGGTTCTATTCTTCAACAATTTGGCAAAGTCATGAAAAAATTGCAAGCTCAGGAAATGGACATTTCCACTGTTATTGAAATGTACGACTCTCTTACAGTGTATTTAACTGAGCTTCAGACCTGTTTCCCCAATCACAGAGATTCAGCTGAAAAGAAACTTAATCAGATCAGGAGTCTGGAATCAGTTCCTTCTTCTTCAGCTGTTGAGATTTCAAGACCAAAACGTCAAATTAAACGTAGGCGATTTTTTGATGAATCGTCTGAATCAGAAGCGGAACAAGAAAGTCCTGAAGAAGAACTAGGATCAGATGACTTGGAACATGACAAGATCTGGAGGCGAATGGAAATTTCATATTCCAAGATCATACAAACTCTCCAGACTGAGTTACAGAAGAGAGTTAATGTCTACAAAGAATATAATTTAATATTTTCATTTCTCTCAAATATCACCAAACTAGAAGCTCCTCAAATTTATGATGCTGCAGAGAAACTTCGAGCCATTTATGATTCCGACATAGAAAGCAGCTTTGGTGAAGAATGCATCCATTTGAAAAGCTATCTGTTATCTATGAAGACAGAAGATGGTAACAAATTATCGTCTCTTCCATTTCTCTGCAGAATGTTGGCTTCAAAGAAAATTAGTGATGTCTACCCAAATCTGTACACTGCACTCAAGATCTACAACTGTACTCCAGCAACAAACTGTTCTGCTGAAAGGTCATTTTCAGTTTTAAAACGAATCAAGAACTATCTACGGACAGCACAGAATCAAGAACGACTGGTCAGTCTTGGAGTGCTCGCCATAGAATCAGACATCACTGTCAGTCTGGATTTTGAGGAAGTGATAAATGCATTTGCAAATGGAAAAGTCAGAAGAAAGTCATTTCTCTAAGTTTGGTAAGTTTCACAAAATTGTTAGTATCAAATTGCAGTGTTTCTACCATATACGTTTGACTGACCAAATTGGATGTTTCAGTGATATTTTGAACTGAGGTTATTAAACTTTAGTGATTATTTTCTATGTGTTTACCATATATCGTCTTCAGAATAATGTATAAATGTTTAACTTGCACCTTTGTTTCATATATTGTGTATTCAGTTAAGTTTAAATACTGTCTATAATAGTTTAAAATTGAAGTAAGTAATTAAACAATTTATTGTCCATAGTCTGTAAACGAATAGCGACACTGAAGTTTAGCTCAGGGAATAGGGGGCGTAAAATTAATGACTGCACAGGGGCGTTATACATCCAAAATACGGGCCTGCATATATATATTCAAACACTTTTTGCTACAGTCCGTTTCTTGTTCTATATAATATATTTAATGTTTATAAAGAAATTACCTCAAGATATTTTTTCCTTATCAGGAATATGTTTCGAGAACCACTGTGTTCTCATCCTCAGCCTTCGTGATTTTGCGTCTGGTGAAGTACTTGTGTGTTGGCTTATCATTATTGTGGTTTCTTGTTGGTCTCTGGTACTTTAAAAGTGGTATTATTGTGTGTGATTGTGGTGTATGTATTAGTATTTTGTGTATTTTCGATGTTGAGTGCTTTGAAAATTGTGTCATGTTTTGTATTGATTTGTATTTCGATATACCACCCGATCATATTAATCACATTTGTCATCCAAATAGAAAAGTTGGACGTGTTACTTGTTTAATATGTGATAGTGTTTTCTGCAAGTATGATTTTACAAGAGAAGTGAACGAAGGAAAAGGATTCTTTATCTCTAGACACATAATTGTGTGCCCTGTACATCTTAACCTATCTTTTGTTGACATTCAACCATGTGACCAGGATACTGATATTGAAAATAGTAATGTCCAAAAAAAATTGTTAATTATTCAAAAACATCTAGAAAATATTAAAAATGGTCTAAATGCGACTCAAGATGGTGAAAGTGATAATATGGATACAGATGATAAAGGTGAGGATGATGATGCTATATCTATCGTATCAATTGCCAGTGAAAAAAATAAAAACCGTAAGTGTGAACAAAATTTTGAATGTGAGGATTGTTGGGACTATATAAGAGAATTAAGCTATGAAAAAAAAATGAATAGTGAATTAGTGAAACAAAATAATGAGCTACGTGAACATAACCATGAGTTGCATGAAAATAACAGTTTCTTAAGATCATCTGCTGTAAATGTTGGAAAAAATTTTGTAGACATTAAAAATTCGTACGGTTCAACTCTGAAGAAGCCTTTTAAATGTGAAAACCGGTTCAGGTTGTAAGGCAAAACTTTATGTTTTTACTTATAAAAAACTTTGTGTTCCGAGTCGTGAATATAATAGTTGTATTTAGTTAAGTATCGGACACGTCATGGACAATGAAATCCAAGAATTAGATTTAAACACAGAAATTAAAGATAATGAGAAACTACAGTTTGTGATATTTAGGAAAGAATTGTATTCTGATATAATTATACCAAGAGAGTCTTACCACCCTTATAGATATAAAATGGTGGCAATCAATTCATTTTGTTATAGAGCTCAGAAGTGTTTAAAAGAGACTGATCAAAAGATAGGGAGTTAAAAACGATAAAGGGAATTGTAAGGAATAATAATTATAACACCAACATAGTGGATAAAGTTATGAAAAGGGTTAACATACAAAAAGCTAAAATAGAACCAGAACAAAAGAATTATGCAGGGTCATTGACATACATAGGTTCACATACTAGAAAAATTATAAAATGTTTTAATAAATACGGAGTAGATATAGCTATTAAAAAATGTGAAACGGTATTTGATAAGATAAGGAATAAAAATAAAGAAAAAATCCCAGTATTATAGAAAAGCGGAAATTATAAATTAAAACGTAGAGACTGCAACAAAGTGTACCTAGGTGAGACAGGATGAAAATTCGTATGCAGGTTGTCTGACCACAAACGTGGAGAAGGTAATAGAACAACCAATTCGTTATATGCAAGACATTTCATAGAAGACAACCATAAGTTTGTTAATCCTTTGGAAGACTACGAAATTGTAAAAGTAGTAAATAACACAGTTGAAAGGAAGCTTAGGGAGGAGTTAGAAATATTGAAAGAAAGAGAAAAAGGGTTAGACAATTTAATTAATACTAAAATTAAATTTGATAATGGAGAAATATTTTATAACATAATTAAGAAGTAAATGATAGAGGGCAGATAGATAAGATTAAGAATTAAATTCCATAGTACTAATTGGATGTTTTAAAATAAGGGTGTGTGACTGACCCATGTGTGTGGGGAGAAAGACGGGTAGGTTTAAAAGGAATGTACACACACACACAACACAACACTGAAACACAAGGAATTTGCTAGAAAAATATGTAACTGTCCAGATGGAGGGACAGGGCTCAGGGGGTGGGGAAGGGACATTTGAATTATAGCTTGTTGTGTGTGAGCAGGGTGGGGTGAGATGGGGTGAAGCGTTTGTTTACAGGTTATTTGTTTCAATTCCGATCTGACGATGAGCTGTGAAGCTTGAAAGCGCTAATCGGGATAATTTTATATAGTGGTGTGCAACAGTTTGTTTATATATTCTGCTTGTTTATATATTTGTCTTCCCCTAGCTCTGATTTTGAATTTGAAAAACAGGGATCTTCCTTTTCACTCACTAAATTTGGGGTTGGAAACTCAGGCTTTAAGACGGATGACGACGCAGTTCTTTTAGGTGCTGTTTCCTAATCATAGTCAGCACTATTTACTAATGCAGTATCTGCAATAGCCGCCATCGATTTGAAATACTTATCAATTGTATTGCACGATCGTCTCTTCATATTTTTTGCCTAACCAAAGAAGTATACTGGCAGTAACAAAAACTTCAAAGACGAAGTTAAGGGCCTAAAGGGCCATATATGAAGTCTTGGGCCTAAGGCCTACATTAATTGTCGCGACAAAGAAAAATGTGACAGTATAGCCGCGGGCGCAAGCCGACCGCCGCTAGCGAACGTATGTAACGAACTGTGCAAAGGTACGGACATGAATTGAGCAACTTAAAAGCGCAGATTAGCCAACCTATGAATGCAAAATTATCGCGCTACTGTACATAACTGCCCGCAAAAATCAATAGATTTTTTAATACATTTTAGGAACTTATTATATACATTTTAATAACTTATTATATAAAATACAGAGTTCTTAATAATGAAAGTTAATCTCAATAGGCTGCATTGAACCTTGAGTTGTAATCTTAGATAACAGCTGTACATTAATTGTTTAGCGATAAGCTTGAGTAAAGATAAGCCTTAATAAAGATAAGCGTTTAGTAGGCCAAGGTTGGCGTGCAAAATGATTTATGCATGAATGAAAATGTAAGCGCTGGCAATGTATTGCCCAAATATATTGTATGTATACAATATTGAACGATATAAAACATGAAAAATACATAATTTGACAATGTTTAATAATGCATGATCGGAAACTCATCACGTATAATGTATATATATAAATACAAAATAGCAAATATACCACCATGAAACTATGATGAGTATAGAGATGATAGCACAGTGCATGGTTGTGAACTTACAAGTCACATTTAAATTTAGTATAGAAACACGCAATGGTGTAAATTGTTATGAAAATGTTGTGATGATACATATCACAATTAAGTTGACCAAATGGTCATATAATAAAGTAATAAAGTCAATGGCCAAGTAAAATAGCATTGTGCTACATGATCATAATAACCTTGTGTCAAGTCTCGTCCCGCGCTGGCAACAGACATAGCTTATGTACTGGTCTCCGCAAAACACCAGTAGGCGTTGCGAATGTCTACGACTCTAATTAAGTTATCTGGGCCGGGAAATTTGGCGGTAATTACACCAAATTTCCAGGCTAATGGAGGTAGGTTATCCTCGATAAGTAAAACTAGGTCCCCAATGGAAACATTATCCTTAGCGAATTTCCATTTGTGACGTTGTTGTAATTGGTGTAAATAGTCGCGAGACCAAGCCTTCCAAATGACTTGGACAAACTTCTGGAGAAGTTGCCAACGTCCAAGATGAGAGAGAGGAATATGAGATAAGTCTGGGTCTGGTATCGCCGTTAATGGTGCGCAAATCAAAAAATGGCCAGGTGTAAGTGGCACCAGATCATTTACATCCGAAGAGATGGTAAATAAAGGGCGAGAGTTTAGACACGCCTCTATCTGAGACAAAACTGTCATAAATTCCTCGAAGGTGAGTATAGACTTGCCTACCACACGGCGCAAATGAAACTTTAAACTCTTTATGCCGCTCTCCCAAAGACCACCAAAATGAGGTGACGAGGGTGGAATAAATGACCATGAAATACCCTGAGAGGCCGTGAATGATTTGATTGATGAGGTGGCATCCTTAATATGCCAAAGATTGTAGAGGTCATGTAAAACAAAACGGGCCTTCCTAAAGTTTGTGCCATTGTCAGAGTATAACTGACTGTGTATGCCCCTGCGGGACATAAAACGACGTAAGGCAGCTATAAACGCACTGGCTGTAAGGTCGGAAACCAATTCCAAATGAATGGCCCTGGTTGCTAAGCAAATGAACAAAGACACGTATGCCTTAGAGAGTTCTGGATTTCTGCCCGCCATGACGAATCATGAAGGGACCACCATAGTCAACCGCGCAGAATATAAACGGCCGTAATGGAGTGACTCTAGGAGATGGTAAAATACCAAGCCTCTGAACCTGCTGTTTGGCACTAAACCTGAGACACTTGACACATTTACGAATGATGGAGCGAATGACTAACCTGGCATTAATAATCCACCAACGTTGACGAAGTGAGTGATGCACAAGTTGAGCACCAGCGTGAAGTAGACGAATGTGTTCGCGTTCAATAATAAGGCGAGTAATATGAGCCGATGGATGCAAGACAATAGGATGTTTAGTGTCATAAGGTAATTGCGACTGCTGTAATCGCCTGCCAACGCATATTACTCCAGATTCATCAAGAAACGGGTCGAGAGAAGACAACTTACTCCTAATAGAGACAGAAGACCCATTACGGAGACAATTAATCTCGGCAGCAAAGTGGATCGACTGAGATTGTTTTATGAAGTCAAGAGCATGATGAATTTTGACGGGGGTAAGAGCGTCCGTTATTCTGTCAGCACTGGAGAGTCTAATATTTTTGATGAACCGAAAACAGTAAGCGTATACGCGTGTCAGACGGTGCAACGAAGAAAAGTCCTTAGAAAGGTCGATAGCCAGGGTAGACATTAGAGAAAGGTTGGGGGTTTGTTTCTCTTGACGACGGATTAGAAGGTAAAAAGGGTGGAAAAGGATTGGACTCGGAAGATTGAGACAAACAAGCGGGACCATGCCACCAAAGCGAACAATCGCGCAAAACGTCAGGGTGACACCCCCTAGAGATAATATCAGCAGGATTGTGTCTAGAATTGATGTGATGCCATGTATAGGCTTGCGTAAGACGCTGAATCTCGGCAACACAATTAGCGACGTAGGTTTTCCACCTCGTGGACTGGGCATGAATCCAGTAAAGAGACACCGTGGAGTCAGAATATAAATGAACACTATTAATAAACGAATAAAGCGCAGGAACGACCTTAGATACGAGTCGCGATAACAACAAGCAAGCACAGAGTTCGATAATAAAGTTTGCGTAATCACACGCAAACTTAGAATCATGCCTGAATCGGCGTTCTAAATTCAAAAATCTTGCTTCAGCATTGGTATAAGATTCTCCCAACTGGAGATGGTCGGACTTAAATGGTAGTGAAACAACGAACCTACCCTCATGATTGCGATGAGTAGACCCCACGAAATGGTCCTCACAAGCTGACTCGTTATCAGGTGTATTATCAGGGATAGTTTCTGCTTCCCAGAATTTTTCGAGAGACTGCAAAATTTGACCGTCGTTGTTCCTAGCTAGGAACGAAACAGCAGGACCCTTATAACGGCAATGCTTGGGCAAACTGCCTGCCAAAATGTAGCCTAACTTCGTTTCCTGAATAATGGGAAAATGAGGACCGCGTACGTATTTGTTGGCTAAAATTAAATCTAGGTAGAATTGCGCCCCTAACAGTATGTCGATTTCGGATGATATGTTGAAATTTGGGTCAGCAAGAAAAATGTTGTCTGGAATGTTAAATTGATTTATGTCAAACGATTGTGCTGGCAGATTGTGGGTTAATTCAGATAAGATAGCACATTTTGCCTCGAAGCTAAATCTCTGATAACGAGAAATAATGCGTATAGACGCGAGATTAGTGGCATGACACGCGGTATTATTTATACCAGTAATCGGTATGTTGGATTTAGTCAAGTTAAGCCGTAATTTCTTGGCAAATGATTTGGTACAAAAATTTATTTGTGAACCCGCATCCAGAAGAACTCTTGCCTTTTGTCTGTTGCCAGCCTGGTCAATGACAAACACAATTGCTGTTGATAAAAGAATATTATTCGTGGATTGTAATTTGAGTGAACAGTAATTACTGCTACTGGCAGAGATTGGCTTCGGCACATTGTTTATGTGCAACAATGTATGGTGTCATTTTGAACAGATCTTACATGCCTGCTTAATCTTACAACTAGATACAAAATGATCTGATCTAAGACAATTGGTACAACATTTGTGATTTGATATAAATTGTCCTCGCTCAGCGGTGCTTAGTGCACAAAATTTATCACACATGTAAATCGGATGATTTGATTTACAACACACACATGAATAATTACTTGACGCTGAGTGATAACTCTTAAATGTAGTACTGCCAGCAGCGTTTCGTGATTTATGTTGATCAGATTTATTATTGAATCTTAAACTTAGCTTGTTGAGTTGCTGTCCAGCATCAATAGGCAGTGTATTTTCTAACAGCTGTCTACGTGCGTTTAAAAAATGAGTGAAATCTTGAAAGTTAGGAAGATTATCAGGGTCTATAGACTCCTTCCATAATTTAAAAGTAGTATGGTCAAGTTTTGCTGATAATAATTGTATAGTGATAAGTTCGAATGAATTCACTGACAGTTGCATTGCCGCCAGTGAATTCTGCCAAACTTTGGACAGAGTCTTTAATTGTTGACTTGACTTGAAGTAAATTTTGAATGTAGTATTTTGCTAGTATGAACTTGTTGTCATACCTTGCGGACAGCAAACTCAACGCTATCGAGTAATTTTCATTACAAATAGGTAGTGATTTAATTAAGTCTAACGGTTCATTTTTTAGAGAAGAATGCAAATAATGTAGTGTCTGCACTGGCGTTAGATCGGATCTTGCATGCACCAAGTCCGAAAAAATTGAATAAAAATGCTGCCATTCCAAGATATTGCCTGTGAAGCAGGGCAAACTTATCGGTTTTAATTGCATATGGCCCGTTGATACGGGAGGTACAGTCTGAACATTAAAGGTATCAATTAATTGTAAAATATTAGCTTCTGTGGAATATAACATTTCTTCGACCTCAACTCGGTCTTCTTGAGCAGCGTTTATGTCTTTGCAAATAAGTTCGATTTCAGACTGTACCTCGTCGTATTTCGTTGCCAAGCTTTTCAAACTTTCCAGTCTGACTGTTAAAAAGTGTTTTGTATTAGAGTTTGTATCAAAGTTACTGACAGCTGATTGTATACGCACTATTGCGGACTTTAAGCCACCTCTCTTTCTGACTAACACTTTGAGGCCTTCTTCAGCCATTGTACGCACCTTGAAATGATGTTAGTGAGGTGATACCTTGTGGGCGATGTCCTGAAGCGTCGACGCCGTGGAGAAGATGGCAAACACACAGCTCGGAGAGATGACTGCTCTGACTGACGTACTGAAGCTAGCAGGTGTTAGCTCTTGCGATGATGTCATCAGGAGGCTCAAAGGCGACGAGCGAGATGCTGGTTAAATCACGCCACGGTCGTATCAGCGGATATGCTGAGTCGCCCGTGATGGCCAGAAATTGGGGCAGAAATAATAAATGGGTGAATGATGTATCCGAGAATCCAGGTCCGGAGCGACCAAAAATGTTAAGGATCCGGTCCACGTGGACCAAAAAATGTTAATGTTGCGGCCCGTGGGACCAAATAAAATGTTTTTTATGAACTGAAAAGGAATTGTAGATTACTGTAGTAATTAATTCGCCAGGATGCAGAAATGAAGAAGAGAGAGTGGACTGTAGTTAATACATTTATAGAGAATTCTTCACATATATAGCATTGAAATTGTTAAGTGTCACTTTTGAATAAGAGATTGGCTAATGAGCGCATCGTAAATACAAGTCGTAAAGTTACATTGAAATTAATTTAATTAAAGGGCCATATATGAAGTCTTGGGCCTAAGGCCTACATTAATTGTCGCGACAAAGAAAAATGTGACAGTATAGCCGCGGGCGCAGGCCGACCGCCGCTAGCGAACGTATGTAACGAACTGTGCAAAGGTACGGACATGAATTGAGCAACTTAAAAGCGCAGATTAGCCAACCTATGAATGCAAAATTATCACGCTACTGTACAACTGCTGAAGTAAATAAAAGCTATGGTTGAGGAAAACATAATGCTTAATGTGTACAGTGCTTATAACACAGTACACTTAAAATAAAGAACATACCGTTTTTAAGTTAGTGGGTACTTGTGTTGACATAATTTGAAAATCCAGATACGTCTGTATATTTTGTAATTGTCTTAAACGATTATAAAATTTATGTTTATACGTATTTCTGATGATGCAATAAATAAGTAATGAAATACATTAAATACTATGGATCTCATCCGTATAAAGATATCAACAACACCATGGAGACCAGAATTTATTACCATAGTAACAAGTAAATAAACAAATGCTATTTAGAGGCATCTTAAACAGTCTGTGTGACCACCCTTGTGTTAAAAATGTAACTAAAACGCAGCAGGTTGCTTTCGATACAGAAGACCTTGAAAATGCACCAAAGTTGACAACCATGCGTTTTTTCCACATCCGTGTGACCAATTTCATTGCTCCCTGTGTGTTAAATTCAATGCGTTTCCCACCTCTCAGAAAATCTCAATCCCTAACGACCTATGACAATAAACGAGCAAGTAATAACGCGTTTAACAAACCTTTAAATAGAAACATAGCTGAGCAAAAAACAACAAAAATAAAGATAATTTGATGAATGATGATTTAAAAAAATTGTCTTTTAAAAAAATATCAAAAGAAAACAATAAAGCGGGCAAAGCCATGGGTGTAACAACTAGTACTCTAATATTTGACAGTCTAATAATCTGATATTGGTTGAATGTTTGATTTAGAGTTCTAATCATTAGCTTCCCTCGCTAAACTTTCCATCGCTAAACATTGATTGATGTTCACTATTAATGTAAAGAAATTATATAAAAGTAAGTATAAAAAGCCTTATTTCATATATGTCAGAATTAAATCTGGTTACCTAATACCCAGTGACTTAATGAAGGGGTTATTCTAAATAAATAGAAATACGTGTTAAGCGAATAAACACAAATTATGATTGCTTTCAATAACTGTGCAGTCACCCAGCATTTACTTGTAGTAAATATAGCCAGCCAGCTGAGACCAATTGAACCACTATAGTAATTAAACAATAGTTGTTCTAGTCCTCTAATAGCGATTTTTCCTCTACATATTGTAAAAAGAGAATAGTAATTTTTGTATGTATAATAAGTGTGATTTAACTAACATTTTCTTCCTGACATGTTAAAATTTTGAAAGTAATTCAATGACCCCTCTTTCTTTGTTAGGTATCACTACATTTGTCCACTCACATGATATGTGACATGTTCATAATTTCATTAATTTCTTCTCCATCTGATATAATACCGTTATCAGTACCCTCAAATTTAAAAATTAATTCTATTATAAACCAGTACTGATAAATTTGAATACATTCTTTTACAGTGTCTTCTGTATCACAAACCACATGAACTGTGCATGAACTGCATTATAATATTTACTGTACTGATATGTCCTGTGGCCAGACTATGTTCTCTGGTAGGTATATCCCCATATCACGCTGTTTGATATAGCTACTTTCAGTTTGCTCTCGCATTACAATTAACAGTAAAATCAAATTTTTAGTAACTGTGGTTTTTATTTAAAAAAAAAAGATAGTCTCTATACAACAGTTTGTACACTGGGTACCATGGTTAATTTTGTTTGCTCAGTTAAGCTCAATTCACACCAACGGGCACGGTCAAATCAGATCACGATCAAATCACCGTCCAGTCACGGGCAACCAATTCACACAGCACGGGCAGATCACAGTCAAATGAAGTCTTTCTCTCATTGCGAACAGATGCTGTCTACCTCAACAGCTCGTGTCTACTATGCCATTTACAAAATTGACACTATTAAAAATTGCTTTAATTCTAGAGGAGGAAGAGAATTTTATTAAGCCACGATCTCAAGGCGCTTTTGGATACATGATATCCCTAAACCGAGGAGGGAATAAGGGGAGTTTGCAAAACTATATCCCCATCTGGTGGACGATGAGACCAAGTTCTACCAATACTTTCGCATGTCGCATTGTGATTTTATAAATTTGCTGAACCTCATTAAAGAAGACATAATGAAGATAGATACTCACTACAGAAAAGCTGTAACTCCAGCCGAAAAACTCGCCGTCTGTCTGAGGTAAGTGTAAATAAATAAATTAAAAGTTATGAAAATGTTTTATTGAAAAATGTATATAAAGGTTTAGAAAAAATAAACTGCAGCAATTTACAAAATTTAAATTCAGACATTTTCTTCTGGAGAATAACTTTCCAAGTACGAACTTGCAGATGTATGTTGGGAAGTAGTAGGAGAATAAGGGGATAGCACATTGAGCGTTGTATAAGTTGCCCCTTGGTTTGTAGACGTTTGCTGACGAGGATATAGCATGGATTGCGGAAGAATATATTGCGGGTTTCCAGCATTGCAGTGATGCATTTCATTTAAATTGATCCCCTCCAGTTCATTGATAATAGCGAAAACTCTCTGTTTTGCCAGGATCTTGTTTTTTTCACTAAATTTCTTGATGGTAGCTTTCATACCATCAAAAAACAAATCTATATCGTCTTTACGCTCTTCTTTTTCCTTCTGTTTTTTTCCTCGTCCAAAATATATTTCATAAGAACACTAGAAGCAGTTTCAGCCGTTTCGGATGTCTTTTGTTTTGAACGAATGCCGCATGACTTTTTAAGTGGGGTCACAAGAGAAGGGGGGATTTCAGCTTCTGATTCCTGAAATCTCTCGACCGCGTTGACGTCTGTTTCTTCTGCTGGCGTAAATACGTGATCTTCTTTCTCTGTTGTCACGGATGTATACCGTGTCTTGTCCTTCATGTAAGGCTTTAGAAACAGCTTCCTATCGAAATATTTCCATTTCGAAGGAGACCCAGCCGATTGACCAGTAGTCGTTTTTTTACCCCGAATATATCTTCGAAATTGATTTCGTAAAGACTCCCATCTCGTCTTACATTTGTTAGGATCTGAAAATTAGAAACAAAAACATAAATATATTAACAATAAAAAACAAGTTGTATACTCATATACATCAATTATATAACAAATAAGCAAATATAAACTATATTTTCTGTTATTTATTTAATTTTTTTCAGGTTTCTTGCAACTGGTGATTCTTTCGTGACGATTTCGTACAGCTATCGACTTGGACATTCAACAGTGCACTCCATAGTACATGAAGTGTGCAAGGCAATAGTGAAAAACTGTTTGCATGTTTTCATTCCAACGCCTGGACCAGAAGACTGGATGAGAATAACACAAGATTTTGAGACGAAATGGAATTTCCCAAACTGCATCGGCGCAATTTATGGCAAACATTGCGAGATAGTTGCACCACCTAACAGTGGCTCCAACTATTTCAACTACAAGAAAACATTTTCAGTTGTACTACTTGCACTAGTTGATGCTAACTACAAGTTCGTAGCTGTAGATGTTGGATCCTACGGTAAAAACAGTGACGGGGGAATTTTTTCAAGTTCTAGATTAGGCAAAGCGCTGGAATCAAATTCATTCAACATTCCCAGTTCAAAGCCTTTGCCTGGTACAAGTATATCTGTCCCGCATGTAATTTTGGGTGATCAAGCTTTTCCACTCAAAACATACTTGCTGAGACCATATCCTGAAAATCAAGTTCAACAAGATCCAGCAAAAAGAATTTTCAATTACCGACATTGCTGAGTCAGAAGAACTGTGGAAAATGCTTTTGGTATGCTGGCTCAAAGATTTAGATTATACTACCGAAAAATTAACTCTCAACCTGGCTACGTGGAGAATACAATCTTGTCAACGTGTATTCTGCATAACTATATTTTATGTCGTACAAACTCTCATTACATCCAAAATACACCTACGGAGGAGGAACGAGAGTGTATACTAAGAGATTTGCCTGGACTTGGGTATAACGCTTGGTTGTCAGCATTTGATAATAGAGAAAAATTTAAGGCTTACTTCAATTCGGAAAAAGGATATGTACCTTGGCAGGATGTTCATGTATAATTGTTTGTATCGATACAACGCATACATTTTTTTCCAATACACAGCCACAGGGAAGCAATTGAACCATGTTTTGTTTTTCGTGATAGTTTCATTTTACTACTTTCGGACAATTGCCGACACATATTTAAGTAAAATAATGTATTTTTTATGTAGTTGACAAAAAGCTTTATAAATACTGCAATTTTAATAAATAATTATAAAAATAAATTTACTTATATACATACGTATTGTTACATAAAAAAAAAAATTAAAATTAAACATAAAATTATGAACTTACCTTGTTCCAGTGTCTGCCCTATCTCCTGCCATTTCAGCATTTTGTGGGATGAATCACTGTAGTAAGTGTTTATACAGAACTTTTGTAACGGGGCAAAAGGGAAGGGTTTTCATTTTATTAAAAAATTATATTATTATATTTTCCCTCTGCACGGTCAGTCCCTATGTGAAATAAAATTGTCGTCAAAGGAACAATGAAGTGAGATTGTGAACGGCGAGTTGGCAATGGAATGCGATGCCTAGTCTAAACACACGCCGGTAATTAAGCATTGAGGCACGTACAATTATGCGCAACATGAACATGCGCGCGTAAAGACGCACATCAGACTCCGAAAGGACGCCACAATAAATGGCGAGAGACAAAAACTTTGTTCCATGCGGTTCGTTGCTGATGGATACTCTTAGAGGCCACGCCTTCCACAGCCTCACTATTTTCGCCAGTCAGCATCGTCAACACCTGTGCCCAATGGAAAACCATGCTACCTAAACGGTAACGAAACACTGTGTAATCGAAGTGGCCGTGTATATGCCCGGAAACAGTCAGACAAGGTGGGGAGTTAATTACCCGCCGTTTCGTCAGTCGGCGAAAAAGAACTAAGTGCAGCGGACGCCGGTGGTGGTGTGCGTCGCCGACCGGGCGGGGTTTTGTTTATTAGCACAAATGGAAAAATAGTTAAAGACAGTCGGCTAACGACATCTGAGCCGCGCAGTTGCGTGCGCGGTTCGCAAAAAATACTTTGAAATTAATAAAATGTAGACAGACCGCCCAAAAAATTATAAACTAAAGTGGTGCAGAAAGTGTAACGTTCGTTAATTGGCAGTAATATCAAAATCTAACAGGAGAACTGAATTCGGAGAACATTAACGAAATTGTGAAGCAGGTGGTCGGCCTGAATCATCAAAATCAAGTAAACGTATCATATAACCTTTTACAATAAAATAAATTAAATGGGGTAATAAAAAGAATGAATGTGTGAATAGCAAGCTGGCTCGCTTTAAATTAATTATTGAATATTCTAAGGCAGATATAAGTAATGTGGTGAAATATGTTAAAATTATTGCTGGTAATAAGGGGCTTCACCTCAGTATCAAGTACAATTTAATTTAATTTTGGAAATTATGGTTGAAATTATTACAATAAATTCATTACTTTATTTTATTTACTAAAAGAGTTTACAAATTATTTAAACCACCTTATTTCATTTACTGTACTGTTAAGTTCGCCGTACGAACGGGGTTAGTCCACACTTAGAGATCAGGCCAGATCAAGAATCAAAAGGTAAGTGGAAGTTTCAATTTAATTCATTAATAAATACAATAAAATAATGTAACGGGGCAGTTTGTATTTTTTTTATATAAAACAAATAACATTTTTCGAATATTAGGGACAAACGCAAACAAAGGTAAATTCAGTGGAAGCGATGATAGCGACGGTGGCAGCACTGCTTGGGACATTAAATATAAAATTAGTGAAGCAAACAGAATTAACAAGCTGGAATTGTGCCAAGGTCAACCCATGACACACAAAACAGCGTCAACAAATGTAACGGATCGTCAGGCGACATTACGTCAGAGACGATCCCCACAATGGAATTCGGTGTATAATGCAGTTATGTAACAAAACAGTCTGCTGGCGTAGGAATACAAACTTTCAAACAATAAGAATTGATCATCCAACCACGGCGACAACACAAATTAGTGCCGGTGGCATATTCCCAGTCTGAAATAACAACTCGCGCGAGTAACACCTAAAAGTTCCGGAACTTAATATGCGGGCCCGCAGAACAACGAAAATGTAAAATTTTATATAGTTCGGTACTTAAACAGTCTTTTACATCAACACAGTAGAGACAGTGAGTGAAATTGGAAATAAATTAACAGTTCGGCCATAAAAATGAGAAATACGAGAACCAACAAACTGTAAGCCACGAGTTGATAGCTATGGAGTCAAATTCGCCGCGACCGCAGGAAAGTAAACATTTTCAAATCATTTAAAATACTAAATTCTTTTTTACAATTGAGCTCAATAAATAAAAATGTACCGTATGAAATAGTATGTGTGTGAGTATGCGTGAGTGTGCGTAGGTACCTATCTTAATATAACATAAAAGCATTGGTTTACGTTAAGAGAAGTTAGTTTAGTATTATTTCTTTACAGTATTTGTTTTAGTGTTCAACAGTTTAATTATCAATAATATCTTGAAAGTTGTGGTCAGAATAAAGCATGTGCAATGTCAAGGTTCAAATAGTAAAAGTATAAAAGATGGAGGGAGTAATTTTGTCATGGTCGTTAATATGCAACAGTAAAAAGAAATCATGAATAAACACAAGTTTGTTTGAATATAGTAGATCGAAGTAGTCATTTCAAACAACCAATTCTGATCTCCTGTGTTCGCCTAAAAAGAACCCCAAAAATGGTAAGTACATATATTTTTACAATAATTAATTTCTTGCAGTACGCAAGATGGCGCCCGAAGAATTCAGTAAATAAATAATGGACAGTAACTTTAAATTCAGTGCAATTAAAATATCAATAAAACGAAACATAACAATAATAAAAGTTACACTTTATGTTCTCGGACCAATTCGATCAGTTTCTCGTCATCCATCGCTGAATCTTTGAAAAGAAATAAAAACGACTCAACTCGTTAACGAAACAACTCAACAACTCAATGGTTCAAAGACACGTGGTTGACTGTGACTGTGCACTATGGTAGTTCACACTCGCGTACGCCAGGGTACAGTCACAGTCTTGATCGCTCAGCGGGCGAAGCGGCGGGCAATCCTTCGGTCATGATTTGACTGTGACTGTACCATGCCCGTGAGTAAGAATACTCTCGTTTAAAAACCTAGACAGCGATCTTGACTTGACTGTCTCTGACCGTGATTTGATCGGACCGTGCCCGTTGGTGTGAATTGAGCTTTAGAGACTTTTTTTCATTTATGAACAGTAATAGTAATGCTTTGAATGTATGCAAAGCAGTTAATTTTGTTGGCCTCATCTTTCTCCACATAATACCCTATGTCACACATACCACAGTATTTTCTTAGGAATAAAAGTGAAACTATACCTACGGCATTTTTCATGATGATAATGTTGTCTTCTCATATTATCAATACCATACATAAATGCCTAATCTCCCAGTCTTTTTAAAATATGTTTATTATTAAATTCTTGGATTTCGTTGTCCATGACGTGTCCGTTACTTAACTAAATATCACTATAATATTGATGACTCAGAACACTAAGTTTTTTATAAGTAAAAACGTAAAGTTTTACCTTACAGCCTAAGCCGGCTTTCACCTTTAGAAGGCTTCACTTCACTATCAAAACGCATGCCCAAAGCACAAAACAAATTCGATCTACCTGGTGTATACAAGCTAAATTGCTCAAATTGCAATAAATTCTACATAGGCCAGACAGGACGTAGCTTCAAACAGAGATACATTGAACACACAAAAGCACTCCACACCACTACAGAATCTACCTTTGCAAACCACCTCATTGAAGCAAACCACACATATAAAAACATCGACAATAACATGAACATTCTACACGTACACACAAAAGGCCGAAAACTAGACACACTAGAACAATTAGAAATATACAAACACACAAAAACAAATAAAAACGACATCCTAAACGAACAGACACAATTCAAATCGCACGCATTATTCGAACACATCTCACCACACACACACAGCTTCAATCTTTCGAATAACTATCCCGTCGCCAACAACAAGACGGACAACGCTACCTATGGCAGCCTCTGATGAAGCCTTCTAAAGGTGAAAGCCGGTTTAGGCTGTAAGGTAAAACTTTACGTTTTTACTTATAAAAAACTTAGTGTTCCAAGTCGTCAATATTATAGTTGTATTTAGTTTATTATTAAATAAAAACATTAAATGATATGGTTCGCTTGTCATTATGATTCTTAAATTGAATTCCCAACACCATAGCTAACTAGTTCCATATTCGTTACTCATGATATATGGAAGTTGCTAAAACTTGTAGAATTGTGTGGCCTCATGAAATGGCAATGTTTGATACAGATGGAAATAGTGTTACAAAATAAGCTACAATGTATTAAGTGACTGATAAAACAGTGTGACTTATTGATACACTAAAAAACTATAATGATGATCATCTTTATAGTAGTCTTTATTATAACATATCAATTATTTTTTCAACATCTGGTGGATTTTTGTTACAGGCTGATGTACTCTATTACAGATCCCACCAATTACTGACTACTGACTGGCTCAATAACTGACACAATTAATTATTATCATTATTTATACATAATCAATCATTACTTATTTTTCTTAACTATGTACAAATGTATTATCTGATTTGAAATAAAACAAGTATGAACATAATGCTGATTTCAAATTTGTTATGCACAAATTTTGTAAATTTTTGTACACCATAAGTAAAACTTATAAGTAAAACATTTATGATACTGTTATAACACCTACAAAATACAATAATATACAAGTCTTTAGTGGTTAATACACAAGTCACTAACAATGTTTAAAAATTTGAAAATCGAAAAAATATAACAAAAAGAGCATAAACATCACCAGAATATAAGGAAACACTTTTTGCTCATATTAGAAGAAAACAAAATTGAAACATGAAATATACTAACAATGTACAAGAAAAATATAAAACATGCTTAGGAAAATCTCCAGTAGCAAATGTAAAGGTACTTATTGTTTTTCAGCTCCCTGTTATATTTTTCTTATATTAAATCTTAACAAATACTTTAGAGCTAATTAGCAGTAATAAGTAACTAATGCCGATTACGACACCAAAAACATCTTATCACATCCTGGTAGCACGGTAGTCACTGCCATGCAGCAGTCGAAGCTTGTGTACTAGTGCTTCACTTTGAAGACAGTAAAGAGTACAATAGATTCACTTTAAACTATCAAATTGTTCAATATGTATTTCTGATAGTAAAATACATGAAAGGCTAGTGTACATCATGGTAAATTACTTAAGTATAATGTGCCTGTGTGTGTGCACACGCGCGCGCGTGCATGTGGATGTGTAATACATACCCATTTTGGATTAGGTCCCACAATGTTTTGCTGTTTTACCCTGAAGAGTTTTCTGCAACATTTAAATAGGTCTATTTCTGATATCTTCTGGTTGAATCCTCCTTGATCTCCTTGGCTGGAATGAATTTCATTTTTGACCAATCCTACATTTATATTGCCATGAGTATTGAAACACACATTTCTATTGGGTTGCAACCAACTTTGTGTCTGTTAGCCAGTCAACTTGTCTGTTGGTGGTGCCCAACTGGTACTGTAAACATGAAGTACTTGTTTCCAGACTGGATGAAATTCCAGGTATTGTCTCATTTGTTGAGAGTGTCGAATTATCTTTCAATCTGAATGGTCTCCCTTATGATACATTTCTGCAATAGTTCCATGACGGCCATGAATTTCATTGTGTACAAATAAATATTATGTGCCCAGTCTTATTTTTATGCTGGACTAAATGCAAAATTTGTCAGACAAATTTCCACCACAAGTCTGTCTTCCCAGTTACCATAAGGTGCCTCATATACCCTTTATTCTTCAATGGAAATTCTGTCTTGTGGTTCTCAGAAATGATCCAAGAATTTCATATGGTCTGAAGCTGTCCTGATGATTCTGACGATCCTGTCTTGGCACCTCTTGAATATTTTCTTCAAGGTTAAGGCTCCCCCACACAGATGCAATACGCAAGTCGGGACAATACCTTATTTCATTGTGGTAAATGAAGGTCAACACACGTGTGGGATACCGATGATGTAATATTTTTTTACTTGGTATATCGCTTCAGTATTTCAGTCTACCAAGCAAGATCAGTAGACAGACCACTTGGTACCTGTTTTTTTAGTCTATACATGACTTGCTTGGGACGGTTACAGCATTTATGAGTCAAGGGCAGCTGTATTTATTGTTTTTTTACTGCATTTATTGTTTCCAATTTACCAAAGGCATATACTGAGTGTCGTGCTAGTACAGGCAGTTGTCTCAGTAACCAGCAATAATCTTACCGAGTACTATACCGAATGCCATGTCTGTGTGGGGGAACCTTTACTGTTTTTATTGGAGTGTAGTCGTCCGGTGGCCCTGCTGAGTTGCCTGTCCATTTGGCTGTTTCACTGTAGTGCATCCCTGAATGTGTCTAATTCTGGAGTCTTATTGTGGTTAACTATAGCAACCAGTGAACCAGAGTTTTGATGACTGTTATGTAGCTGATCTGGACAGTATTTGTATAGACCCAAAAATGTCTGAAGTAGCCCACTATATAAATAAGACTGGATATAATATTGAGTTTGATGCAACAAAACCCAGGCCACAATGGAATGGTGACAGACATGCATCATAATGGAAGCCACTGAGACTGAAAAAGTATCACATGCTCTCAACAAACAACATGATTGCTTGTAACTTCATCCAGCCTGGAAGCCAGTACTTCAACGCAGTACCAGTTGGACACCACCATCAGACAAGTTGACCACCCAACAGACACAAGGTCAGCCATGGAACAATAGAAACATATCTTTCAACTCTCACAACAATTTAAATATAGGACTAGTTTACGAGGATCTAAGGGCCAGCTAAGAAGATCAACAAGAAATGCGCCTGAGGATAACACAGAAGAATACACCAAAATATAGCAGAAAGCCATAAAAAAAAAATGAACTAAACTCAAGCCAAGACTTAATCCCTTAAAACACACACACACACACACACACACACACACACACACACACACAGGGTGTTTCAGGAGGAATGGACACCATTTGGGAGACAATACTACATCTAAAAGTAAAAAAATGTCATATAAATATAGGTCTGGAAATCCATCATTCATGAGTTACAGCCTGGTAAAAATATTACCCATATTTTGTTTCAAAGTAAAGTTACAATACAAAAATTCCTGGACATAGTTTATAAGGAAAAATTAGGTTTCCCATATATTATTATTTAATCTGAAATATACAAAAGTAAAAAACAACAAGAGCCCAGAACTATGTCATTAGTATTTTTTAAGACTAAAGCTGAATAGTGCCAAAATTTGGAGTCAAAAAACATACCGTATTTTCTTGCATAATTAACGCACTTTTTTGACGAAAAATACCGGTGAAAATTTCGGGTGCGTAAATTATTCAAGGATTTCAGATATACCCAAATTTCATTTGAAATTTATTGACATTTAAAAGATACATTAAATATATTATACACAAAATCAGTTCAACTCATTGAAGTTATCGTCATTTGGCGTAAAATTACGGTTGAGTTTTCTTCTGAACAATCAAATAGAGTACATTAGGCAAGTTGGACACACAGTTTCAAGTACGGACACCGGAAAATATTCTTCCCGTCACGAGCTGATAGTATGACCTGAAGCAAAATAAATATGAATTAACGAAAGTACTAACGACGTAAGTAATAATGACATACCTGCTAAAAAGGAAGAAAAATAATCTTACCTTTTATAGGCTACCGAGTTGGTCGTCGCCACTGGAACTGCAGGAAGAATTGGTGCTGCTATCACTGCTCACATCTCTCCATAAGAAGTCACCTTCAGTCCCGTCTAACGCATTCGAGATTCCCGTCTTTTTGAAGCTCTTTTCAATCACCTTCAAAGAAATCATGTCCCAAGCGCGCAATATCCACTCACAAAGGAGTTTCACAGATGGTTTCCGAATTTGCCTGTTGGAGTAAGTTCGTGCACATTTTCCGCCACCCAGCACTGATAGAGTTTTCGCACATTGTCCTTGAATGGTTTATTTATCGAAACGTCCAAGGGTTGAAGTACTGATGTCAGTCCACCAGGAATCACAGCCAAATCGGTTTTCATGGTTTCCAATAATTTTTTAGTGTTTTCCGTCAGATGGCCACAAAAACTGTCCAACACGAGAAGAGCCGGGCACCGAAGGAGAGACCCCGCTCTATTTCCCCAAACCATTCGTATCCAGTCTTCTATGAGTGACGTGTCCATCCACCCTTTTTCTTGGACACGAACGTGGATCCCACGTGGAAATTTTACTTTCGGCATTGTTTTTCGCTTCAGGACAACGTACGGTGCAAGCTTTCTGGCATCAGCTGTTACAGCAAGCATTACCGTACACCGTTGTTTTTCACTTCCAGTAGTGCGCACAATAACACTCGATATTCCTTTCGTATCGATTGTTCGACTTTGTAGCATATCGAAACTGATGGGCATCTGATCTGCGTTTCCTATCTGGGAAAGCAAATATTTCTTCGCTTTCCATTTCCTAATCACGAAGCGATGAAAATCAATGACTTTTTGGTCGAAATCATTCGGCATTCTTTGACATAAGGATGTTCTTCTTCGAAGAGAGAGTCCATTTCTCTTCATAAATTTAATCACCTAGCCTCGGCTAACCTTAAAATTCGAGACACTGATCCCATGTGCTGCAGCTATTTCTCGTCCTTTAAAATACAGCATTTTGTAAGAAATGGCATATCCATCATTGCGTAACGAAATCACATATTTCAGAAGATACTCCTCTACTTGCGGAAACTTGCCACTTTTTGGACCGCGAAATGCTTTACGAGACTTGTTGGTCTCTTGAAGGGCAATTTTCTGTTTTTGCCAGTACCGCACGTTACACTCGGACACAGAATATTTGCGGCCTGCTGCCATATTCCTGTGTGTTTCGGCATAAGCGATCACCGCAAGTTTATATGACGCAGTATTACTCGAATACTTGCTCATTGTGGATTAATGAACGACTTTGAGATCACAAAATATCCGTGTACCCGAAACACTCGTAAAATGAGTTTCTACCAGACTGGAATAGATCGTCACTAATCACGTCTTCGCTGATTCACTCACTGGACTGAAATACCGCAGTGAGTAATAACAGGAAGTTGCACGAGGGTTTGAAATGCGAGGTTGCGCAATAGGAAAGCTACTACTTGACATCTTTATTTCGAAACGCACCCGGAACTGCGTGATGAAATCATCGAGAAAGTGGGTGCGTCAAATACGCAAATATTTCTTTTTTCCCATTTTGAACCCCCCAGAAATGGGATGCGTAAATTATGCGGGGGCGTTAATTATACGAGAAAATACGGTAATTGCTAACAACCAAGGTAGACACATAACCAATAAACACATAATGTCTGTAGACAATGAATTATTTGTAAACAGAGTTGTACCACAATTATTTGTATTACACATAATGTCAGTTAAAAAGAAACATAAATATGAGATATTTTACTTAACTAAAAACTTTACATGGCAGAAAACAACACAATTCTAAATCAAACAAAAATATCACTTGGATACTAAATATTTTTTAATGGCAAATATATATAAAAATATTACAAATTTAAATATGACTGACTATAAAACACTTGAACATTTTGCCCAATTGTTGGTTAACATTTTTTTGGATTAACAAATTTATTATGTTTATAAACAATTTATAAAATGATTCTCTGGAAAAAACAGTAAATCTTGTAGATTCTTGTGACAAAAATTTGTTTTAATCCCATGATTTCTAAGAGCGCGCGCATTATACATAATTGTTTAATTATTATTTGTTTATTTTTTATCTCAGCCATAGTTTATCTGCCAAAAAATTATGAAGTCTAGTGTGATTAATTATACTTGTATAGAAAAAATCCTGCAGAATCAAACAAATTTCATGGATTTTATAATGAACATTTAGAAAAAGTTACAATGCATACAAACACAATACAAATTAATACCCGAACAAATTCATTTAACAAAAACTTATACATGATTTATAAAATACTAAATAGTGGAACACAAAACAAAATTAACCACCAAAACCACATCCAATCCACTGCAAATCAACTGAGAAACTCCCACTAATTCCAACCAACCACAATATTTAAATAAAGCCAAACACTTAGCCAGAGTGTGCATGTCCATGTGTGTGGGGGAGGGAATTGGGTTTCTCTAAATTGGATAGGGGGCATAAAAAAAATGTTTTTAAATAAAAAATAAAAGAAGATCCAGACTTATAGTCTGCAAATCCTTAACTTTCTGATAAGAAATTTGCAAAACATGTTTACATTACCCGATTCTCTTATGCACATAACTACCTGCGTCTAATGAACTTTATAAAATTATATATTTAAAACACCATGCATATTCAGCTTTAGTGTTGCCAGTAGAAAACTTCAGGTTGCTAAAGTTTTAAGTTTAACAGTTTCAAAAGTTTTGCTTGCTTATAACGTTTCAGTGATGAATTTTTGAAATTAAAAACTTTTAAGAGTAATCTTTCACAGACCCTTAGTCCAAATCTTCCATGTTATGGCTTAGTGAACAATTTAATTCGATAGATTTCAACTCAATTCAATTCAATAGAACAAGTACTCAACTTTCAACTGCTAGTACTAATGTAACAATCAAGTGAAACCTCATTAATTCAGACATTGCTAATTCATAATTGTTACTAGTTCACACTAAAATTTCACCCCACTAATTTAGGGTGATATTTTGATATTGTTCAAATTGTTTGGTAATTGTTTGATAAAAGTGTTCTGTAACAGTTTACACTTTCATTCTAATTTAATGACAAAAAATAACAAATGAGAATTAATATGCATTTTGGGCTAGAACAGTTGTATAGTACAAACAGTTATTCATCTCACATGGTATTTAACATGTCTTGACTGAGTACAAAAAAAAATTTACTGGTAAAATTTTAAATGTAATTTCTTTTCTGATTGACTATTTTTTAATTTTTTCCAAGCTAACTTTAATACTTTAGGTTTTAGTCATATTTATGATTAAGGTAAATAGAAATTCTGTTTCTAGGCTTAAACAATGTGTATGATTTTTATCATAATTATGTAGTACCTTTTCAATCATGTTCAATTTAAAAAGTTTGTGTATTCAATTTGATGTGGTTTCTATATTGTCAATAGGACACTTAACTTAGTTCAAATTTTCAGTATTCAGTAAGTTTAGTATTATATATTTTATTATTTATCAGTAGATAACATATAATTTAAAGGTCATTTAGACATCACAAGGATTTAAGATGAAATATAAAACAAAATAGGGATTGCTGTATTTCATTACACAAGGAAGGAGCTGCTTTATGTTATACTGCATAGTTACAACCAATCTGTGTATTTCTTTACTAACTTAACTAAAGTCAAAGGTTCACGAATACAGAATTTCTCTAACATGGAATGATCTTTCCCTCTCTCTTTCTATGTTATACTGCATAGTTACAACCAATCTGTGTATTTCTTTACTAACTTAACTAAAGTCAAAGGTTCACGAATACAGAATTTCTCTAACATGGAATGATCTTTCCCTCTCTCTTCCCCAAAAAGCCTGATTACCAATGTTTTACTGAATCCGTAAATTATTTTCACTCCTATTTCTCATTTACATTTTCATTGTAAAATGACAAACCACATATAGGTGATTTAATTATTACTTTCTCTTGAATTTTTAGTAATTTACACAATAATACAGCATATCAGTCATCATATTATCATATCTAACTAATTTCCGTCCCTAGAATTAGATACTAACACAGTCAAATCCTAAACTGAGGATTTTAAGTAATCATTTTTTAAAAAATCATTTTTTTTTGACATTGTTATCTGATGTTATTTAGATGATAGGAATTTACCTCCAAACTGCATTACAATTTAAAAACAGGCTAAAATACAAGACTGGCTTATATTCACTTAAAACTTCATTAAAAATGTATTTTAAATTATGGTTAATACCTGGAAACTTCTTTTTGTGTTCAGCATCCACTTGACGAGCGTACTGAAAGTATCTGTCTTTTTCAGTTTTGTCCATCATTTTCCACATACGTCCAAGTCTATAATATAAGGATCATAACTGTTTTGCTTTCAAAACCCTTGTTTTATTTCTTAAACCTAGTAAATACCAGTAAACCTTTTACATGAACATAATTCTTATTTAATGACAACCACACATAATACTCTTATATACAATTAATCTTAATTTTTATTCATACTGTAAATGATCAAGGGTTGATTATTTAGTTTTATTCATACAATTTTTCAACAGAGCAGATTAATTCTGATCAATTTAGTTTTTAGACAGTACTTTTCAATTACAATGGTTAATTGAAGAGTGAAAATAATAATTACATATTATCTAGTTGAAACTTACCTTATCTTGCTAATAAGAGCAATGGGAAGTGACAAATATGTGACATGATTCAATGCTTACATTAAAAGGGATAAAGAGGGAAAACATACTCTAATGGGAGTCTAGGGCAGTACTTTATTAAGGAAAAAGACTGAATCATAACAGGAAGACAACAGGAAAACACAAGAATAGAGAAAGGAACAAACAAGATCACTGGATGCGTTCACTGCACTCTTCCAAACACATCTTCTCCGGTTGCTTCAGTCTTCTTCTCCTTAAGTAAAACAGCTTTTCCAATTATCCATCTTCATGATTTGTTCTTACCATGTGATAAGTTCATTCATTTCTTTCTCCATCAATATGAGAGTGAAGAAACTATTAGAAAAGACAAAATTTCTATGGAAAACATATGAAAGTGTCACAGTGAATGTTAGAGGCTGTAAACCTACAACAGTAGAATATGACTAGCAGATTATTATAATTACATAATATTTTGTAATCAGGATTCAGACAAAACAACAAACCAATGGCAGCAAGTAACTTATGAGTTAAGAGGGACTGGAAAACATTTGTCTACAAAGTGTGGTTTGCAAAACAATACAAAATCTTTTTGTCTTATGTAACTGAAAGTTACAATTTAATAACCTTATATCAATTGATTAAATTAAAACTAATCCCAGAATTTCTATTTTAATCCCAGTTCATTTTTATTTAACTTGAACATATCTACTGAGGCTTTGAATTAACTTTCTGGAAAGATTATCCAATGTTCTGAAAACAAACAGACTTGCGTCAAACAGGATTGCTACAGACTAATGAACACTGAAGAAAAAACTAACTTCAATAGTTATCAAAATAAGATTACAGGTATCTTTTGTCATGGCAGTTTTTGTGTCAAATAAGCCCATTTTCACTTGAACCAGATGTTTCATCTGACAGTACAGAAATGTTTTTCAGCACAGAATCAATTAGAATCATTACAGAGAAACAAACAACATTGTAATGTGAGTTTAGGACAGCACTTTAGGAAGGAAAAAAGGCTGGATCATAACATTCAGCAGTGGTAGAATGCATGATTATTTTACTGCAAATTCAGTAGTTACTGTAAGTTGATGTGCCAGCTCTAGGGATACAGAAGAACAGAGCCCAGTCACACAGTAAGGCCTAATTTAGTAACTTAACCAAACACCATATTATAGTGAGTCATTTCTCATACCTCAGGTATTCTGAGCCCACGCTGTACCTCAAACTGAAAACATCGATTTGCTTCTCACTTCCTATAGAAATCAACACCTTTTATTCATTTCTGGAATATACATTTGCAAATATTTGAGATTAATATGTTAGAAAATTTTATTTTTAAATGGAAAGGCTCTGTCCTACAGAAGGTCTCACTTGCTTGTACAATAACAATTTATGAAAGGCATAAAAAAGAAATCACTAATTAGAATGGTGAAAATATTCTAAGCTACAATGAAGATGAATGAACTATTAAAATGAACAATTAGAGCAAAGGTGAATGAAAATAAACTACTAAAAAATATAATATACTGGAAGAAGAAAATTAAAACATAAACAAAAACAAACAACCAATACAACAATGATTATTTTACATAGATTTTAAAAAATATTGTATAAATTTGTAAAATATTAGAGAATAAATTGTACAAAACATTTCCAAAATGATAGGGAAAGAGACTGTATATTGTCATGAAGATCCCATAGATCGTCGGATTTGGACATTGGAAACAGAATAATTGTGCACAGAGAATTTGCTATTTATAACTTTAATTATAGTTTAAAATCAACAAAGCCATTTGTATGATAGCTGACAACTGTCCAACACACACTAATGTAACACACAATAAATAACTTACTTAACACTGTAGCATGAAATAATACAAGTCGTCAATTACAAGTCTCCTAACACAGTAATTCACAATCACTTTTGTGAATATGTAAAATCACAATGAATCACCATCTATAAAAACTGACTCACTGCTTCAGAATCAGCATTTTTATACTTTGCCTAAGTGGTGTAATATATGACAAAATGTCCAGGATACCAGTAGAACAATCAACAAATATCTGGAAGGTGCAGTCTGGAAAGATTAAGAACATTGCATAATCCTACCATTCACACAATGTGTGCAAAGTGTCATGTAGCCATACATGTTATATTTTGTCTCCACATAGTATCGTCCTCATCCTTGAGCCTGTTTGTTGTGAGCTGTCAAATCATCTCTGCACTAATACTTCCTCTGCATTCCTCTATATTGTGGCCAATATGAAGCCAATAGAATTGTGGTACACTTTACTTTTGAGAACTATCAGCTTCATGAGTAGGGAACAAATTTTTAGGTAAATATTTTATATGTAATTAAATAATTTTTAAATTTACGTTAATAATTAAATATTTCTCATAAATAGGTTTATGAATTTTAACACTTCACTTCAATACATTGATTTTTCAATTTTTGTGTGCACATTCACATGCCAAAAGAAGAAAGGGGAAAAGTTTTTCACGCATTAACATGCACATGACATACAGTGTTACATAATGTTAATATGCAACACTATGTAACTTCTAGGTGATTCACTTTTGCAAGAGAGTGAGTCAATATGTTTTAGTATATTCAGTTATGTGCCTGTCATTTGTATATAAAGCAGGAATTTCCTAATGTAACACTTGATAGGTATTCTACCTGTGGCTATTAAAAATGTACAGTACTTTCATGCTTAAGTGGTCCCTAAGTATAAACATAAAAAGAATTTGTTTCCCTATTGCAACAGAAAAAATTATGTAATACAACTGGCAACTCAGTCATAATCCTGAAAATTTTTTTAAACAGTGTAGTCACAAGGTAGTGTGGGAGACAATGTTCATTTTGCAAGTCCTAAAACAGGTAACTACCTAAATTGTTGTCTTTCTTCATCAATTCTCATATTACATGATGGTATTCTTGTCATATCGTGTACAGTGCTCGCCAGAATGCCGAAAGTAAAATGTAGTGAAAATGCCTGGTTACATCAGTATGTAAAGAATTTAAAGACGTATTCAGCTCAGGTGGAAAGATACTACATTGCTAATCTTGTAGAAAATCCATAAAGTGGATCCAATGGTCACAAGTTATAGGCAGCATCTATCCAGCAACAAACACATTGCTGCAGCTTCACATTCTAGTTCTCAATAAGTGCTTTTACGTGAAACAGGACCCTCCCACTCCTCACATTCATTCGGGACCTAAGAAGTGTTGAGAATTTAATCCTGATTCATGAAGAGATTTAATTTCAGCAGACATTTCTCTGCACAGGTTAAACAATCCAGTGCTTGGAAATTTTCTCATGAAGTATTCCAACTTACACCCTCCGGATGAATCTACTTTAAGAAAAACATCATTTTAACTCTGTTAAACATCATCTTAAGATATATGTTAAATGTGTTATGCATGCTCTAGACAGAGTGTGTGATATTCCAATCCTTGTATTCTAATGTGGACAGATTGGTATCAAGTGGAAAGTCAGTGTTTGTTAAATTCTCTACGAAATTTAACAAGTTTGTTGACCTTTTCCCCACGAAAGAAACCTAACCTTCCATTACCACCAGCTCCCATTGTCACACGCTGGGGACTTGGCTTTCTGCAAAATTGTATTATGCAGATGATAGTGTTAAATCGGTTGTTGATGAATTGGACAAAGATGATGCTTCATCAATAAATATCCTTCAACATCTGTTAAAAGACAGTAGTGTAAGAAATGAATTGGCATATATTTCTACTAATTTGAGTTTCTTGTGCAATTCAATAAAAAAAACAACAAATCTCTTAACAGAAATTGTAATTAAATGCATTTTGTTGAAAGCAAAATCAGTTCTCTCACAGGGTCAAAAATAGAAACTGTGAAATATAAATTCTGGCAGTCTGTCTCAAACTGCTGACGAAGGCGCACATCATGCCGAAACGCGTACGGGAAGAAAAAACAAGTAAGTTTCACAAGTGAAAGTTTCAATATTCTATATTAAGTTATATTGTGAAAAAAGAAGACGAACAATCAAAACAACTATAAATTCAAATTTGTGTTTGAAAAAAAACAATGGCTTTGAAATTGTAAGTAAAATTGCCCAAGTTCTAGAAGGTCAGCATATAGACATTGAAAACATAAGTATAAGTATGTCTCTTTTTAAGTATGCCAGACTGACTTCATGTGACGTAGAATGTTCATTTCCCCAATATTGGGCTTTGAACCTGATAATCAACAGAAATTTGTAATGGAAAATTTGGAGATGGTGTTTACTGTGTACTGCAACTCCAGTGAATTTTCAAGAAGGAACTCACACGTTGACAAGCAAGTTTGTTTAGTTATAAGCATATTTCCTGTTATAACCCATTTCATCATGTTAAACTGAAAGAAAATATTTAACTTTTTAACAAGTATTTTTCTGTTTTTTTAACACATAAAAAATTAATATTTTCAGTTTTTTTAGCACCTAAAAATCTGGTTCCTATTCATGACCATGTTTCATCCATCTGCGCTTTCCCAGACCTTTTCAGTAATCTGTTCTCCAAGGTTATATATACCCATTGTGTCAATAACTAATCAGTATTTTGGAACAACGGCAGTGACATCTTGCTAATCTGGGCAACAATCTTCCTCTTTCACCACCAAGATCAGTCCAATACATTCATCAGCCAATTCTTCTTGTCTGAAATCTTGTGTCATCCAACATTCTGCCAAGAAGTCTAGTGTAATGGCTCAAAATTGTTTGCTCGCATTCTGTTCTTTCTTTCTGCAGCAATGTCTAAGTACGGTCTTCGAGATAAGCCATCTGGATCCCCCCCCCCAACTGATATTCTTCCTTGAAGCATTCCTTTAAACCTACATACCTATTACTTGTGCAAACGTTCAAGCCATCTTGCCAACTGCCCTACCAGATTTTTAAACCTCAAAAGCCATGCAAGCAACAGCATGATCTGTATGTAGGGAAAATTCCCTTTCAAACAGATACTTATAGAAAATGCTCCAAAGCTCAGACAGTAGCCATCAATAATTTTTCTCTGCTTTGGAAAGCCCTTTCTGTAATATGCTATTACTTATTCTTCACTGTTTTGTATTTGGGACAAACTACTCCCAGACTAGTATTGTTTGTGTATAAATTTTTATTCCCTTTGGAAGCTGGGAAAGCAAGAACTGACTCCGAGCATAATGAAATTTTTAAAGTCCTGAAGTCTTGGTCACACTCTTTGACCACTGGAATGCTTGTTTATTTTCCATTAGTTCATATAATATTTTAGCAATAGTAGTAAAGCCTTTATTAAGAGCACAACTCTACAAAACTCCGAACACTGTTTTAGTTTTTCGAATGGCCTAAAGTTTCTATGGTTTTTGTTTTATTGAGGGTCCATATTAACACCAGCTGTTGAGACCAAACTGCAAATATTGTACTTCCTACTGAAATAGAATATACTTCTTCAGGCTCAGCTTCAGGTGGCATTACGAATTCTGATTAGGACTTCCTTATGTTAACTAACCAACATTGACAAAGGACCAAAGAACTCTCACGAGCTGGAATGAACTGAAAGTAAAGATATGAAAAGGTGTTAGACAAGGCTGTGGGCTATTCCCATTACTTTTCAGCTCATACATGGAGCATGCAATGAAGGAGTTCATGGAAACCAGCAACAATGGAGTAATAATTAATAAACCCTATATGGTGAACCGTATAAAACCATCCATTTTGCAGATGACATTGCACTTTTAGGAAACAAAGGAAGAACTACATAATTACTTAACCAAATGAACTAGATACTAAAAAATAAAAGTGACGTGACAATAAATAAGTAAAAAACAAACGTTGCAAATGTCCCAGAAATAGAAAACAGAAGGCTGAGATATTTCTGGACAGTAAGAAATTAGTGTAAGTTGATCAGTGGTGGCTGGTGCTATGATTGCAGCGTTGCACAACTACCAAAGTAGACTAACTAAACTGTAAAATAATATACGAAAATATTAAGCAGTTAAAAGTGTCATCAATTTCAAGCGTATTAGATTCTATGCAGTAATGTTCCTGTGCAATTCAAATGTAGCGCGTAGGCTGGTGGTTGTAGGCCACTTGCAACTTGAACAGTATATGGCAGAGCTTACTACACAAACATATGGGAGAACGTGCGTCACTCTTCACAGTTGCCATATGTTCCCAATGTTAGGTAGGCAGTTGCACAAGCTTCTGCAACACTCCACTAGTAGCATTGTAGCTCATCCTTAGTTGTGTTATGAAGTCAGCAAGCACAGCCTTCTTGATTTGAAGGCGTCAGGTTTAGTGGTTTACATTGGTTCAAGATAAACGTTACCCATTGTTTGAAATTATAAAATTGTAGTAATAATTTGGTATAACTGCGATTGTGATAATAAAGTGTCAATTGACTTTTTATCAATTGAACTGTGTGTTAAGTATTATTTTTTTCTTTGTTTAATGCTGCTGTGTGCTTTTGTGTCTGTGCTTTTTGGAGTTATTGATTCTGTGTACTTTTAAACATGTTTTTTTTAGTTTAAAATGAATAGCGTTAAGATCCAATGGCTAGGACGCCAAATGTCTCCCTTAACAATAAATCAAATTGTAAAATCAGGCGGTCGACAATTTTAAGTGATCATTTAAAGTAGAATATTATGAAAATACTAACTGATTACGTGGTTGTGACGAAAGAAATTCTTTATTTTGTTTTCCATGTTTATTGTTTGGAGGAAACCCCTGGACGAAATTCGGAATGAAAGATATTAATCATCTAGCTGAAAAAATAAGAAATCATCAGCCATTAAGTGTACATATAAAGAATGCTTTTCAGTTTTCTCTTTTTGGCACTGCAGCTGGACAGTGAATAAAGACGAAATATTGTTTTACACAATGAAAGAGTACGCAATAATCGGTACATCTTAAATATAATAATAAACTGTATTTGCTTCTGTGGAGCTTTTGAATAGCTCTGCTGGGTCATAATGAGACTGAATCTTCATCAGATCCTGGTGTATTTCGAGGCTTATTTGGTTTCAGTTCTGAGCTTGACACAGCAATGAAAAATCATTTAGAGGAAGCAACTGCATTTAAGGGCACCTCAAAAACCATTCAAAGTGATTTTTTAAATATAACGTTAGAAATATGCTACGAAGAAATAACGAGTAAGATACAAGAAGCGGATTATTTGGCTGTAATTGCTGATGAGACCACTGATGTTGCTAATGTTTTTCAAATGGTCATAGTGTACTGTTGAAAGATAAACAGTTAAACAAGTTGAAAGATGTGGGGTTTCATTGCTTCTCCTAAACATGATCTTCAGTCTCTTGCATCATGTTTGTTAGATGAACTGTCTCACCACAACTTACTTGGAATTTCCCATAAATTAACTGCTCAAATAATTGGAAAACAGTAACTTTATATTTTTTTGCAGGATACAGAAGTGCATACAAAACTACAAACAAAACAGAACACACACTATCAAAACACACACACAAAGAACAAAACAATTGATCTACCTGGTGTTTACAAACTAAATTGCTCAGATTGCAACAAATTCTACACAGGCCACACAGGACGTTGCTTCAAACAGAGGTACATTGAACACACAAAGGGACTACACTCCACTACCGAATCCACCTTTGCAAACCACCTTATTGAACCAAACCACACATACACAAACATCAACAGCAATATGGATATTCTACACGTACACACAAAAGGCCAAAAACTAGACACTCTTAAACAACTAGAAATATATAAACACATAAAAACGACATCCTAAACAAACAGACACAATTCAAATCACACATATTATTCGAACATATCACACCCCACATACACAACACTGATCTTTCAAAAAACAGTGCCGTCACCAAGAACAAGACGGACAGCACTCCCATTGGCAGCCTCTGATGAAGCTTATAATGGTCAAAAGTTTATTTTTAGCAATATAAAACTTTGTGTTCTGAGTCGGTACTGTTATAATTAATATTTTTGTACTTCAATTAATCTAATGTATACAAGTAATTTCACTACAATTTGTGAAAAATTAGCTAAAATGCTTAAGTGTGACTCTGTAAAAATTAAGTTTAATCATGTTTCCATTTTTTATTTATTAAAAAAATTGGAAACATAATTAAAACATGAAATTAAAGAGATTGTTATGAAAAAATAACAGGACAAAAGAAACCACTTGCTTCAGTTACAGAACTTACATAACTAGTTCAACTAAGAAAGGTCTTTAACAGAGAATTGTACTTTTTTATGTGTATATTTCATTTATGTATACTAATCATAATTAATTACAACTAAAAACTCTAAGTTATTAACACTTAATAAATAGTATTATGTATAAATTACCTAATACTGATTTCCTTATTGCTTTCTCTTGGAAACTGTAATGCAAGTTTTCTCCTCCAATCATTCGCGAAGAGCATAAAAGCATTGGGTGGACGAGGAATTCTCTGTTTAGGCTGTAATATTACTGACCTTGTAGAAAGGTTATCAATATTTACGGGGACTGGATACACTTTGTTTCCATTACCACTCAAAACCGATGACGGTTCTTCAGTAATCTACAATTTAAAGTTAATTGTACATATTTATACTAATCTTGTCTAACAGTGTACCCAAAAATACATGAAATGAACAACTTGTGTTTTGCATACATTTACTTTGGAAGATGAAGGAAGACACACTGGCACTGGCTTTTTGTTACTAAATACTGTTACTTCTTTTGGAGCACCATTGGAAGCTGCACTTATTCTTATAACTGTTGCCTGTTGTGGAATATCTAAGAATTAAAAATAAAAAAAGACTGAAGAGTTAGTACACCAATCAAATATAAGCTTAAATGTCATAATTACAGTACTAAATAGTTTTATTATTCTATTTGTCATATCAATAACAATTCAGAATGTGAACTACAGCAGTCACTGAACAGTCATAGCCTTTATACTATGTACAGGTATTTTGTCTTTCTTCTGACGAAAATACTGAAAATTAAAATATAATGTACATATGTAATGTGTATATTGTCCACTTCAATTAAGTATCATAAGAATAATCATTGTATTATCTACTTCACAAAATAGGCATAAATCATTACTATATCAAATATCTGGCAAACTTTTAATACTATTTTTTTAAGTTTGATAACGAATGATAGATACCTCAATGGCAATTAAAATTATCATTTTTTTTTAACTGAGTGGCCATGTTACTGATATGTCACTACTACTGGTCTATTGTATTTGGATAATCAAGACAAGCTCTACTCTCATTTCTTCACAACTGTATAATACAAAGTGATTATAAATACATTGAAACAATGGATTACTTATTTTTTTATTCTCTTTAATTATTGTTTTCTTTCTTCCAAGCTTTTTTTTATTAACATTTCTAATGCATTTGTGCAAGAGCTTTTACAGAGCGTTTCCTTAAATTTTCAGAGCACAGCTAAACAGTACTGTAAAAATTACAATATTGTAATTTGATATTGCAATCCAAAAACACTACAGAAATAATAATTAAACCTACTTTGCAAAAAATGAAATGGTTATATTAATAGTTAGGCTTAATACTGTGCACACACACACACACACACACACACACACACACTTTTATATTTATTATCTTATTAGTGACAGTAAGTGTTAAATTATTTTAGTTAAAACATATGTAGTATACAAATCTTATACAGTTTAATAATACTGTTTATTATTATTGTTCCAGCTATACAATATATACACATATTCCGGAACCAAAGATTACAGAATTGATTGAAATACTGTATGTTTAAATATATAAATTTATGAAAATTTTATAATTAATAACTTAATACATTTATTTCCACTAATTACAAAAGCAGTGGACAATATACTCAAGTTACTAAATATACATAAATGAGTTTATATATACGTATATAAAGTGTTAACACAGTTAAACATAAATGTAAGAAAATATGCATTTAAATTGTCAAAATGTATTCTTGACTACTTTTGAAGACAAGAGGTCACAGTAAAAAAAAAAGCAGTAACATTTTCCTTTCTTATAACAGACCAATATAATATACCAGCAGAAATGTTACCCATCATTACAGTAAAGATGTAAGAATTTATTGCTTCTGTTAGTCATGCTGATTTATATTGAGGCTGACAGTGCATAAGATATTCAGTGCCTGCTAACAAAAGTCAGAACTACAGCTAAAGACTAAAGAGCAGATGTGTTGTCTGTTCCTCTGTGAGATGGCTGTATGTCAAGGATATAGTACATTCACATTAACGACTCAATAAAAAAGCAAGGAGAGCTGCATCTTCTCCTAAACTGCTAAACAAGACTCATTCATGAGATACAAACATTTCCTGCTTTTATGTATGTATGTAACTGTTATACAAACACATAAAATGCTATATAATGTGAACCTCAATACCAAATCTGAGAAAAAAAATTAAAGCTTATATTAACATGTGACTATCAACTTCTATTGTAAATGAATTGGACACCTATATTATACTGTCGATCTATGGCACTATACTGGATATCCAAGCCATATAAGCACAAAGCCTTATTTTCAAAGGTATTTTAATTACATCTGGGGTATGGTTAGGTTAAATACAGCTTGACATAATTTTCTTTCATTATAACACACTTAATACTAGAAAAAATTATGTTTAGTATAAATTCATATTTTTTTCCAGATTGGTATCATATCAGGATTTGGTTATAATTTGTTAATAGTGCTCATTTCTAGGAAGTTTCATAGTATTAGATTATAGCAATGTTGCATATGCATGGTGACGTAAAGCTGTTCCAGTAAAACTGTTTTAAGCATATAAAAAACGCCAAAAACAAATAATAAATAAAATATATTCTAAATTCAAGTTTGTGAACTTAACATCAATTTTTAATATCAACTCTTTTTTTAAACTCTGCCTGTAGTAATAGTTATTAATTAACTATAACCGTTGGAAACACTTTCCTGAACTACATCACAAAATTTCTAAATTAAAAAAAGTTGTTTTATCATAAATGTTTATCTGCTTAAGCCACTGTTTAAAACAAGTGCAACATCACAGTGAACACATACTGCATTTTAAAAACTTCTGATTTTTAAAGAATTTGACCTACAACACATAAAATTATTATTCCTATTAATCTGTAACATTACCGACACACTATCACAAATTTTACTGGACTACTTCACTCTTTAAACAAGTGCTCGCCTTCTCATAATCCATACTGAAACCCGTTTTAGATGTACGCCTATTTCCTCACTGTAACGATCTGAAACAACACTACGTATTTCTATCAAAACGAACATCTCACCAACTTCATTCTGGCTAAGTTCTTTAAAAAAAAGAGCCATTTGAGCGATTCTTCAAAATATTGTCAGGTTAAACCATATCATCTATGGACAGTTGTGAATTATGTACATTTGAAGAAGTTGCAGCACGTATTGATTTAAAATACTATTCTTATTTTTCTCTGAATCGGAATGTTTTAATAAACGCGTTTAAAATATTTTTGTAAAAGCACACCCCAATATATTTAAATCGTTTATAATTCCGTTTGACTTCGGTGGAATTTTGTATCGTCAAACGTTCCGTAACCACGGCTGTCACGATATACAATCGCCAAAACAGTATTGCATATTATATGTTTTGTAGCCATGTATTCTGCTTTGGGGGAACAGTATGTTCATATCAAACATATGGTTTTTTATTATAGCTTATAAATGCCGTAGTAGCAGCTGCAAAATATATCAACAAATGAATAAATTTATATAGGACTGACAACTTTCTAGTTTGAAATGAAAACTTATAGTAAGCAGATAATTACCTCTTAATACGTTAAACAATATTAGAATATTAACATGGGTTTAGATTATTATGGTATTTTGGGACTTACCAAAAATTGTGATGATTTAGATATAAAGAAACAGTAAGTACATTATATTTCATGCTTCAAAAATTGCATACAACATAGTCGTAAATGTAACGTCCAAAGTCATAATTTATACGTAAATTACATTACATTTTACAGCAAAATTAAAATAGGAAATTGCAATTAATTTTTCATTTATCATGTTACATTCCTCTCTTGGTGATGTATGCTTACCGTCTTGTAATGTATATACTGTCACTTAATGAAAAGTCCTTAGTACAAACAGATCGCTAAGTCGAGTAGTAGTAGACCTATTAGTAACAGAATGAACGTAGGTCTAATTATATATAAATAAAATTATACAGTCAACGAGATAACTTTATTTTCTTGCATAGTCATAATTCTATTTTAATTATTCTAAACAAATTCAAGTGTCAGAGGAAACTCAAACGCTTTGCAGACCGAGTTTATTTTAAAAAATGAAAGGGGACAGCTATACGAATGCTTTGCCCAGGGTGCAAGGTACCTGAAATCGGGGCCTGAGAGTACCTACTAATTTATTTATAACATTTCTTTACATTTGTATTTGTGAATAATAATAGCTCTTTTTCCTTTTTGTAAGCTTTTTCTGAAGCCATCTCATTATTATCAGACCAACATTTATTGGTTATGTGTGTAGACAAAGTGTGATTCGTCTAAATATAAAATCAGTTGTTTCTCTTCTCTATACTATTTAATTCCTCTCAAGTATTGCAATAATTTTGCTCTTACATCATATGTTTCACTTAATAATTTCTTATTATTTTGTATTTTCTCCTATGTAAACCTAATGATTTGAATATTTTTCTTGAAATTGATACACTTACTATATAGTATACTTTCTTTTAATTTTCACAGATTGATTTCAAACTTTTTTCATTTTATAAGTCATGAACAGTTTCTCTGACAGTGAACTCATCAGTCATCTAATTTTGTTACTGATTTTTGTCTCTCATGTTTTTTAGGAGTTTGAAATGATGATACTCACCATCTATTGCAGATTCCAACTTTTTTTCTTATGGATATTATGTATTACATACTATAAAGAATGTAAAGCTTATAGGACTATTAGTTTATCTTGGATAATAAAGAGAAGAATTGAGGACAGTATGGGGGAAGACCAATTTGGTTTTAGAAAAGGTAAAGGCACAAGAGCTGAAATTGTCTGAGGATGTTAGGAGAAGAAATACTAAAAGTGAACAAGGAGATATGTTTGTTTTATTGATTGGGAGAAAGCTTTTATCAGAGTTGACTGGAATATTCTACTGAAGATTTGAAAGATATTGGTATAGACTGGAATGACAGAAGACTAATAAAGCAGGTGTACACAAAATAGAAAGTAATTGTAAGAGTAGATGATGATGAAATGGAAGAGATGGTCATTGGAAGAAGCAATAGCAAGAAAACTGTTTGTCACCAACACTGTTCAATATCTGTGCTAAAAAAATTGACAGAGAAAGCCTTAGAAAAAGCAAGAGGAATTGTAGTGGGAGAAGAAAGAATAAAGAATATGGATGGTCAATCAGTGTTGACAGAATCAGTAAAAGAGCTACAGTTTATTGTGGAGAATATTATAAGGGCGAGGAAGAAGTTGAGAATGAAGACGCGTGCTGGAAAAATTAAAATAATGAGAATTAGAACAATGAAGGCTTAATTAACACACCCTTGGAAGGAACGACTGTAGAGCAAGTGAACTTGTTCAAGTATTTGGAAGCAAGATAATATGAAAAGGAAGCTGTACAGAGGAAATCAGAAGTGGGATATCTATAGGTACAGGGCTACCTATAGATTTCATGGACACCCAAACAAATTTTCTGTGAGGGCCCCTCAAGCATTTTGTTTTTGCATTTTTCATTTATGTAGTATATACAGTCAAGTATATAGGATTGTGTGTGTGTCTGTGTGTTTTTATAACATAGACATACATAGATATATACAAATATATTGCAACAGTACAAATGTATAGGGTACTGTGCATTGCACAAAGTAATTAAAATAATTAATTTAAACAAATAAATAATTCATATTCTTGGTAATAATAGTTCAGCTTATAATCTGAATGACCAAACTTTCATGTTGAAACAGGAGGAGCACGCAGCTGCTCTGTCTGTGTATACACACGTATGTTAGATGTGTGCATGAGACCTGTCCATTCCTGAAAAGCGTCAACCCTTAAGGAACGCTATCAATTATTTGAATTTATTTAATTTGTAAAGATTGTGTGCATAATAGCACAAAACCAAATACACTAAAATGTGTATAAAAATAAGACGCATACGTGTATAAAAAATAGTTTAAAAAGGATAAAAAGTGTAATTACAGGAAAATAAAAATAAATAGAACTTATGTTAATTAAGATAAAGAAAAACGGTTTGTACATGGTGAACACATAAAAATTACCGACAGAATGAATATCGGATAATGTGCAAAAGACTTTGCAAATCGTGAAGACGAGCGAATTAAGTGTGACAAGAATCATGTGGGGGAAGTGACGCCTTCGACAGACTCTGACATGAAAAATATTGTCGAAACATGATTTTTGCGCCCTTGGTATAAATACAGGAGACGCGCTAACATCATTCTCTTTCTCGATCAACCATAGTCGCAGCCGGAGGCTCTGCTTCACGAGTACAACTCTTCCTCAATCATCGACCATAGCAGCCGGAGGCTTGCCCAACAACTACAACTCTTTCTCGATCAGCCATAGTCGCAGCCGGAGGCTCTGCTCATCAACTACAACTCTTTTCTTGATCGACTACTGTGGCAGCCAAAGACTCTGCTTAGAGACAACAACGTTTATATCTCAACCACAGCAGCAGTCAGGGACTTCACAACTACTCATCATTTTGTGTGAGCACTTGCAACCTTAGGCCATGACGGGAGACGAGGGAGCAGCCAAGTACATGCAGTAGAATCCAACGTACGAGAATCCGACGGAGAAGGACCAGGACTCCGGGACGACAAAGGAACATCCAGTATCAAGGACCTAGGACCGAAGTGGACACGCTGCCGATTTACCACAACAATAAGGTGACAAACAACCATGTACTTGTAAACCGAGACTCACTCAAAGACAATAATTAATGAAGTAAAAAGAGAGACAATTCAATTCAAATATGAATTAATAATTTTTACAAATGTAAATATTCTTTGTATAATAATTAATGTAATGTTTAAGAATGTTTAACTATAATTTTGATCAGTAACTTAGAAGCTATAATTTGGAATCTATAATTTTTTTATATTTAAGTTGATAAAGTATATACAACTATTTAGTAAATTAGTTGTATTTAGTTAAGTAACGGACACATCATGGACAACGAAATCCAAGAATTTGATAAAGTAATTAGTGAATTTTTATTAGAAACCAATCCATATGCAGTAAATTCAAAAGAGATTAGATCATTAGAAAAATTAGATAATCTAATCAGTATCATACTACGAGCAAGCTGAGAGCAATATTAGATAATTATAAAGATGTATTAGAATATAAGGTGGTATAATTGTCTATGTGTAATATGAGAGTATCAATTATATGTAATAATTAGATGTGTGTTAAGACTACACACATGCAAATAATGATGATTTTAATTCGAAACACAAATAAGAATTTTTGTTTAATAAATATTTAAATGATTTTAAACCAAATTACATAGTGTTATTATTATTACGATTACACCTATCATATATACACATGAATTTAATGTGTTGTAGTGTTGTAAAGATTGGTCGCCCAAAAAGTTGGGGGTTCGCACATTAAATAGTTAAAGTGTTATAATATATATATATATATATTGTTACGACGGTCTATTCGATCGTCGTAGGTACAGTGGAAACAAAATAAGTACAAGACACCAATTAAGTCACTAATCACACCTTTAATTGTTACAGTAAAACAGTTCGTAATTAACAACACAAACTCTACAACAAATCAAATGAAAATTGTACACACGCAATAAAATGTCCACAAATATTAAAACTCAATTGTATTACAATTATACCGTCTGATTATAAAACGCAACACTTCAATAATAACTACTTGAACGTACACAGTAATAACTCGAACCGCTCTGGAAATATATCGCACTAATACTCTCGAACCGCACTATTCAATATTTCGCATGGAACTGAAAAACTAAGGCCGCTACCCGATGTATTTATAGTCACGCTCACACACCAGAAGCTTCCAAACTGCGTCTTATCTCTCGTGAACTACGTAATTACTACGGCCTTGACACAGTCCGAGCGCCCGAGCGAAGCCCGGCACAGTCGAGAAGATTCTCGCAAAATGCGTCTAGTAGCACGTACACCACACGTTTACATCGAGATCCTTCTGGCATATTCGATAAACGCGTAGATTGTTCTGTGCTGTCGTAGCACGTGCCCCTCCTTAAGCCTGTTCGTCCCGAACTGGCAAAGCGTCTATACATTTGTACTTAGCCAGGCGATCTAGGTGGACGACCTTGAACTTTCGCTGTCCTTCCTGTTGAATCCGATAAACAACATCGTTAATTCTTTTTTTCACAGTGTAGGGTCCTTCCCAGTTAGACTTAAGCTTAGGTGAGCGACCACGACGGCGCTTTGGATTGAACAACCAGACCTGATCTCCTTCTTGGAAACCCACACTATTGCTGCGAATGTCATACCGAGTTTTCATTTTATCACTGGCAATCTTCAGCCGTCCTCTTACCAAGCGATTCATTTCTCGCAGTTGGTTTTCTAATTGCGAGGAATAGTTCTTTGGCTCTTGGGACTGAGTCTCAGGTGATCCAAACATCAAGTCCCCAGGAAGACGAATCTCCCGCCCAAACACCAATTTTGCTGGAGTCATGCCGGTTGTGTCATGTACTGATGACCTATACGCCATAAGGAAAAGTGGTATACGTTGGTCCCAGTCTGTTTGGTTCTCGTCAACAACTTTCGAAAGATGCTGCTCAAGTGTCCTGTTGAATCTCTCAACCATCCCGTCCGACTGAGGATGGAGAGGCGTTGTCCTGGTCTTGCGAATTCCGAGTAGACGGCATAATTCTTTAAACACTCTGATTCGAAATTTCTCCCTTGATCCGTATGGATTTCCATAGGGGCTCCATAATGGCAACAGAAGTTGTGAACTAACTGCTTTGCCACAGTGGTAACCTCCTGATTTGGAATTGCGTAGGCTTCCACCCACTTAGTAAAGTAGTCACCTACAACCATGATGTACCGGTTTCCATCGTCAGTAACTGGGAATGGTCCAGCAATGTCTATGGCAATTCTCTCGAAAGGTTGTCCAACGTTATACTGTCTCATTTTTCCCCTGCTTCTGGTTTGTGGGCCCTTGCTTGCAGCACATATTTCACACGTCCGAACCCATTCCTCTACGTCGTGGTGAAGATGAAGCCAATAGAATCGCTTCCGTATTTTGTCAAGGGTTTTGTTAACGCCAAGATGGCCTTAGATGTTCCATCATGCATCTCCTTCAAAACAGACTGCACTTTACTTCGGGGAACTATCAACTGCATGACCACGCCTCGTCCATCTGCACTTTCCCAAGCCCTTTTCAGCAATCCGTTTTCTAAGGTGAGAGATTCCCATTGTGCCCAGTAGCCCTTCAACACTTCGGAACCATGGCAGATGTCTTGCCAATCCGGGCGGTGACCTTCCTCTTTTGCTGTCAAGATCGGTCCAATGTCTTCATCAGTCATCTGTTCTTGTCGACAGTCTTGTGTTGTCCAGCCATCAGCCAGGAAATCTACAGTGATGGCTTGAACATGTTCGCTTGAGTTTTGTTCTTCCTTTCTGTGGCAATGTCGGCAGTCTTCCGGGCATGGTCTTCGTGATAAGCCATCTGCATTACCGTGCAGGCGCCCCCGCCGATGTTGTACCTTGAAGTTGTACTCTTGCAGACGTTCGAGCCACCTTGCCAACTGTCCTTCCGGATTTTTAAATCTCAAGAGCCATGCAAATGCAGCATGGTCGGTACGTAGTGAAAACTCTCTCCCATAGAGGTATTAATGGAAGTGCTCCAAAGCTCTGACAATTTCCAACAACTCTCTCCTTGTAACACAGTAATTTCTCTCTGGTTTAGAAAGCGTCTTGCTGTAATACGCTATTACTCGTTCTTCACCGTTCTGCACTTGAGACAAAACTGCTCCTAGACCAGTATTGCTTGCGTCTGTGTCTACGATGTACTTCCCTTCGGAAGCTGGAAAAGAGAGAATTGGCTGCGAACATAATGCAATCTTCAACGTTCTAAATGCTTGTTCACACTCTCTCGACCATTGGAAGGTTCGTTTATTTTCCGTTAGCTCATGTAGTGGTTTAGCAATAGTAGCGAAGCCTTTCACAAAACGTCGGTAATATGAGCATAACCCCAGGAAACTCCGAACTTCGTGTTTATTCTTCGGAACTGGCCAGTCTCTTACGGTGTCTACTTTATTAGGATCCATGCTAACTCCCGCTGCCGAAACCAGATGGCCCAAATACTGTACTTCCTTCTGGAATAGAGAACACTTCTTCGGGCTCAGCTTCAGTTGTGCACCGTGAATTCTAGTTAGAACTTCCTTAAGGTTTTCCAAATGATCTTCGAAAGTCTTCCCGATCACTATGACATCGTCTAAGTAAACAAGGCAAGTTTTCCACGTCAGGCCTCGGAGTATCAGGTCCATCAATCTCTCAAATGTTGCCGGTGCATTACAGAGTCCAAATGGCATGACGTTAAATTGGAATAAGCCACTTGGGGTCGAGAAGGCGGTCTTTTCCTTGTCTTCTTGATGAAGACCCACTTGCCAATATCCACTCTTCAGGTCCAATGTGGAAAACCACTGTGCTCCGGACAACGTGTCGAGTGTATCGTCAACGCGAGGTAATGGATAGCAGTCTTTCTTCGTAACGTCATTTAACCTCCGGTAGTCTACGCAGAAACGCAATCCACCACCCTTCTTCGCTACCAGCACTACAGGGGAAGACCAAGCACTTGACGAAGGTTCGATTACTCCCTCTGTCAACATGTCCTGTACTAACCGAGACATCTCCTCTTGTTTAGATAATGGAGGCCTTCGAGGAGGTTGGCGTATCGGTGTTGTGTCCCCAGTATTGATGCGATGTTGCACAAGAGAGGTTCTTCCCAGTGACTGTCCCCGAACTGCAAAACAATCTTTGAATTTGTGTAAAAACTGTCCGAGTTCTTTTACCTCACCACTTGAGAGGTCGTTAGAAGATCTGTTCAATAATTCTTGCAGTTCCTCTGGTAATTTGTAATTATCCGAAGAACTGGGTCTTCGTTGCGTTATTCCGGCTACCCAGGCCACAGGAGTCAATTTGCCTAGGAGCGTATTGCTTTGTAAAGTGATAGCTTGATCCAAAATATTCGCCACTCTAATAGGTACATTTCCGGTTTCGTCAGGTTTTACTAAACTTCTGGCAATTAGTATGCCCGGTGTGCTGACTACCTGGGGTTCGAATATAGAGCACTGATTGCCCCTAGTATCTACCGCAGTTCTAACCATGATGATCTTTTCGAAGTTTGGCGGAACAGTTACGGCCACTTGGTTTATGACGTCCATCGATTTTTCTGCTGTCGTCATTGTTGATAGCATTACCTCTTCGCCTCCGATTCTCAAGACATTGTTTTTGAAGTCGACTATAAATCCGTATGCGTTCATAACGTCCACACCAAGAATTGCTTCATCCACAATGTCTGCAACAAGTACTTGATGATTAAACTCAAGTGTACCGAGGCGTTTGTGTATCTCCACTTTTCCATACACTTTTACAGGCCGTCCAGTAGGTGTTCGCAAGCTGCAAGAGCACCAGATTGGCTTGAGATCTTTCACCACGTCGGGGCGCACAATAGAAACTGTTGCGCCTGTGTCAACTGTAATCGAGGTTACAAATGAGGTCTGTGTCTTGAACAAATCCGGTAACTACCAAGCTCCCGCTGGTTTTCTGAAGTGTAGAAATTGCGTATTCTCTAGGGGCTTCGTTCCTCCAGTTAGTCAACACACGCCCCGTTGTACCGACTATTGCTCGTTTCCCTGCTGCTGAATTCTAACCCGACAATCTCGTTGTAGATGTCCAGGTTTCCCACATCGATAACACTTCGGTCTTCCATCCTTTCTTATCTTATTCTGTGGCGCCGACCGTCGAGTCTCTGTTCCTTGTTCTTCTTCCTCATCGTCTGTGCCGTCGCGATCTTTTAGCGTGCGCACTTTATGACTTGTCCAACCAGACGCTGATTTGGCGGCCTCAAATTGCAAAGCATGTACCAGGGCGTCCGCACTGTTCTGGTGTCTTGCCATTCGTAACACTTGCTGTAGTTCGTTATCTCGGACACCGGCAGTAAATGTCTGCATCGCAAAACGCGTTCGAAAATCTTCTGGCGCTTCAGGATAGGCCAGTCTAATTAGTCTGTCGATACTTGCTTCAAACTCTTGAAGACTTTCCCCGGAATGCTGTCGCCTTGCTCTCAACTGGGTGCAGTACACATCTCGCAAATGTTTATCACCATACCGTAATTCCAAAGCTTTTATCAACTCTGCATAGGTGTTCTGGCTGTCAGGTGTGACTTTCTGTAGTAGTTCTGCCGCGGATCCTTTTAATGAGAGAACGAGTGAAACAGCCTTGTCTTTCTCTGTCCAATTATTTGCGCATGCAGCAGCTTCAAATTGGCGGAGGTACGTTGCCCAGTGACTGCTTCCGTCAAAGGTTGGAGCTTTGACATGAACTGTCCCTACTGCAGCCAATGTGACTTTCTCTATTAACTTATTTTCTGTGTCTTTTTCTGTCTTTATCACTGGTACAGTCTGTTCAGAAATTTGTTTTGGTTGAATCTTCATGCACTGTTCGACTTCACTTTTAATTTGTTCTCTTATGTTTGCCATTGAGTTTTCTACTGCAGATATTTTATTTGACACATATTCTTCTATAACAGATATTTTTGTAGACATCGATTCTTCAACAATCAAGACAGATTTTTCTACTTCAGCTATTTTTAATGTCATTGATTCTTGTACCTCCGATATTTTAGTAGCTTGTTTATTAAGCTCACCTCGTAGGACACCCAATTCTGCGGTACTGTGTTCTTGCAACTGTTTCTGCATAACTTCAAAGAGAGCTTCCGTTTTATCTGCTTCTTGCTTACGTTTTTCATCCTGTCGTTTTTCTGCTTCTTCCGCCTCCTGCCTGCGTTTCTCATCCTGTCGTTTTTCTGCTTCTTCTCTTTCTTGTCTTCGTTCTTCTTTTTGTCGTCTTTCTGCTTCTTCCGCCTCCTGTCTGCGTCTTTCCTCTGCATCCAGCAGGAGGGATTTCTGTCTCTCTTCCGCTTTCTCTGCATCCTGTCGTCGTCGTTCTGTCTGCAACAACAGCGCCTGGAAAATTTCCATCATCTGACTGGCATCCATTGTTTTTCGATTAATTACGAATTACACTCGTCTTGTACAAAGTATCCACTGTTTCCACTGCTAACCGTTCTATCCCACTTCTGACACCACTTTTACGATAGTCTATTCGATCGACGTAGGTACAGTGGAAACAAAATAAGTACAAGACACCAATTAAGTCACTAATCACACCTTTAATTGATACAGTAAAACAGTTCGTAATTAACAACACAAACTCTACAACAAATCAAATGAAAATTGTACACACGCAATAAAATGTCCACAAATATTAAAACTCAATTGTATTACAATTATACCGTCTGATTATAAAACGCAACACTTCAATAATAACTACTTGAACGTACACAGTAATAACTCGAACCGCTCTGGAAATATATCGCACTAATACTCTCGAACCGCACTATCCAATATTTCGCATGAAACTGAAAACTAAGGCCGCTACCCGATGTATTTATAGTCACGCTCACACACCAGAAGCTTTCAAACTGCGTCTTATCTCTCGTGAACTACGTAATTACTACGGCCTTGACACAGTCCGAGCGCCCGAGCGAAGCCCGGCACAGTCGAGAAGATTCTCGCAAAATGCGTCTAGTAGCATGTACACCACACGCTTACATCGAGATCCTTCTGGCATATTCGATAAACGCGTAGATTGTTCTGTGCTGTCGTAGCAATATGTACATTCAGTAAAACTAATATGATATGAAATAAATAATAATTTGCAACTTATTGTCATTTTGATTTATTTATCAGTTCTCCAAAGAACACTTCTGAAGATTGGGAGACTGGATACTGGATGTCCTAATTTTATAAATCAAATCTAAAGTTACAATATGTAAAGTATAAATCTAAATCAAAAGTTATAAATCTTTCATATAAATCATATTTTAGAAACAAGCTCATATTTTATTGATGTTGTACCTAAATGAATAAGTTTCTCTTGATGTTAGATAGTTATTGAAAAGTGGTAATTTACCAAATCCTGTCATTTTCATTTATTTATTGATCATTCATACAACACTTCTGAAAAATAGCACACAGAACACTGAATCTTCTGTGTTTACTGCTGACAAAATTGTCAACCAGATCAATTAAAAACATTTTTTTAATGAAAGTTCTTGTTCTATTAATAGCTAAATGATTAAGCTTTGCTTGGCCCACAGTTGACCTCAGATGGTTCTTGATCAGTGATAATTTACTAAATCCTCTCTCACCAGAAGCAACAGTCACTGGAAAAGTGATAAAAATTCTGAAGGTAACACACAGTTCAGGAAACACTGTTTGTAATTTGAGCTTATAGATGTCATCAAGATGATGTAGTGGAACTCCTTTATTTTCATGTGTTAAAATGCATCACACACTGTATTTCTTTCATAAGATATGTATATCATCAGGATAATTTCTAATCAATGTTTATACAGCATCAGTTTTATCAAAAGGTATGTTTATTTTTAAAATTGTTATACAAAAGTAACAAGTGTTACTGATTTCTTCATATCCAGTTGAAATACAATTTTGTCTATAATTACATCAAAAACAGATTTTCTAAATATTTCTTCATCAGTATCTTCTGAAAGTTTTTCCATCCCAGAAGCTCTGCTGTCATTATGAGATTCATACAGTAAAACCTTCCTTATCCTTTCCCTCTTTTTCACAAACTCTGCCATAATTCCAATGTTACAAATATTTTTTTCTAACTCTGCTCAAGTACTCACTTTACTGATCTCTTTCATGTTTGTCTATGGACACCTTTAGAAGTTCCATATTTTTATTTCTATGTTGAGGGGTATATCTTTTGGCTGCAGAATCAAGCTTTGTAGATTGATATAGTTTAATATATCCTTCCAAACCTTCAAAATAAATTACTACTATCTCATACTTGGAGAAGTAATTTGTTAGCCCATCTACTTCTGACATTCCATCACTTGGTAAATTGCAATATTTTTGTTTATTTCAATGTTTTTATCACATCTGGAAGCTTCTCTGTTATAGGCTTTACTGCATCAATCCTTGCACTCCATCTTGTTTTGGAAATTGTATAATGAGACTTCCCATCAGTCTGCTTTAACAACACTTGCCATCTCTGCGGGCTTGCACTAAAGAACTTATATAGCTGGTTAGTATAGTTTAAGTTTAAGTATGTGCCTATCACTGCATTATGTTTGGTAGCATCTAAGCCTACCAAGCTTAGACTGTAAGCAGCATAAGGAGAAGAGGTTACCACTGAATTTTTTTTCTTTAATTTGTCCTTTATTTGACAATATGGCATTTGACCCATTGTCAAAGCACTGACCATGACAATCAAGTAAATCAATACCATGCTTTTTAATACATCTATAATAGGATGAACAATGGCATCTCCTGTCTTCTTATAGAAATCAAAATACTTCAGAAACCTCTAATGGATTTTCCATTAATTTTCTTCTTCACTGAACAAAACCTATTCAAAATGAGAATATTTAGTTCTGTTTTGACACATGTGGAGAAGAGTCACTTCATTAATGAAATGTAGAGAGCTTTCAGTGTTTCTTATAAGACTTTGTTTATTTGTTTACTATCTTTTCACCATACAAGAAAAGGAAATGGAACTCATAAAACAAAGAATAGTTTTATTTTTTCCCCTTGACAGGTTTTTACATATACTGTGTACTCTCTTAAAAATGGGTGACATGTTACCAATAATTCAACTAGGTCTAAGAACAATAATTCATTGTCTGGGTCTCTGAGCATGGAGCTACTTCCTTTGAAAAGTAAATTTCTTGATGGTAGAAAGATACTGATATCTAACAGTCTCTTCAAGATTCCTGTAAGAAGAAACTTTTTTTTAAAAATTAGTTTCTGGAATGTAGAATCCACCCCACTACCTTTCTTCGTAATGTCTCTATGCTAATTAATTATTCTTATGTTCAGGCAGAATAGAGTAGAGAGCTCTTTCCATGTTTTATGAAATCAAATCCTTCTTTTTTTTCTAATCGAAAAATAACAGACTTGTTTGACTCTTTTTAAAATAATAGGCATAGCCAACAGAATAATTTCATTTCAAGTTAGGAATGTCCACCAGTTCAGATTTGTTGTTTGAGCTTTTAGAATATAAATGATGTGTAATAAAGTTTATGTTTTGCATATCTATATACTATTAAACTATTACCAAGTCAACTTTTGGAGCACCTTCCCTAACAATTCTTTTTCTAATTATATGTATAACACTACTGCCTCGGAACACAATTCTTTTTCTGTCACTGTTACTTAAGGGATATGGTCACTGTCCTAGATCATTTGGATTCCAGTTATTATCAACACATTTTTCAGTAGGCCTACATGTTTCTACTTTTGCTGATGTGGATGTTGATAGTTGACCTTCACAAGATCCTGAACTATCTTTATAGTAAAAGTAGTCACCTACTTTTTTACTATAAAAAGGTATGGTTTTTATTATCTCATGTTTGTTCTTGAAGTTTTCCTTTCATTTTCTTTCTTCTGAACATTTTCGCGCACCTGACTTGTCTACATAACCCGATATTGTCTTTAATGATATACACTGTCTCTAAACATACTACATTAAACAACACTTTTGATATATTTTTTCTCTAATTTCAGGTTAGTTGGTTAGTTAACCGAATTTAGTTTATCAAAATATACAAACCTAAAACTCACGAGTCAAAAACCAGAAACCATAAACAAAGCAAAATTTCTTTAATGGTGACTACATCTATTATATTTCTATACATTGATACAATATTATTAGTATCACCAGATGAATTGGCAGTACACATTATGATGACATGCAGTGTATTGGCAAGTTTAAACTTAGAAACGCGCTGAAACTTGTGGGCCTCTCAAAGCCCCCCCCCCCCCATGAGCAGGCCTGATAGGTAACAGAGTTTTTGAAAAGGTAAAAGCATTGCCGGTAGCAAAAAGGATTCAAATTGGGATAAGGAAGAGATGTGCTAAATGTTTTATTTGGAGTGATGTTTTGTATGGACCATAAAAAATAAAGACACAATGTACCTAAGAGCTTCGAACTGTGCTTATGGTAAAGATTATTAAGGTGAAATGCACTAATAGAGTGAGAAACAAAGTATTGATGTGAATAGGAGAGGAAAGAAAGCTCCTGAAAGTAATAAGTAAAATGTCTTGGTTGGAGCATATATTGTGTAGTAGAAACTGTATAGATTAATAGAGAGTATCCGGTTGAAACCTGTCATAATACAGTTGTCATAAGAGAGATATTATGCATCATCATAACTGAAACATCACACATATTATTATGTGAGACGTATCATAATAAGCTTCGAGGCTACTGCAGTATTGCCAGTGTTTGCAACAGACCTCCCCTTCCCGCCTTTGCCTACTCATAACCAAGTGTAACGTGTGACAACGCTGGAGGCCAAGGGGCAGGGAAGAGCTGTTACTATTGCGTAACCTCAAAGCTTATTATGCTAAGTCCCGTACTATAACTGGTCTAACTCTAATCACACACTAACTAACTCTATGAGTTTTGTTTAGTATTGTCACTTGAATTATTCAACTCTTCCAATAAAAACACAAGTACACACCAACTTATTTCATGACCTTGTCTATGCAACTTTATCCCATAACGTAACTTAGAACAGAATCCTGAAATACTTTCCACTTTCTACATTCACAAAAATTAAAATATTATTAGATAGATTGTTACATTAACAACTGTTAATAAGAAATAAACATTATTTATAAAAACTAAAAAATATTAAACAAAATTATAAATATAAATACATTATAAGGAAACAAATCATAATGTTATTACAACAGATTCAGGTCATGTTAACTACAGTACGCCAAACAGTTAACTAATGTTTTTATAAAATGTTTAAAATAACATGGTGTAGCAATTCAGAAAAACTGTTTTATGATGGCTCATGTTTTTGGTACGAAACTCATGTCAGCCCACTTCTCATTCCTATCCTCACTTTTCCCTTCTCACTTGTTCTGCACCATTAATACAATTTTACTGTATTTAAAGAAGAAAAATAAATTCAAGTCAATCATTACAGACTAATAAGTCAGTCACTAGTGGGACAGGACCTGGATCAAATAACTACTGAGGATAACTACATGGACATGACTGAATCGTTGTGTTTTTAACAGAGGACCACAGCTTAGTAGCTCAAAGGAGAATATTATCATCACCATCATCAAGCAACCATATTTCAGATAACAATTTGAATATAACTTTTCAGTATTATAGATTGATAGGGACTTAAAAATATTGATGAAACTTATTTTCTGTTTTTAAAATATAATTGACTCATAGCTTGTATAAACATTTATCCTATGACCTGCACAAGGAATGAAAAAGCAATTACAGATAAAATTGATTGAAGAATAACTGTTTTCATCCATATTTATACCCTTATCATATCACTACCAATTACACAATTAAAACAATTTATTGATTAACTGATATTACCTCTACCAGTTACATTCAACACAGAGCGCTGATAAATCTTCATAAACCTTTAAACATTGAAGCTCATTTTATGTACCAGACAGTTACAATGAGTTACAGAAAAAAACTAGTAAAACCAGAATTAGCTTAAAATTAACAAATTTCTGTGTATCAACTTTGGTCATGTAAAACATCTATGTAAACTAAAATTTTAATTAACAATGAATGGAAAATATTGATTTAACCCCCTCCACCAAGGACTTTATATTATGAATATTTCACAACTAATGACTTTTAACCAAATGCTGTTAGTTGTTATCAGGGTCCTGTGTTAATTATTTCTACATCACTGAAATTAATCTACACTATTACATTACGATCTAGGTCAACATATCATTTAACAGTAGGCCCTAATTAACTAATGTTTAAGTGAAGGGGAAGGAACACTGAGGTCAGCAGTGGTGGCTCAGCCATAAGGTCATAGGTCCTGTCCTCCTCTCCCCCCCCCAATAACAAAATATTAAGGATCTTTTTATGTATGTATGAAACTTTATATACAGGGCCCGAGCATGATATCTCCAACCATACGGTTACACTACCATCCAATGAGACAGTTACAGTCTGGTTCAGATATGCACATTAGAGTAAATCTAGTTGGTTGGCAGAGGAAGGGAATGTGTACCCGGGGAGGGCAGCATGTTACTTTTCCATAAGATTAGGCACATTTGTGTAGCGCCCTGTACAACCATACTGTGTGTACTATTCAATTGTGCTTTGTTTGTTTTTGCTTTGTGTGCACATGTTATCTATGTTTTTGTGTTCTGTGTTCCCTACTTGACAGTGAAATGTAATTAATTTTGCTCTTCATTAATGCATATTCTGTCTATTAAGGTATATTATAATGTGGTTTAAAAGTGAATATCAATAATGAATGAAGTGCATTTCTTAATAAATTTACCATTTATTGGGCATGAAACTAAACTGGCAGTTACAAAATTAGGGCAACCATGTCCAGACTTAATTATCACTCAGATACTTAAAGACAAACATAGAAAATACATGAGAACATTTAATAAATCTATTTATGAAAAAAAAAAAACTGGATTTGTGGATGTCAAATTACAAATACTTTTTGTTTGTTTTATATACATACTTTATGGAGGAGACATAATTTGACTAAGGTTGGTGTAAATATATTGAAACATCTCACAAAAATAACTAAAAAACATGAACATTACTAAATTCATATAGGTTTACAGTATGAACATTACTAAATTCATGAACATTACTATTTTACAGTTTTAGAAACTGTTAGTATAAAATAACCCGATGAAGGTTATCTGTGTCAATTAGAAAACACAGTGAACAGGTAGATAAGAATACAGTAGATAGTATAACAATACAAATTACAAATTTAATTTGTTTAGCCGCACGCTTTTGGGAGACAATACTTTAACAATACAAATTGCCAATTTAAATGTATTTTAAATTGTGTAGTGGTATAGCTCATAAAAATTACTGATAACGTGTATTTATAAATGGAGTTTGGGTGTAATAGTAATAAGAGTAGTCATTGATTGAATTGTAACATGTTTTCATTAATTTATTCAAAAAAAATCACAAGTGTGTTTAAAATCGCATTTACTTCTCCATAAAATATTCATTATTGTTTGTTTAAACATTTCATTGTTGCAGTACATTCATCACAAAATAAATCTTATATCCTATATTAACAAAAGTATATGCTAAACATTTATTTGTTAATCTAAAATTTCTCGACTGCTCAGTCTGACTGTGTGCTTTATTGCAGTTTTGTTTTCTTTTCTTTATATATTTTTTCATTACATTACTTTATGCATTGCATACATCTTAATGATTTATAAAAATTTAAATTGACTGATAGAATTGTTAGTCTTTTTCTATAACCTCCAACTACGTTACTTTATGCATTGCATGTAAAATTACTCACTGATTACTTTACAAGCTTTAAATGAAAATTTACATTTACTAAATTAATTGTTAATCATCCAAGCAAAGATTTAAATTAACTTTAAATTAATTGTTCATCATCAAAGAAAATTCTTATTGAATTTAAACTATATTCTCTTATCTCTATCTACATTTTACATAACTTTTATTTATTTTAAATTTTAAAGTGTCTTTTCAATGTCTTTATTCTCTCATTTACAAATTATAAATTGGTTATTTGTCACCTCGATTCTGTAGATCGTACCCATATCCTCCGTTGATCCGTATGTCCTCTTCTAATGGAGTTCCCTGTACGTTCTCTGGTTCCACTTGTCGTCTTCCAGTTACTCGTCCCTCATGGTCCCATCTGGTTGCTGTAGTGTAGAGTGATATGTTGCTCTGCACCAGCTGCTGTTGTCCTAGCAGACGCCTCTATTGCTCTTGTAACGTTTTGTCGTGGTCGTCTCTGTAAAAAAGACGTGTATGTATAGCGTAGTGTGTTCGCCTCACACTGGAGTCGTTACATCAATTCTTGCGCTAACGAAGTCCGTAGCGATGCTATAATTACCAGTACAACGCAGTAGTAACCTTACCTGTTCTTAAATAGGGGTTTGTGAATCCCGGGTGGCACCAAATTGTTTTTTGAAAACAATTAAAATTATTAAATAATATGTTATAAAGAAGTTCTCAGCGATGACGGCCGGGGCATTCAAATACTTCCCACCTTGGTTAGACTTATTGACTCGATCAGGTGGTTTGTCGATTTGCACCGTGAAAGCTGGCCGTCAAATATAGTTCGCTAATAAACACAAATTATATGATACACTCCCTATGAAATAAAAACAATGGTTCCACTCTGTACTAGTTATTTTAATGGTTGTTTGCAATGTTTCAGTTTGACAATAATATTATACTTGTTGTTTAATGAGTTTGCACCGACATTAGTTTTGAGACGTCTTTCTCTCGGGTTGACGAATCGATTTTGTAACGAGTGACTCAATCCAGCATGGCTGCCGTTTTGTTAATTAACAATTGTATCGTTCAAAATCTGGAGTTCTTTTGATTACAAGACAAATATTTTCTATGATTACAATAAAAAGTACATTACCTTATAATATTATGTACTTCAATAATATAGTGTTTGGTTATAATTTGTTCTGTGGTGTAGTTAAGTGTGTTTCTAGAGTTCGTATACTATCAACAGGTTATATTCTAAGTTAACAAATTTTCAGTGTTTTGTTTTCCTTAATTAATCTTTGAAAGAGAATATTCGGTTTATAGTGAGTGTTCAAATTACTTTTAGAAATATTCAAAGTGAGTTTATTTTTGGAATTTGGGTAAATCAAGGATAGCTACTTATCGAATCAGATGACTTGGTATAAATAGTTGTCAGTCAAAATAGGGTTGGGCTGCAATCGTATTCAATTTTCGTTAATCTTGGGGCTTAAGTATGTCTTGCGTCCTTTTCATGTTGGATGGAGTCATATTTTCATTTAATTTCCTGGTAAAATGGTCCTTGACATCAGTTAAATGTTCTGGTGGTTCGTCTGCTTCTTATTGGATCATTGTTTGGAATTTTGTTTACTTTTTTGACATATTAAATTAAAAATTTGGCCGTTCAAAATTTGGCTTCTGTTCGGCAAGAGCGTCACTTTATGAGTAACGATATTCAACCGTAATTTCGTAACTAACGGTGGTTGTCAAGGTTACTAATTAAATCTGATTGGCTTAGATTGACAAAAAACCATTGTTATATTTGAATTCTTTTCAAAATCCTTGTATATCTTCTGATTGCTTTTATTCTTCTATCCTCCTTCCTAAGTATTAACTATTATCACTGTTATTTGTATTTCCTTTCAAAGATTATTTTGATATCCCATAAGATTGGGTTATTTTATGTTTTATAATTTTACAATTATTTTAATATTTGCTAATTACATTTCTCTTTTAATTTAAGTCCTTATTCTAATATTTTGCTTTTAATATGATTTACAAATTATCCTTGGTTAGTTATTCGCCTTGGATTTGCTAATGTCTTTGTTAATTTATTACAATTTGTAGTGGTTTGTTTTGACAGTTAGCCATTTCCTAGGCCTAAGTAGCCATTATTGGTATTTACGTATTTCGTACAAATTACATCTCATTTTAGCCTAATGAGCTTTATCTTGTTATTATAATTGGTTGTGTTATTTGTTGATGTGTTTTGGAGCTGTTTTTGTGTTATTATTATGTTACTCTTATTTTATACATCATGGATTGCTAATTGTTTACTAACTGGTTTTCTCGTTTTCTAAGTCATACTTATTTAATTTGCCAATAATAACAATGTGGCTATTATTTACTATTTTTGATCACATAAAATACAACGTCTAGGCCTATGGTCTGTATAATTCTTCCAGCCATATCCTATTCTTAAATTTGCTGAAACAATAATTTAACAATTATTAGATAATATTTGTTTACAGTTCATTTCATTTTACATTATTTTTGGGTGATAAACAACATCACATTTTTTGGACTTACTTAGATAATTACCCCTTATAACATGGGGTGTTTATTGATTTGTCTTAACTTCTTATTTTTTAGATAATCTTTACCTTCACTCCATGGTAACACTATCTGTTTCCTCTTTCATGGGATTCTCCCCTTTAAATACTATTGGATACTTTTAATCTTATCAATGTGATTCCTATTTTAATTAATACTGTTTTCATCACTTTTCAGTGTTCATTACATCTTAATTAATTGTTTACACTTAATACTATTCTTAACAACTTTCTTAATTACTAATATTTTTTACTGTTAATCCTTTAGTGTTTCTTATTGCTTTAGTAAGTGTTTATTTTTTATCCTTCACTATTTTTCACAATACTAACATTCTTCATACATTATTCTTATTTATTCACTACCTTCACTTTTAAATTATCTATCGTTTATTATAATTTATTTAGTGTTTTTTCTTTATTACTTTACTTTGGGGTTTTTACACTTCCACTTTTGCACTTCTTAAATGTTTTTGTTTTAAGTGTTTCTAAATGGGTAATCCCTATAATTACTTTCTCACTACCGTACTATCGCTTTCATTACAAATATCATTAATAATATTAACAATTTTATGTCTCTATTTTTCATCATTACATCTAACTCTAATTTGTGGGTTAGTTTGCTTTTATATTTAACATTCTTTAATTGAGTTTCATCAAATATCATTTACCTTTATTACTTAATTGATAATAATATTTATTTATTACTTAGGTTAGTTATCGGTTCCTTTTTCAACATTACATTGAGTGTACCATTTCTCCTGCTTTTATTCTTTATTACTTGTGTGTGTCTTATCCTTTGATTTCCTTTTTATTTATTTCCCTTTATATTGGGTTTGTTTCTATTTCATTTTTCCTCCTTCTTCACTTTCAGTGTATTTGATTTATATCTTGGTTCTCCACCTTCTCCTTTGGTTTTATTTGATTTAGTTGCATTGAGTCATTCAATTCTTGTTTTGTTTCCTTTTGTTGGTTCTTTCACTTTCTTCTTCATTTGGTTTGGTTCTTCCCTTCTTGTTTCATTTCCTTTTGTTGGGTCAATCACTTTCTCTTCATTTGGTTTGGTTCTTCCCTTCTTGTTTTGTTTCCTTTTGTTGGGTCAATCACTTGGGTTAGGTCATGTCGTCGTTTGTCGTGTCATTGTCTTTTTATTTTCTTTATATTAAACATTTTATATGAATTATTTTTTTATATTCAGATTCATCCTTTTTATCCCTGGTATTGGGGTGGCTTATTTGTGAACGTTGTAACACTCTGCATAGCATTCCTCTGCTTGATGTGACCTCGTCGGTTGTCTTGAGTGCTGAACGTTTGTGGTTGTAGACTTGTAGAGTATGTTCAATAATTGTATTTAAAAATCAAACTAAGAGTTACTGTTTGATACTTGGATGAACGTATCGTCCGTCCGACTTTACAGTTTATTTAAAAATCACGTCGATACTGAACATAGCATCCCGCCGCTTCTGAAGACTGATTGAGAGTAAAATTGGCTCTACTGTGCCCGTATTTATATTCAATCAAGAAACCACACCTGTCTGAACAGAATTCTGCATGTCAGAAATTGTTCGTGGTGTCAGTTCCCCCACTATCGTCCAATTTCATATTTTCGCACATTTCTGCCAATTGCAATGTCTAATGCGGATTTCAAGGTGTTCTAACATTGTCTGATTTAATTACACATATTCTGTGTAATTACCATTGGACACGTATTCGTGTAATTACTACGCTCTTAAAATCACACAGAATTCACACCATTTTTGCACTGCACATGTGTATTATTTTTATGCATATTTAGAAGTCTTTGCAATTTTTCTACCATTTATGGTTTGCTTATAATTAAATAAAACTATAATTTAGCATCTATTTGGGGTGAGATTACAAACTTTCAGGCTTGAACAGCCCTCATGCACACACTCTATTTACTAGTGTACACTCTCTCAGTGACAGTCGCGTGATCGGGCATGTTGATTCCTGCGTATAAACTCAGCTTTCAATCTCACACCTGCTTATTTATTACATATTTCTAAAATTAATCTAAATATTTATTTAATTTAATAAATGCACAGTACAGCCTATGCTTGTATTGTCGCATTATATTATATCCTGAATAATGGATGCAATAAAGTTTTGTGGTAAAGAATTTGAATTGGCTTTAAGAGACCATGATCACATGATCACAGGAGTTCTTAAGGGCATAGTAAATTACAAGCTGCCCTTGACGCATGTTAAAAACCACTTAGAAACCAGCATTGCATTTCAGGGCACATCTAAAATTATATAAAATAATATATAGGATGTTGTGTTAGGGGTTTGCCAAAAATATATAAAAACAATGAGCAGTGTTGATTTATTTCATTATAGGTCAATGAAACAACAGACATTTCTTATAAAACACAAGTAGACATAATTCTGTGATACAGACTTAAGGATCAACTGTTTGAGAGGTTTTGAGGATTTTTTGAAGTGCAAGCCAGAACTACTGCCGGTCTATCTATTATCATTTTTAAGCAGCAAAGAAAAGTTGGGCTGGACAATGAACCTAACAAACTTATTTACCAAACATATGATAGGGGTCCTGTAATGAGAGGTGTAAATCATGGTGTGCAACACTTCATTAAAAAATGGTGTAGTGGTATCCACTTGTTAACAATGTTCACTATTATGCCTATCAGTGAATTATAATTAAGTGAAATACTGTAACTCAAAGTAAGATTTTTTTTTTTTTGAATTAGAATATATAAAGCCATTTTTCTCCAGGTCCCAAAGAGAATGGACTATTTGAAAAATATCAGTAACAAAATTCCTACTGATTTGAGATAATACTTTCAGGAATACACTGTCAGAACCATTTATAAAAACAGAGAGCTGTGCTGGAATGTTTTGAGTATGTTAGGGACATTGATGTAAGTGGCACAAAAACAACTCAGGAAGCAGCATCATTTGTCAGAGTTTCAAGTGACCTTCAGTTTTTATTTTGGGTATACCACATATAACCGTTTATTTATTTATTTTGTTGATTCCACACAACAAAGGGAAACAGATGTGATACAAGTTAAAAGGCTTGTACAGAGTTTTGTAACTACAGTGTCCTATGGCTGCAAACTATATGAGGACAGAGCATTTGATAGTGAACTTTCAAGCGAATAATACATTTAGAGTACCTCCAGCATGATAATAACAAGTGGACAGGCTTGCTGTCCTTGAAATCTGTGATATACTTAAGAACACTATTGAGGCCAGATTTATATTTTGTACCGTCATTTTAGTGCTCCAAAACTGTTTTGACAAGTAGGCCTATAGGGCTGAATTTACAAATGACAACTTTAAAGAAGTAGACGATCCTTATACTTCAGTAACAGACTTGGGAAATGAAAAAAAAGAATGTAACTGATTAAAGTTAAAGTTGGTGCCCCCCAAAATTAACTCAGTTAAAGTTAACGTTAATGCATGCAAAAAGTAACTGATTAAAGTTAAAGTTAAAATCAAATTATCTGATTAAAAGTTAAAAATGTATGTTTTCTTTTTTTGTTGTTTTATTGAGCAAGCTGGTTTGGCTGTTCAAACAATTAAAATCATGTTACATAAACTCACAAATTAAGCTTTTTCAAAAAGGAATTAATTAACATTTCCTATGCAGAAAAAATGACGTAAAATATTTAGCATTAAAAATTAAATCATTAATAATTAAGTAATTAAAAATCATAGATGATTTAATTTTAATCATTAAATTATATTAACATTATTTTAAATTGCAGCAGGTAATTAAATATTATTTGTCTATTGCAGTTTTCAGTTCACAGTACTGACTACTGATATTGTATTGTTCCCGCAGGGCAAAGTGGTATTAAATGGCATAATAGAACAGACAATGTAGGCTACTCTGTTGATTACCCTACTTTTATAACCTTTTACTGTGCTTACCTTTGTGCATGTCCTCAAAGTCAGCGAAGTACAGCAAGCACTTAAAAGTTAAGTTGAGACCGTCTACTTTCTCAGTATGTTCATAAAATCTAGAAATTTCCAGCCAAGGCGACAATGCCATATTAATATAAAAATAATAAATGATACAGAACAAAAATAAATTTGTGAAAAAACAAAAATATGTAACAAAAAACTACTCTATTTACAAAACAGTTAACATGAAACTGTAGAAATACAACAATAACAATTACCACTATGCTGACTGCACTAATATAAAAATGATGACAAGGACATGAGAACGGATAGCAAACGATAAATTGGTGGAATTGAAAATCTGTTTAAATGAACCTCCTTTTTTGATATGTGAGTAGTAGGAGGAGTGGAGTCTAGCATTCTTTGATCTAGCCAGTCATTGCTAATGTTTATTATGCACTTGCCCAGCAGCAGATGAATGCTGCTGGTTCATGTCACCAAATGAACATGAGCAATATTTAATCTGCCAACAGCTTAGGAATACATAGAACAAACCTTCTACAGCATTGACTTTAACAACTATTTTGGCTACTTTTGGGCAGCCAAAAAAATTGAATAATTATTTTTTAATCTTTACGGTACCAAAAAAGTTAACAATTAATGATTAAAGTTAACCATTTTAAAATTTAACAATTAAGTTAAAAAGTTAACAAATTTTGTTAAACGAGTACCGGTAGTTTAATAATTATTTTTTTTAATGTTAATCCCAAGTCTGTTCAATAAGCAGTGCAAAACTACAAACAGAGTTGCATATTCTTTACAGTCAAGAGGATTTGTGAGCAGTATGAGTATTTACTCCACTGCTAAACATTTTTCTAAAAACAATCTGGCTGCCACAACTTCAGAGTCTATCACCTTCCTGAGAGTCTTTGTGACAATACCAATGAGATCAGTGGAAAATGAGCAATATTTTTCAACAATTAAATGAATAAAACTATTCCTCAGGAATTCAATGAGCATAGAAAGACAGGCAGACAGACAGGCTTCCATTAGCCATGCTGTCTATAGAAAGATAATTAGTCATATACCAGATTGTAACAGGCTGGTGATTAAGAAGTTTGCCATATCAGAAGGGAAGATAACAGAATTAATTTATGAGCACTAATGGTAGACAAAATAAATTTTTAAAATGAGTGATATTTTGAACTTAATTTTTAACAATCACAGTGAATTTGGTATGTGAATGGTTTCATGGTCACACCACTTAAAATCCACATGATCCCTATGACAGTGCTGTGACATGGCGAGTAAGTGCTGCCATCAAATAAGCACTGCCCCACACTGCCTTGTATGGAAAAGGGATTGGATTCCCAAAGGATAGGAGATGGATACTTCGATATAAAACCAAGGGCAGACCGGGCTCTAAGCCACAGTGGAAGGAACCATGTCTAGGGGAAGAACAGGCTAAAATCAAAGTTCCTGGCAGTCAAATGAGACTGAGATCTATCTGTAGCCTCAACTTATGATTTTGAATTTCACTGTGGTCAGCCTGGCGCCTAGCCAAAAAACAATTTTTTTAATTGTTCAATTAATATTTCAAACATTAGTTGCTCTCTTTTCATTTTCTTTGGCATCACAGCCCTAAGTGTACATTGGCCTCCTCTACAACATCCACCATTGGTCTCAGTTTCATGCCAACATAACCCCATTTGAGAGGTCTTATTTAAAGTCTGTAAAATGAACGGTGGCGGTTGGGACAGGCCAGACCGACTTTCACCCTCACTAACACACATGCAGCGGATTATACCTGGCCCTTGGTGGCAGCCGTGACTCACATACTGGACATTTCTAAGAGCAAGAGCATTTTTTTACTGTACTAAAAAATTGCAAAATTTTAGAATTCTGCACAAAATTCTAAGAAAAATGATACCAAACAACAACTATCAACAAGCAATGACTGTAACAAGCAACGTATGTAATTGATACCAAAGCAGCGGAACTTGGATTTAAAGTGATTCGCCTCCCACCATACCACCGCCAGTATAATCTGATAGAAATGGTATAGGCTTACCTCAAAGGACATGTGAAGGAAAGAAACGATACTTGAAAGCTGAAAGTTATAGAAAATTTGTTCATGGAAGCCATTGTCATGTTCAGTGCCGAAATGTGGAGTAAATATGTCAAGCACGTGAAAAAGCTGATTGACGACTGGAGGAGTGAGCATCTTGATGACATTAGTGCTCAAGAGTTCATTATTAACTTGGCACCAGGTGACTCAGAGTGTGAGCGCAAGAGTGATACTAGCGAAGAATACAACTTCAGCATTGCTCCTCTGCAGTAAAAGCAGTAACAGAAGACTCATGAATCTGGTGTAATAATACTAATAATTATGTACCATTAATTTAAAATGTTAATGTTTAAGTTTGCATGTTTGTGGTTACATTTTCTTACATAATTGTATGTTTAATGAGTTATGCTTATTCTTATTTATTATACAAATATTAATATCACCAATTATAATTGTAGGGTAGTCGCATTCTGTAATATATTCGCAAAATCATTTTAAAAATTATTATATGTTTGTTTGCATTGACGATAAATGTCATACAAGGAAAGGTTAAAGCTATTATTACTAAGGTTAAGACTATTGGTAGCATGAATAATTTCGGCTGTAGGAATAAAAGTAACAATTTTATTGTTACTTATGTAGACCTGTAATAGTATGCATGTATGATTTGTGTACATATTTAGTTATTTATATTTTACTGACGATTACTATGTATATTATTGTATGAATACAAAAGAATAAAATTTGAATTTGAGTGTAACAATATTTTATTTTTCCACATCAACATTCATTGCTTGATCAGATTTTTATAGTGTTGAGAAAAAGATTTGTTGCAATTATGTCGTGTTTAGACTCATTTTTCTTAAAATTTCGTGGAGGTTACAAAAATTGTAATTTCATTTGGCATTAAAATCAAATTTAAAAAGTTGTAATTATGTAGTGGATGGCACACTTTGCGAATCATACCGGTGTTGCCCGGGCCGGCTGTGAGTGTGCGTGCGTCAGTGAGGGCACCTCAGGCAGTCTGGCCGGTCCCAACCGCCACCATTCATTTTACAGACTGTAGATCATCTTCAACCTACTGTCTACATTAGTTTAGCTCTTACTCTTCTCCTACACATGTCTGGGTGCCCGTCATAGTTTTCCTTTCTGATTAACTCTCATGCACACAGACTTAAGGCTCATTGATTTTATAAACTGGGTTACCAGTAACTCTTTATATAATCCATATATTTCATGTCTACCAATCACAGACTGTTCTCACATGTAGCTCCCAAAAACCTCCTCATAATCTTCCTTTAAAATGTTTATCTTATTCTTATCATTTTTTGACATTGTCCATGTCTCAGAGGAATAAGTTAGTATAGGCATTACCATATTTTTGTTTGATAACAAAAATTGTATTCTTGTATTTTTAGTTAAAAATCTACTTTTACAGTGATTTAAAAAAAACCTATAGTAAACCTTATTTGTTCCTACAAGCCTTGATGTAATAATGTCTGAATTGCATGTGTATGTAAGCATTCTATTTATAGCTTTTATACGTGGAATCCTAGAAAACTATAATCCAGTAAATTTACAATATTAATACAAATTTCAGATTTCGAAAAATTGTTACTGAAAATTTCCACTGTGATACACTTGAGCAAGATCCAGTTAAATTTAATAGACTTGCAGAATCCTATGAAGTTTTGAGTGAACCTTGCCGTCGAGCTATTTATGATCAATATGGGGAAGAAGGCCTAAAGAATGGTATTCCAACAACTGATGGTTTTATAATCCCATATGTATACCATGGTGACTGGAAAAGAACACTTTCGTAAGCAAAATTGAATGATATGTATGGCAATTCACTAGTAAATATTTTTTATCAAAATTTAAATTTTACTAAATTTCATTTCATTAGTAATGTCTTGTCTGCTTAGAAGTTTTCAATATAGCTAAAGCTTTTAATGTAGAATTAAGATACAACTATTTTACAGCATACTATACTAAATACATTTCTGTGTATCAGGAGCCTTCTGTCTAAAATTACATACTGATTTAACTGTACTATCCAACAGAAAATTTTTTGGCATTCTTAATCCATATGGAGACTTACTGGGTTATATGGAAAAACTACATCCACTGTTCAAATTCCCCGAGGGACAAGGGATAAAGAAAAGAGACACCCCACTGAGGCACACTTTAGCACTGTCTTTGTATGAGGTTATAACTTTACTGATATGAATTGTAACCAGACATATTTTCTAGTTTTTTCTTGTTTTTGTTAATTTTGTGTTGACTACTTACAGATTTTCTATGGTGGAATAAAAAAAATGAAGATTCAAAGAAGAGAATTCATTGATGATTCGGAAACAACAACTAGAATTTCAGAAAAAATATTAACAATACCTATAAAACCAGGTCTTCCAGTAGGAACTGAATTCATCTTCAAAGAAGTTGGAGATCAAGGCCATTCTATTATTCCAGGTGAAATTTGTGAACCTGGAACATACTTCAACTTATATCTTTTAACTTTAGATTGATTACATCTAGAAAAAAACACAAAATTCTATGCTTTTTGTAATAAGATGTAGTTGCATTATTTTGTCTCATCTTATTATATCACCTGTTATACCTTCAGAATGCAATAAATCAATATTAGGGGGCAGCATACCAATCATAAGTTTTATTTAAGTTTTTTTACATAAGTAACTTTGTGTTCCAAGTCAGTAGTGAATTAATTATATTTAGTTAAGTAACGGACACGTCATGGACAACGAAATCCAAGAATTTATTTAATACTTATATTCAAGTTGTACATAAATTACACAATTCTTCATAAGTGCGATAATAATATGCATGCATGACAGTTCACATTAATAATGACCTAAATCATCTGAACAGCAAATATACATTTTTATAATTATTTTTACCAACAAATAATCACTTAATACTATGTTGTACCATCTGTATTAGTGGCATAAGTTTAAATACAGTAATTATATATTTTTAAATGGGGTACTATGTACAAACAGAATAACTTTTATATGTGATAGTAGATGCATAACATATAAGTTAGTATATATGTGAAATGTTTCAAAAATATTCCTTTCCATCTACTAAATAAACAAGTCAATAACTGATTGTCCAGTTTCTAATTTATGAATGATTCATTTCCTTTTATTCACTAGAGGGTCTTAGGCCCTCTTTTACACTAGGCAACTGGTTGCAGAAAAAGTGAGGCATTGATGTAAATGAGATCTGTTACACTTACAGCAATCAGTTGCACAGTCTGCAGTCAATTGCAAGACAGTTGCAAACTATGCAACTGCAATTCCTCGTGCAACTATTAATTTCACGCACTAGATGTGGGGCACTGATTCAAATGTAGCCTATTACACTATGCAATCCATTGCATGCAACTTACCTGCATGCACATTTTCTGGACAACGAAGAAATTTCATGACATGGGACTGAAACAATGTATACAATTTTTTACAAAACCGCCAATATTTCAAAAATAAAAAGGAGGATTTTATTGAAACAAAATAAAATTTTCAATATTTTCTAAATTTCACTTGCTGACACCATATATCTATCTCTTATAGAACGAAAGATTGCCAAAAATTTCACTACACACAAATTAACAAAGAAATTTCATGACATGGGACTGTTTTAATGCACTGTTCTTAAAAATGATTAAAGTTATCAGTTCAAACTTATGTCTAAAAGCATCCTCAGACGTCATAGAACACGATGATGAAAGAATTTTTTATTGAATCAGTAGTTTCTGAAGTTAGCCTGGACAATGAAACAAACTTTACCTCTTTATAATACTAGCATAGACAACACGCTTACTCTGCAACTAATTGGATAGCCGGTTTTTACTAAGCTGCAACTAGTTTCACGTAGCATTGAAATCAGATGCATAGTATAATAGAGGCCTAGATATAAACACAATTTATTGAAAAATATGGGGTGATCAAAAAGTTGTGTATCCATTCAAAACTACAGCTCAGTATAAATTCATAAATAAAAAAATAGTTCATTTTTGATTTTTTGGCATGTAGCTTCATTTTAAAATCATTTTTTATTTGCATATAAGAACTTGTTAACACATAATATATAATGTTCCAAGTTAAACACCCTTTTCTGCTGAACATATGTTCATATCTGTAACAGCATACATTTACAAAAACTTACGAAACGTATGCTGACTATATAATTAATGTGACACATTGCTGAACACTCATGCCACGTTAAGGAAAAGATTATTTGTCACCAACATCACGCATTTAATTTCTCTACATATCTCTACTGTTGAGAAAAACGTTTTCAAATTGTTGGTTGTATGATTTTTCAATCACGGGTTACATCTGAGCAGGGGTGGTTTGTTTTTAGAGTGCTAAGGCAAGTGCTAAGGCAAGATGTTCAGATATCTTTGTTCTATTTTCTATGTATTTTATTTACTCCCAGAAACAGTGGTGATTGCTTCTGGACTCTGAAAGGGGTTAATGATATAAAACATCTCACAGAAAAAATTATGAAGCATGCGATATCTGCCAATCATGTGGATAGTGTTGTTGAACTTTCTGTTAGGCAAAGTAAACATACTGTCTAGTCTGGACTCACAATTTAGACAAAACATTGAAAAGAGAGGTTTAAAACATTGATTTAGAGAAAATCACAAAAATTCATGTGGGGTATCAAATTAAAGAAAATTTGAATTAAGTGTCAATTTTGAAAATTTCAAAATGTTGTGATACACTAGTTCCTAAAATGTGAATCAGAATTTTCTGAAAATTGTAAAAATCCATGCCAAGTAGGTATCAAACTAAAACGAATTTTAATCAAATCTGAATAGTATTCAGTTTTGGAATTTCAATTTTTTGTTAACACTAAGGCCTAAAAAAAAGGTAAAAAATTTGCAAAATTTGTAAAAGCCCATGCCAGGTATAAGAGTAAAGTAATTTTTAACCTAAATTAAATATAGTGTTTGCTCTGAAAATTGTTAAACTTAAGGGCCACCACAGGCCAAAAATGGATATCAAATTTTCAAGAAAATTGTAAAAGTCCGGTATGTGACATCAAGTTATGAGGAATTTTATTGAAAATACAGACATGGTGTCTTTCATAATTTGACCAGATTAATATCTGTCACACCCCTTACAAATTTTGGATCACCCTCAAAACATTTGTAAGTTATGTTTACATATATATTGTAAGGGTACATATCTTCAACATGCATTAATGAAGCAACATGATAAATTAAATGATTAATGCAACAAGAATAATGCACTAAATGATTAACACTATGAATAAAAAGGGGTGAGTCAGAGATGAAGGAATGAGTAATTAACATAATTATGCGATCAAACAAATAAAAGTAATAGTAAAAGTAACCTCTGACAAGAGAAATGTAGCAAGCAACGAATCAAACATTGAAAACGATAGTACAATGCGATTTAACCAAAATAACCCAACAGATATGGCAAGTGAATAAGTAGAACCAGCCCCAATACCAGTGAAAGGATATATCAAAACAAACAAAATAAGTGAATAAGTAGAAACAACCTCAACACCAGTGATTGACCGAATAAAATGAAACCAAATGAGAAGGTGAAAACCAAAATATAAATGAAATGAAATGAAAAAGAAATGAAAGGACACAAACAAAGAATATAGAACAGAAAAAGGAGAAATGTTACACTCAAATAAAGTAGTGAAAAAGAAACCAATAAATTATAAATGTAAATGATAATTATGACTATCAACCAAATAAGCAATGTAAATGATAAGTGTTAAAATTCAATAACTTAGAGACAAACAAAGTACACTAACCAAATAAATAGAGAGTAACTATTATAAATCACTCTAATATGACATGAACTTGTTAACAGTATAATTAACCATTATAAAGTGAGAGATAGAGAGATAGTGAACATTAGAATGTGAGAAAGAGAATTTGGTGTTAGGTAATACCCACTAGTAACACTTAAATAAAACATAAAAAGTGCAAAGTGATAGTGTAAAACCCCAAAATTAAATAGAAACCCTATTGATAGGTATGAACACCTAATAATCAGTGACAAACACTAAAGATTTATTGGTGAGATGTGTTATTAAATAAGACTTTTGTTATTATTAGCAGTAAGATTAATTATAGATAAGGAATACTATGATATTCAGGGAAGGAATCCCATGGAGAGTCAAAATGTTGGTGTTACCACGGGGATAGAAGGTAAAGTTTATTTTAGAAAGAATATGATAAAGAATGTAAAGACAAATTCAATAAACATCCTAGGTTTTAAGGGAGAGTTAGTTAAGTAAAGTTAAATGGTGTGATGAATTTATCACTAAGAAATAAATAAGAAGTAACAAATGTAAACGAGAGTAGTATAATAGCAGTTAAAGAATTGTTTGATTAAGTTTAAGTATAGGAAAATGGATGAAGAGTTATACAGGCCATAAACCTAAATGTTATGTTATATTTTATAGAGAATAGTAAATAATAGCCAAATTATAAACAATGGCAATATAAATAAGAAAAAAGATAAATTAATACAAATCTAATAATACTGAAAAGGCAGTTAGAAAACAATAGACAAACCATAATATGCAAACTAATAAAAACATGCAATTATTATAAAACAGACACAAAACCATTCAACAAGTAAACAAATCATGTGTAACACAAAACAAAACATGTACAAGGGTAAAATAATATGTAATCTGTATAAAGTAAGAAAATATAACTAATTACTACCTAGGCCTATGAAATGCCTAACTGTAAGAAACCAATAACAACAAATTGTAAGAAATTAACTATAATATTAGCAAATCAAAGGCCAAGTAACTAGTCAATGATAATTAGTGGATCATATTAAGAGATAGATGTTAAATTAAGGACATAAAATAAGAAAGAAATGTAATTAAATAATATCAACATGATTGTTCAAACACTAATAAATCAGCAAACCCAGCTTTGTGGGGTGTCAAAATGATCTTTGAAAGATAATACGAACAGTAGTGATAATATCTCATACTTAAATAAGAAGACCAAAGAATAATAGCAATCAGAAGATATTTAATCATTTTGAATAAAAATTCAAATATTCTAACAATGGTCTTAAGTCATGCATAGCCAATCAGAATCAATAAGTTACCATGACAACTGAACGTTATGTATAATATTCCGTTAGAAACTGTAAATCCTATAGTGACGCTCACGAGGAAGAGACGCCAGGCCGTAAAGGGCCCAAATTTTATTTAAAACAGTCAAAGTAACCAGATTTCTTGAAGTGAAGAACCAAACTACCTGATGAGGGACTAATACATTCAACCCAGGCAACAGACCAGCTTAATTAACTCCAATTTAATTAAATTCGATCAACTAATACGAAAAAGAAGCAAGGCATACCTAAATCCTATAAAATGCGAATTTATGCATTATATTTAATTAATATGATAATTAATATGATTAACTATTTAATTGACAAAGTTATTAATTAAAGACTGTGTAAAAAATGTAAATTTGTTAGGCTGTTAGATGCATAATCTTTTGATTAATAATGAGTAATTAAGTGACTGTTTATTAATTATCAAAAGGTGTATCAAATAATACAAAGTTATGCGGATCTGCGTTCTTAAAACATGTTTATTATAATCATGCACTTATCATCTAACCTTACACATACAAAATACAAATATTCCTGCAAATGATACATAAAACAAACAATTCCCTCCTTAATTGGGGATATATCCTGAAATAGAACACATACATAAAATACACATAATAAAATTCACATTATTGCTACTTCTATTTCTACACATTTTTTACGTTTAATGTATTCATACCCCAGATTTATGGTCCGCTTTGATTAATATGTTTACTAGATTGAATTTTTCTTTTATTAAGACTATGTTTTTCTCAAGCTGGTTTCTTTGTAAGTTACAGGTCAGTGGTTTTTCTACGTTAACATAATATATGAAATTTTACTTGATATTGAGTATCCATAGTGTGTTGGCTAAACTCTGGATTTCCCATCCTCGTTCCAGCGCTGACGTTGTCACTTGGTGTTTAAAATGTTGTTGATCCAAATACGGTTGTTTCCACTTTCCACGACTGTCCCGCACTCCTGCGTCAGTACGTCACCAAATTCTCACGCAAAGATCAGATTGTACATACTACGAGTCGCTTGTAATTTCACTTATTTATGCAAAGTTCCCGCATTCAAGATAATTATATCAATTGACCTTGATACAGTTTGTATATAGTTCATACAAGCATCGCATACATTGTCCTTGTTTATGTATACATATCACTTCGACTCCGTTTACAAATCATTTATGACACTGAGTTTACAATTCATCGGTTAATGTTATACCGAATAATACACTTATAAATTGTTTATGTTTAAAACGAAACGTCCGTATAATACATTGTTAGTTAATGTTCTAAGTCTCTTTGTAAACGAAACACGAATGGTAACACTGAATTTACAACTTTTAGAAGATTCTCATTTAAGAAGACTCTATTTAAACGACTGTCACTTTTAGAAGATGAGTTCACAACTTTCTTAAGAAGACTTCACGACTCTACGAAAAAAACTTCTTGCTCCTCTTGGTGAACACTATCTTTTATAATCTTCGTTCCCACCAAGCTACTTCATACTTTTATGTCCAACTCCTATAGCTGTGTCTTATTGGCTTCTGGTCCTAAGTTCCAGATAATTCTTCTCCCAACATCTCGAATTCCGGAGAAAACTCCACCCAACGTCTTGAGTCGTTTCCACCACCTTCAGATGATTTGTTCTCTGGTTTCATCACCATGGAGACATAGTCTAGATGTCCAACCCTTGTCAATCCTCGGCTTCCTATAGGTTGACACTAGTTCACGTAGTCACCCCCAAACTCTGGTTAAACTCTCCTCCTACGCGATTCCATGAAAAAGCAATATTCTCGCCTGTCGATCAATCCTTTCAGTAGTCTTACTATTCGAGCCATAAATTTTCATCTTCTTGACACCTCTCTACTTCCAGCGTGTCGAATCGTGGTATTGTACTAGTGTTTCCTCGCTACATATTCTCTGTTAACAAGCGTTATTTCTTTTCAAGTGTTACTTGGATCCCAGCTGTGTGTGACCTCGTTATTTCTTTGTTTCGTATTCTTCCCAATTGCTTCATTCCTTGAGTTCTCGTCTACCCTTTTAAGCGGTGTCGTCGTATTGTCTCGTATACGTATTACCAACAATACTATCGACTATGTACAAAGTATTTCTAAGTAAGCTATGTGCTGGTCATTTCATTGTTACATTTCCGTTCGAAACAATGCAGCACGCTTCACCCTATTCACTTCGGCTATACTTATTGTCCTTTGTTCATGTAGAGCAAGGCGTAGATCAGTTGTCTGTCAACCCATTTCTTTGAACGACTGTTGCTGCTAGCGTACACATTCATCAATGCTGTGACAGCCAACGCCTGCCCTTGTGTGTCCACATCAATCCCAAATTTTCAAGAAAAAATCTAGCGTTACAGTGTCCCCAGTTTCGATTCAGTGTGATGATCTCAGAATCTGACGAACGAAACTAGCCCTGTGTCTCCCTTACTTCCCCATGTTCATCCTTCACAACAAAAGGTTTAGTACTTTCACTGTTGTACACACTGATCCACTTTCGCTTATATTTCAATTTTTCACAAATTTTCAAAAAAAATCTAGCGTTACAATCCCTACAATCCCAAGATGATTGAAGATTGAAGACCCAATCGATGAACCCAACCTATTTCAACTGTATGACACTACACCTCAAATCAACTGATTGATAAGTATTGCTGAGTTAACCGAATTCATGAAATAAATTCTCTTTAAATTTTCTCACTACACTTTGAACTCTCACTATAAACTGACGATATTATTTCTTTCAAAGATTCATTAATAAAACATATTTATGAATGCCAACTAACTGAATTATAACCTACGTATTAAACAAATAACACTGGCACACGCTTTGAACACCACAGAGTTGAATTCAAGGTAAACCTTTTTCATAATTAATTACCACTATTGTAAGGTGGTGTACTTTATTTAAATATCTTGTTCTAAACTTTTTTATCGTACTTAAAAGAATTCATTGGCAATTTTATTTTTGTATAAATACGAAGACGTCGTCTATTATGGCGTCTGATTAACTTGTAATGCCACCCTGCTTTCTGTTGAGTGAACAATTAATTTATTGCCGAGGCTAAAAACTATTATATTAATCTCATTTGTACTAACATTATTAAAAATTAATAAGCTACAAAGCCAAATAAATAAGTTTGAATCGTTACTAGCTGTCCTGTAATTATTTCAAGTGTATTATGTATGTTGTGTTCTGTAGCAGTGAATAGAATTAGCCAACAACATTTTATGTTGGCAACATGTCCCCCACTCAAGCGAGATTCGAGTTCCCGCCAGTTGGCAAATAATTCGAATCAAACACTACAGTACCGTAAACAACTGAGACAGAATCTTTTAATTGTTTTTCAACAAAACAATTTGGCGCCTACCGGGAAGGAAAAAACTAGTGACATAGGACAGGTAAGGACACACAGACAACACGAAGCGTTTATAACACAGTGACGCATTCGACGTGCGACATAATAAACGCACCGACAGATCGAGATTTATAGCGTATCACAAATTAACACCGACGTCAAAGGTCGATTACAATATATATATTGTAACGCATCAAAAATATCGTTACATAAATATCATCATAAATACCCAAATGAAGATCTACCATGAACATATCTAAGCTAATATAGCCAAACACACCAACAAGAGAAAAGACAACACTAAAATGTCAAAGCCAAACTTGTATATCCAGGAAGAAATAATGTTAAAGAAAATAAGCACCCAAAGGAAGAAGTTGTAATTAAATGAATCATCAATGTTATAACAAAAGGAAAAGTGAACCAAGCAACTACATTAGCAACCAGGACCCAATAGATCCAATAAGTGAGGGAAAAATATATAAGAAGAGGGAAAAATATATAAGAAGAGGAAAAATATATAATAAACAAATAAAATAATTTTACCAGTATGAAGAGTACCAAGTAAGTGAGGAATAATACCACAACAAGGAAGAACTTAAAAGAAAATAATGTGACCACGAACAAAACTATGGACAGTATGATAATTCAATAAGCAACCACAGACAATAATAGTGTGCTACTTACAGTGAATTAATTAATACTAATATACCACGAGCTGAAATAAACTAACACAAACAATGAAAGTGTAATGTTTATAAAAAGTGAAAATAATAAGTGATAACAGTTGTATAAAACAATCTCAAATAAAACAACACAGACAATAAGTGTATTATCAATGGGACCAAAAGTATAATATAATAAAACATAATAAAGACTGCAAGTAAACTGAAAATAAGTAAAGAAATAATTGCTCAATTATGAAAGTAAATGGAACTGCTTACCAGTAACTACCATGACTGACAGTAAATATAAAATCTTTACAAAATATACATTTAAATATCAGGAGAGTGGAAAGTAAAGTCAATACAGAATGTAATTAGTAGTATACCAGAGATAAGACAACCTGTATTAGATTAAAAAACATTCAACCCAAACCAAATGTAAACACATAATATGTATGTCAATAACCAATCAGAATTAGATAATAATATGTAAACAAATAGTATATAATAGAAGTAAAATAAAGAAAACCATTGTACTAGATAATAGTAATAATAATCATGGTAAATATATAAGAAAATATGCAAGAAACCAAGCTAATGCATATAGACATTGTTGTCATTCAGTAGTATACACATAACCTCAACTGAACAGAATTTGCAACAAAGAGTCATAACTAACAATTAGAAAAACACTGATAAAAGTATTTACATGATGCGACAACCAAACTAGAATAAATAATGAACAGAATAAACCCAACATGAACTAAGAAACACAAATATATACTTTAAATTTTATAAACAAATAATAGCCAAAATAACAAACCACAGAGTGAATGACAGAATTACATAAAAAAGCTCAGTAAAACTTAATCAGAAAGAGGAAAATAGCATAACAGTAGTTTCAGGGATACTCAATACCTCTTTGAGAACCATTACCAAACAATAAATGCATAAATTTATGTAATAATAATGAAAACCAATAATACATGTCACATGAAACTAGATGTAAGTAACAGTCCAACAAAAAATTGTGAGTAATTAGCTCAGCAAGGAATACTAAATACCCAAGATAAGATGTAGACAAACACTAAATACAAATTAATGGATGAAAATACATCCCTGATACAGAACTATTAATAAAATAAGAGTGTCAATATGTCAGGACACCTAACATGGTGGGATATAACCATTCAATGTAAATAAACGAAGCTATGTTAATAAATACAAAGCTGCACAAAAGGTGTAGTATCATTTGATATACAAACCAAACACAATAGAATTGTGTTAGAATAATATATATGTTAGAACTAATAAGAAATAATGCATGGACATTTAAGGCCTACTCGCCTGAAAATGCATTATGGAATATTGTTAATATTTAGTATTTAAGGAACAATTGATAAGAAATAATGACTTTAACCATTATCAGTGAGTGATATAAGTATCATGTGATACTATAAAGTGGAAAAAACTTATATTTAAATAAGAACCACTGAAGGTGCATCGACGAAAGGGTAAATAAGTTAATCATGAACGGAATTAGTGCTTGTGTTGACTCAAAATAAAGAGCAGAGCATCCGAAATAACGTGATACCTTTAGTTTCCAAATCGGAGATGTATTAACAAAGTTATAAACAATTATAATTTTTCAATCAATTCCAAAAGAATTGCTAGCGTCACTTTTAGACTCTCCAACCCAAAGCCAAACGCTGAGAAATAAAATTTAATAATTTCTTATGGCGTATGGGTACGAGATTAATCGATTTTCAGCCAATAAGAAACGCTGATTTCAGCAGACGCCAGTCAAAGTAGCTAAGGAGAGCGACATTAAGAAACTGATCGTCAATGCCGACAGAACGTCTCTTCGACGAGAGTATTTTTTTTTTCAAAATGTGTGCGTTCCCCAGTTAATAAACAATTTTATCTAACCTAACTTATGTGTTAATAACCTTAAACGTGTGAAGTGTAAACAGTGATATGAAATAGTGAAATATACCATTGCCAGTGTATAATATCAGCAATGATGAGTGAAATAATAAGGGAGTATTTAGAATTAATAACATTTGAATGAATTTTAAACAATTATCAAATAATAATTTTTGTGTTGATACCACGTTAGTCAAGTACATTCATACGTGACTAACCTCAATAATGATTATGAATTAACACAGTATTGAACAAAAGTTCTCAGTTTTATTTTTTAAATAAAATACTATTAATTTTAAAGAAGAATTGCAAATCAAATTATTACTTAACCAATACTAATGTACTCACACATAGATGCTGATTTGACTAATGCTGAAAGACAATTTGATTATCAACAATAATTGAGAACTGTCAATAAGGTTAATGATTAATAAATGTGGTATTAGCTAATATTATGTGTAACTATAAGATTTTATGAAGTTAATTTAAATATTTTTAATAATTAACTTAGAGGAATTTTCACTCTAACCTACCTGTTATTGAAAGGTACACAGATAATGCAGTGCTGCTTTCAATTCAGGAAAGCCTAAATATTCTTAATTACACTGAGATTATAAATTAATCATTATATTTTAATTCTTATAACCATTAAAGGAATTTTATTCCGATATACAACAATATTAATCGTATTGCACATACTGTACCATAACCTGCAAAGTTGAAAGCAGGCGTGCCTGATACAATAGTTTCCAATATTATAATTAAACTTTTTTCTAATTTTGTAACCACTCTCCATAATATGTCATTGTCGTATTTAAGCATTTTTTGTAGTAAGTATCTTGTATACTAAAAGAATTCACGATTTTTGTTAACTATAAATAAGAAAACTAACCAAATCAGGTTAGCGAAATATAATATAAAAAACCAGTGTTACCAGCCCTGAGTTTTAAGAATCTCTGTAACGAGTTAAATTGTTTTTAATGTTTTATGAAATGTTTTAAAAGGTTTTAAATGAACTTTAATTATTGTTAATAAATTACCATTTCACATATAATCGAGTCAGTTCTTCATTTCAAGGTAGATTATAATAACAACAACAACAGAGCAATTATTTTATAAATTGGCAGTAAGGCAAATAAGCGGCCAAGATTTTGAATAATTTCAAAACAGTCTCATATACAGAACAACTTTATTTACTTTATATCCACATACACACTAGTGGTAAATATTGTATGAACTGTGTTGTGTTATTTTCAGTATATTACAGGAAGAAAGGATCTACTTTGGAAGGTTGACACCAGTAAGTAAGTGGTAAGTGACAGCTAAACAGACCAGTGATTCTAAAAGAGAATTTGAACATTTTTTCAGCTTTCTAAACCTTTTTGAAACAAACAAATCATAAATAATAATAATTTTAAACCTACATATTTGAATCAAAATACACCTAAACTCGTCTAGTCATTGAGTGACATCAACAATGTGTGACTTATTACACAATTGAATAGAGTACACCTCTATCTATCATATTATAGAGTGACACTCCATCGCGGGGCTTGATTGAACAACACATCATAACTCATCATATTATAATATTTAATCACTTTCTGCTACAGTTCATTTCTTGATATATATAAAGTATTTAAAATTTATATTTATATTACCTCAAGATCGCGAAGGCTGAGGATGAGAGCACGGGAGCTCTCGAAACATGTTCCAAATAAGGAAAAATAACATCTTGAGGTAATATAAATATAAATTTTAAATACTCTCTCTCTCTCTCTCTCTCTCTCTCTATATATATATATATATATATATATATATATATATATATAGGCATATAGATATCTATGGAAACATAAATAAACTTAAAATTAATGCTAAAATGTCAAAAACGTCAACATTAATGTTAAAATTTAACTTAAAATTATCAAATAAATATAATTAACTTAAAATAAACAAAACATTAAAATTTATTAATCTGACTGTATCTAACAATAGATATATTTCATTGAAAACAATGATGGAGTTTTATCATTTGTCTTCCTCTTAGAAAAACACAGTTTCTAATAAATTGCATACAATATCATTCGAAAAGTTTATGATTATCTACATAAAATACTGAATTTAAAAAACCAGTAAGCTCCATGACCTGTAGAACTTGCTCACTATGTTGAACAAATACATTTATTATTAGATAAAATTCAATGTTAGATAATTTTTTAGCCATCAGATTAAAAAACCCTGATTACTCTATTATGTTTTTAGTTAAATAACAGTTTGTAAATTGTACAATCTATACATTAAACAGTTAAAAATCCAAACTATGAGGAATATTAAATTATTTCTGTTACTGATCTTAATAATTATTTTTATTCCTGGATTTTGTTACCCATGATGGGCTGTTGATTAGCTAATTAACTAGATGAAAATACTACAAAAACGAACTAAACACGATAAAATACCTAGCAGAATCCAACGGATATGACAGAACAATAGTCAATAAACTCCTACACAAAACACAAAACAAACAACAGACAAAGACAGAAAACAACAAATTCATAACACTAACATAAATCAACAACCAAACTGAAAAAATAGCCCTCAAATTCAAAAAAGCAGGATACAGAATCGCATACCAAACTACTAACAAAACAGAACACACACTATCAAAATACACACACAAAGCACAAAACAAATTCGATCTACCTGGAGTTTAAAAACTAAATTGCTCAGACTGCAACAAATTCTACATAGGCCAGACAGGACGTAGCTTCAAACAAAGATACATTGAACACACAAAGGCACTACACTCCACTACAGAATCCACCTTTGCAAACCACCTCATTGAAGCAAACCACACATACAAAACCATTGACAATAACATGGACATTCTACACGTACACACAAAAGGCCGAAAACTAGACACTCTAGAACAATTGTAAATATACAAACACATAAAAATGACATCATAAACGAATAGACACAATTCAAATCACACGCATTATTCGAACATATCACACCCCACACACACGAAAGTTGATACCATCGCCAAAAATAAGACGGACAGTGCTCCCAGCGGCAGCCTCTGAAGAAGCTTTTTAAAAGCGAAAACCGGTTCAGGCTATAAGGTAAAACTTTTACGTGTTTACCCATAAAAACTTTGTGTTCCGAGTCGGTAGTGAAATAATTATATTTATTTAAGTAACAGACATGTCATGGACAACAAAAACCAAGAATATAAATATATAACTACTGACCTCTGATAAAGCTTGTAATAAGTGAAAACTAGTTCAGGCTACAAGGTAAAAGTTTAAAATTTTTGCTATAAAAACTTAGTGTTCCGTGTCAGTAGTTATATATTTATAATTAATTATTTTTAATAACTAGTCAAACGCTTATATTATAAAAAAATTTTAAAAATACAAATATGTCGAATCATCCCTGCCCACCACACTATGTTTGAATTTGGTTTAGAATTTTTTAGTTTTATATTTGGCATTGATTTTTACAGTTTTTTTTTTAAATTTTTGATTGTTTGGGCATGGTCATTAACATTTTTAAAATTTTAAAAACTGAACACTATATTCAGATTTTGATTACATTTTTTTTGAGTCACATGATTTTTGCAATTGTTTTCAAAATCTTTACCCCTCACATATTAGCCTCCTGCCTCCCTTATTTTTGGGAGGGTGATCAATCTCAAAGCAACATATGTATGTGAGGAAAAGCATGGTCATGCCTAGCTGTTCAAAATCAGTTATTGCATTTATAAGTTATTATGAAATTATATAAGAGATAGATTCACAGACAAATGTCAAATGGTTGAGTTAAAACTGAGAACTCGCTTCACTCATTCAATTTAGTCTATTCACATTTAATACTGTGGCTAGTTAATTAGATCTGTTCATTATTGATTACCAGTGTTTAAAATTAAGCACATACTTGCATCAGTAAATAACACTACACAGTGTAGTCTAAACAAACAACACTGAGACTCATATACACATTTCAAAGAAATTAAGTCTGTAGGCTATCATTGTCATGGCAACCAAATATGCTGTTTCTGCTCCCTATGTCTCGGCACTGACTTTTTTCTAATTGCCTTTGTAATATGTGTCTTCAATGACAGATTTTACTAGTTTAGAATGTTCAATTTCAATCCAACTCTGGCCTCCACATTTCTGTTGCATATTATGGGGAGGCTTTTTTTACATATTGTTGTTGTTGTTATTATTATTATTATTATTATTATTATTATTATCATTATCATCATAATTATTACTATGTTTCTTATGACCTTAAATATTACTTAAGTTATGTTTTGATAAACATTTTTATTCTTTCATTTACACAGGAGACTTACTAAATGAAATGAGTCATTGCAAAACTGCCATTGGATTTTCTAGAATACATTATTGTTCACCACTCTTAATAGTTTTTGAAGGATTTTCATTTCAAAGGTTATTTTTCTCATAGATACCTCAGTAGATACTCGTATTTTAGAGGCATAACAAAGAACTGGCTTATAGCATCTTTATATATTATACTCTTAGTTTGGTTTTCTAGTGTACAGTTTAGATTTATAAGTTTGTAGCAGGGCAGAATAAGACTTTTTTACCAAAGATATTCTTCTCTTTATTTCCAGTTCTTCTGATCCATTCTTTGCAATATTGACTCACAAGTATATTAAAGTCAAATTTGTCCACAATCTCAATATTGTCATTGCCTATTGATAAATTCTTTATCTATCTTGGTTTTCTTTACTGAATTAATAATTTCCAGTTTTTAAAATTAATATCAGTTGCACATATTTGGTGTTTGTTTCCAGTTCTGTTCATGTCTTCTGCACTACTAGTAGTTTGTCTGTACTATGTTTCCCAAAAAAACTTTTGTTGTTTGCTTTCTAAAACCAAGTGATTTCTGTTTGTTTCCCCCTCAAGATTGTAATACCTAACTAGTACATAATCGTATGTATATCTCTCTTAGTTTAACAAATTATGAGAATTATTGTACAAATTTGTTTGCTTAAAATAATAAGTTTCAGGAAAAATCAAAAATTTAACATACTGATAAATAATTGTGCCAAATCATGTCACAGAACTTAATATTAAGATCTGGGCATTTCAGCTGATGTTATATTCATAACTGAGGACAAACCACATCCAGTTTTCACTCGTGAAGGAGCAGACTTGTATACAAATAGTCATATAAACCTGGAACAAGCACTTAATGGGATTATTATACAATTGGAAACTCTAGACCATCGGCTTTTGAGAATCCCTATCACTGAAGTTGCAAGGTAAACTCTGATAAAACAGGTTGTCATTATTTAAGTAATTATACTATTTTAAGCAATAATATTCCATAATTACTTTGTTATTAAACAACATAATATTTTCTAATGAAAGTATCAGAAACATCTCTGTATTGTAAAAGATGCTGTAGAAATAAAAGTAATTAATACAAAAATACAAAATAGAAATAAAATAATATTCAATTACAATTCTAAAAACCTCTGAAGATACAGAATAATTTCTGTGAAACGTGCATCAGGTGTAACTAAAACTACTTGCATTTGTATTTATTTGAAGATATTAAAAATAAACATTTCAAGGTTATTGATTTGCACAGAGTAACAGTTTGCACCCAATCGGGTAAAGTACATAGTTCAGGATATTAAGTATAGTATAAAGTTGACTATTTTAGTTATGAACCTAGTTGTATATTGTAACATAACAAAGTTAAGGTCCCAGACGTTACATAAAAACTTTGTCAATATAAAATAAAACAATACCCAATGTGTGCAATAATTAAGGTCAGGAAGGTAAACATTCATATAATAAACATATTAATAATACCTAGTAAGGTTACTAGGTAATAAAATAATAAAATATCTATAAACATAAAATATGGAATGATCAGTGGGAAGTGTAAACCATAAACATAGTGTCCGATGATGTGAAATTACTATAGACAGCTTGAACTGAGAGTAGACTGTTTAATTGATATTTAACGTTTTATAATGATGTACATGTTGTTGTGTGCTTTATCATGATATTTTGTTTACATGATATTTATTCTGTGTTTTGTATGTAGCAGGTGTGAAGGCATTGCTTTAAGAAAGTATTGAGTAATGGATTAGTATCCATTACTTTCATGTAAATTTCATTCATGTTAAACTTGTATTTAAGTAATTAAATACAAGTGTATTTATTATGTATTGTATCATGTTAAGAGTATTTACAGTAAAAGAGTAATTAATGAAGATATCGTAAGATAATATTTGTAAACTTGGGCAGGAAGACAATAATTGTTAATAAATTGTCAAGGGGTCATTGTAATTATGTTACAAACAGATGAAGGGTTCAATGACAAAATAAATAATAATAATAAATTGAAATCAGGAAATTAAAATTAGAATAATTGGCCATAAGCCAGTGACTCATTGTACAGTAGGTCAGGTCAGAAAAATTAAATTAAAAACAAAAAATTATATTTATAATTTGTGATTATGGTCTCCAAGTCGCGTTATTGAAATAAAACTTATAGTTTTACCTTATTTCCTTTCCATCTTGCGACTTCGTTATATGTCATACACGACATGTTTCGGGAAACATGTTCCCATCTTCAGGTTTAAAAACTTTTCGTTCTCACATGAAGAACTTGTCAACGTAAATAAAAACTTTTACTAACATAATTAAAAACACACTACATTAATAACGTACCGCGCGAAGAATCAGTGCGCACTGTTCGGGTTCATAATCGCAACTGTTGATTTCTCATTCGTCTATAATCTGATAAACATGTTGTAACGCAGTATCGTACAAGCTGTTCGAGTTAAACGACAATTGATCGTTGAGCACTAGGTTTTTTTGTGTTGTCGATGCTTTGTAGATTTTGAATTCTTCTAAAGCGCTCATAATTCGCCCTTTGTTGCAAATATGTAATGGTTTCAAATTTTTGGCGCAACTAGTGTATCTGTGGTTATTATTAATCAAATGTAACGCGAAGTTGGAGGTAGTATATCTAATGCTGCCCTTCGGTATGTGTTCACGAAATCTATCTTTAAATTTTCTCCCTGTCTGGCCAATGTAAAACATGTCACAATATCGCACACAATTTTATACACACCCGAGTTATTTTCAAGTTCTGAATGTTTATTATGTCTGAAGAAATTCCGCAAGTTATTCGTGGTTTTAAAAAATACATTAATGTTTAGTTTTTTAAATACGTTTTTTATAATGTGTGGAAGAAGATTAGTATATTCAGTCGCAATGAAAGCGTTCTCTGTATTATTAGATATAATCACTTTATTTGCTTTGGATTTGTGTTTACGAATTATAGACAAATATAATATTATATATATTTATTTTAATATTATTTAGTTAATATTTATAAATATTATATATTTTAATATTATATCTTATTCTAATATACCCTTCTGGTATTCAAATGGTACTTAATATATTTTCACACCTTTGTTGAAACTTTATTCCAGTAAATGGTGCCTCATTTATTCATATAGTATTGTTTAACTACACCATGCTATAATTTCGTTATTTTGACATTCTTATTTTGTCATTGTTAGTATTTGATACATGTATATTTATTTATTAAAGTGTACCTAGACATTGTACATTGTCTGTCTAGTGTGTGTACTAACTTCTTGTTGCTTTAAATATCTTTAAATTTCAGTAGAGTGGTTATTTGCATCTAGTCCTACTGGTCAAGTATATTTGTTTATCATTAAATTGTTATTAATTTACTCATCTAATGATTGTTAAGTATACCCATAGAGGAATTGAGTATTCTACTTACTACTGGTAAACAATTTTCCTCTCTATTATCAAGTTTTAATAGTGTTTTTTGTGTAACTCTGATAGTCATTTTGTGTTTTGGCTATTGTTTGTATCAATAATTTGACTTATATAATTGTGTTTCTCAGCTTATACAGTGTTCATTATCGTATTCATTTGTCCTTATTTGGTTTTTGCTTTGACCAATTACTTTTAATTGCTTTATCTAATTATTGTGTGTGATTTTATGTTGTAGGTCCTGCTCAAATGAGGTTATGTGTTACTGATTTGACAACAATATGCATCTTAATTTGTTCAACATTCTGCTTAAATATTAAAATCTTATTATGACATGTTATTACTATTGTCTATTACAATGTTCTACACATTTTGTACACATTTTATACTATCTATTTATACAACAATACTTAATTTTTACTTATTTATGTCACACACTTTATGGGTTTGTATTTTGGTTTGTATACATGGTTTTGTCTCTCTATAACAAATTGTTTTATTTACAACACATTAGTTATCATATTATTTATATTTTGTCCTGTGTTATTCTGACATTCAGGCATATATCTTATCAAGGATTATAATATTTTGTTTCAGTAGTCTTTTGAGCAATTATTTCTCTTTTTATTTTCAACATATTGGTGGTCTTACTAAGTTTTTCTGTGTTACAATCTTGGTTTACAACTCGTACACTGAACGTTTGTGTAGTTTATTTGATAATCACTGGTTCTATTTGTTAACACTTTTTTTTATCTCCCTCTCCTATAAACATTTCACTTTTATTGTCTGTGGTGCTTATGTGGGGTAGTGTTATTATATTATGTATCGATGCACTCATATAATGTATTCACTATCATTGTTTGTGGCTACTTATTAAGTTTTCAACACTTGATTCTCAGTCATTTTGTCTTCATTATGTCTTCCTTGTTGGATGATATTATAACTATTAATCGGGCAGTCATTACACTTAGCTTATTCTTTCTTGGTCGTGATGCAATCCTTACTTTGGGAATGCTGGTGTCTTGTTCTTGCTACATATTCTTCATTATTCATGATACATTTCTTCTTCTTCTTCTTCTTCTTTACACTTCCTCTTCTAGTTATCAGGTTTCTTCTTTTCCATATTTAATTTTTATCACTTACAGGGTATCGTTTGTTCCCTCACTTGTATGATAATTCATATCATATTTATAACATAATTATTTATATCATATTCATATTTATTTGTCACAATTCACATTTATTTTGCTTACATTATATGTTCACTTACTATGGTGATAATTTATTTTCCTTAGTTGATATGTCTCATCACTTTTATGATAATATTTAATATGTCCCCTCACTATTATGATCTATTTAATATGTCCCCTCACTATTATGATCTATTGGGCATATGTTGCTAACGTATTGGTTTGATCTTTTATCTTCTATTCTCCTCCTATCACTTTGATGATACTTTTATTATAGTTCTTCTTTCTTCTGCGTTGGCTTGCTTTGACATTATTCGTATATAGATACACATTTGGCTTTATACTTCAGTTATTCTTTCTCATTTTTGATCAAATATGTTCGTGGTACACTCTTATTTGACGTTTTGTATTATTTATATGTAACGACAATTTTGTTACGTTACAATGTTTACACTTCCAATATACAGATGAAACTTTAATGCAGATATTGTTTGTTAGTGCGCATATACACCAATACAAAGGCTATTCAAAAATTAACCTCCGATTGGTAGGTAAAGAAAAATCAAGATATAGACAAATATTTTATTATAAACAGAAATAACACTGTTGCACGCTACTATAGAATAAATCATTTCTGATTTGATGATGAGTTGTGAAGCTTGAAAGCACTAATCGGAAAATTTTTTCTATAGTGGTGTGCAACAGTGTTATTTCTGTCTGTGATGATTACCACTAACACAACTTTATTAATTAAAAATTTTATAATATACAAAAGTTACATAAATATCTTTATTATTCTTTATTATAGTTGCACATAATCATCAAATATGTACACACATTTACAGTGTAAATTTAAAAAAATATATAAATAATTTCGGATTACGCAACGAACGCGAAGGCAGTTAGGTTCTGTCAAGAGTGTGATGGAGTAGGGGAGAAATACAACTGTCATTTGGACAATACAAGTATTCCAAAAAGAAGTTTGTATACAAGTATACAAGTATTCAATAAGACGACAAGGTGACGCCTTGTTTAGCAGAGGCAATAACTCTAAACAGCTGTGTCAAATTAGGGTGGAGCAAGAGAAAGCATCTTCATAACAAAGAGACAAAAGGCACTGCCTCATACATGCAATTTACCAAGAATACATGAGGCAAACGACTCAATCGCAGTGTAACACCATGTGTGAAAGGTCCAAGACAACACTCTGACACAAAGGGTTTACAATGACTTAACTTGAAGGTTCGTCATATGAACAATAAGGGCTTTTGTTGTGAGAATGAAAAGACGATGTAGCGACAACAGGGGGTTGGTATAAGATTCCAAATACGAATGAAACTAGGGATAAAGGCGAATGTACAGTACTGAGAAGTTATCAACCAGCAGTGTAGGGAGAGGCGCTGAAAGGAAACAGCAAGACAATACTGAAATTCGTTACGCCTGAGACTATGGGACGCTAGAGTGACAGGGTATCAGTCAGAGGGACATAGCTTGAACAGGAGTAGAACAAAAGGATGATTGACAGGCGAAGGAATTGCTCTTTTCGAAGAATTATAGGGTGATGACACCAGAGAGTATGTTGGAGTAGGATAGACAGCCTATTAGAGAGCAAGGTTCGGCCAGGGCTGGACTCAAGAACTATGTTGCTATGGAGACGATTGGTGAAAACGAATCGGAAGGGAGTCGTGAGCCTGACTCAAGACTTTGGGTGGAGTCTTTGAAGAAATCGAGACAAGAAACCAATGAGGAAGACGTTGGAGGATGGTAGAGATTTGAGCAAGGGATGTGGAAGGGAGTCAAGTTGATAAAACTGTGTGTTTACCAGAGAAAGCAGTCAGTCTTACTCAAATTTTTAGTAAGCAATACACTAAATTTCGCTCAGTTTAACTAAAGTTCTCTCAGTTTTCTCTCAGTATCACATAAATTTTACTTAGTACTATTGAAATGTGCGTTAACTCAGTAACTCAGTATTATTAAGGATTTTAGTGCGTATCTCAGTATGTTACAAGTTCGGAATATCGGTTTTAAATCAATAGTATACTAGACTCTTAATTTCATTGAACTTAGACTCTCGTCAGTTTATGTACATCAATCAGAGGAATTAAATGAACAGAAACATTATTTGTTAACATAAAAAAGGTGTATTGTAACGGCAATGCATACACATTCAATAACCTTGTTAGTTTAAGTTATGAATGACAGAACACTCATAAATAATTTGTGATATGATGGACAAAAGCACATACATTTAATATTGCATGGTACGATGCTCAAACACGAATAAACAGACTTAAACATAACACTAGTAATTAATGTGTAGACAGCCAATACTTGGTATTATACGTGAATATATATATATATATCAAATGAGACCGGATGCATACCAACACGGAGTGCGAGATATGTGTTGTGAAGTGTAAAGTCATCTGTGATCTAAATGATAAGTGTAAAGCAATTGTGCTGGAGAGTGGAGGACACAAGACGCAGGATGGAGGTTCTACGCAATTTGGATAACTGTTAACAAGTAACGTAAATTATTTATTGTTAGTAGTTATCAATCCACTGACCTCATTCTCACAAAGAAACCACATTGAGATCAATATAAATATCTGATAATAGTTAACTCATATAAATGATCACTATTGTAGATGCAAGTCTGGAATTATGAACTCATTAAGTGTAGGAAGATATTGAACGTAGAGTATGATTTGTTGTATACTTGTGTTGTAAACTAGAATAGTATCATCAATTAACAAATAAGTTGTGTGATATATTGTTTTCATTTCAGGAGCATGGATATGTACAATCATGAATGCTAATAATTAATTGTTTAGTAAATAATAAACTGTAATTTCTAGAGCCAGACATGCGTAGGCTATGTGTTACGTTATTACAATACCTCAATGGTGATCAATATAATATGTAAGATATGAAAGAAGGAGAAATCATGATTACAGTGAATCATACTATTTCAGTTTAAATGTCAAATTAATTAATATTTGAATTAACTCATTAGTGATTTACCCCTTTTTTTCATTGACGCCCAAACGCGGGATATTATGAAAGGCCTCATAGCTTATATCAGTGAGTACTCTATGATAGTTAAAACTTATTTAATAATCAATTCACACATCAATTAAAATTAAGTAAATGGATTAATTACCTTATCAACATACAAATTTATTAATTTGCATAGTTAATTAATAACTATAAATATAACTATATATTGGCGCCCAACGCGAAGCTTGATTAAGCCAGATTAATGAATAATTAAAGTTTATATCAAGTAGGCTGAGAACAGGCACTGGTGTAGGTACTTAGAAGTAGATTAGAGTAAGAAATACTTAGTTAAGGTAGCTTGAATGATCACTCACAGCCGTGCTAAAATGACAAACAAATCAGATAGCATGGACTTCGAAATCAACAACCAGTTAGGTGTCGCAGGGTCCCAGGAGGATACTACACCTAGCGATAACAACAGTGTAGAAAATGTAGAAAACAGGGCGGGGACACAAAAATCACAACATCGCGAAATGGACTTACAGTTACTTATGGATTTCATCAGACAACAAAATGATGAAACAAGAAAACAGATAAACAAGAATTTGGAAAAGCAGAAAGACGAATTAAAACAACAGATAAACGAGAAGTTAGAAAAGCAGAAAGATGAATTAGAACAACACAACAAACAATAAACGAGAAGCTAGAAAAGCAGAAAGACGAACTAAAACAACAGAACGCAGAACAGTTTGGACAATTAAAAACAGAATTACAAGAAGACAACGCAAAATGGGAAGAGAAGATCAGCGAGCTACAGAAGAAGACGGAAAGTGCGATAAAAGAGTTAAAGGATGACTTAAAAAGCCAGACTGAAGAGAATAAGGAGTTACGAGAAGTGGATCGTCAGGAGTGGCAAGGAGCAATTAATAACACCCAGATGACGATGGAGAAGATTAAACGATAAATTAGATACACACATAAAAGATACGCATAATAAAAATGAAGGACTGAGGAAAGAGATACAGAATAATCTCAGACAGCAACAGCAGGAGCAAGGAGAGACGATTAATACACTGAAGCAGAAGATCGTGGAAGTGGACGGAAGACAGCGTTCTACCGAACAGAAGTTTGACGAGACGGATAAAGAGAAAGGCACGTGGATTGAAGAATTGAGAAGCCACCTAGCCAAAGTTAAGGAAGGTCAAGAAAGACTGCAATGGCAATTGGCGGAAGTAGAAGTAGGACCAAGCAACAGAACAAACGGACCGAACCATATTGACTTGAAGTACGACGGTACGGACAGATACCCTATGGAGTTCTTGAAGGAGTTGTCAGAGCTTCAGGACTTGTATTACCCCGCTGATAACATAAAATGGATTGGACGACATATGGCGGCTGACGCGGAAATCTGGTGGAGAGTTATCAGAAACCAGATTACAAACTTTGAAGAATTTAAGGAAGCCTTCACACAGAAATACTGGGGGCAGGAGAAACAAGATACCATAAGGGATAATCTAGAATTCGGCCGGTATAATTGACGCGGCGGAATTAACCCAGTTCAATACATGGAGTGAATACTACTCGAAAGTAGACAATTGACCCCAGCCATAACGGACCGTCAATTGATCAAGAAAATCGCCCGACATTACGGCCGAGACATAGAGGTCGCGGTCATAACGCGTAGGGTCAACACGATTCCTAATTTCGAGTCGTTAATTGTGGACTATGCAAGTATTAACCACCGAGCTGGTAAGGAACACGGTTTTGGTGCCGTACACAAAAAGTTCAATGCACGGAGCGGTGAAAGCACAACGCACCCTTCGCCACACTCGCACAACAAAGGATTCGGAGCTAGACCGCAAGGGTGGTACGACAAAAAAAAAGGGAAAGTGACGGAAAGTGACTGTTTACTAGGGACAATGACCGCCAACAGATAAACACACTGGAGTTTGTCAACAATAAAGCGTCAACTTCTGCTGAAGGGAAAGTTGACACTAGTAAAAAAAAAAAAATAACACCCACAAGGGGAGATAGCCGAAAAAAGATTTCAAAATAGACACGATGAAATGAACATACTCTTACCCGACCTACGACGTGAATTAATATACGATGATGAGGAAGAAATCGTACAAAGAGTGTTAAAATGTCCAGAAATAATTATCAAATTTAATAAAAATGTTATGGTATCAGCATTAATTGACACTGGAAGCGCGGTTAACGGTTTATCAGAAGCATGGTTTCACCAGAACCAGAAATACTTAATACCTTATGAAGAATTACCTATGACGAACACATTAGTTTTAAGTGCTGTAGGGAATAAGTCCAGATTAATAAGTAAACAAATTTTGTGTGATATTTACATCAATGACATTAAAATGGATTGTGTATTTTTGATAATTCCAAATTTAATAAGACCATGTATATCAGTTATAAGTTTTCTTAAGGAGGAAGGGTGTCTTATCGATGTTGCAAAAGGGGTCGTCGAATTTAAAGGTAGAGCAGACGAGCTGGAGTTTACGGTACCCATAATACACATGGAAGTGATGAACGAAGAAGAAGGTGAAGAAATCGAGGAGAAGATTAACGACAAGATCGACGGTATTGTATATGAGGATAGGGAAATATTAAGAAATCTCAAAGAAATCTTAATAAAAAATAAAAGTTTGTTTCGGGAGTGTCCTGGAAGGATAGACAGCTATGAGCACGAATTTAGTGTAACAGATAACGTGCCTTATTTTCAGCGAGGATGGCCTGTACCAATAGCGTACAAACAGGATGTGGATAAGGAGATAGACAATATGTTGAGATATGGGGTTATCGAACGATGTAACAGCCCATATATCAATCCATTAGTAACCGTCATTAAGAAGGATGGAAGAGTTAGGCTGTGTCTGGACGCAAGAAAAGTGAATAGCGTCACGGTTCCGGATTACGAAGGAGCTCCTCCAATTCAATAGATTCTAGCAAGATGTGGAGAAATGAAATACTTATCAACCATCGATTTGACAAGTAGTTTTTGGCAGGTGCCATTAAAACGAAACTGCCGAGACTTCACCGCATTCATGTACGAGGGAAAATGTTACCAGTTTACTGTAACACCATTTGGTTTAAGCACTAGCTCAGCAGCTCTAACTAGGGGTTTGGATATGGTATTAGAAGAAGAAGTAAAGAAAAACACAATTATCTACATGGACGACTGCCTATGCTATTCCAACGACATTAAAACACACCTTACACACCTGGAATTACTACTAAATAACTTAAGAAAAGCTAACCTTACAATAAACTTAAAAAAATCGCAGTTTTTCCGCCAGGAGATCGCATACCTAGGGAATCGCATGACGACGAATGGAATACATGCGACGGAAGAAAAGATTGCAGCAATTAGGAATTTCCCAACACCAAGAAATCAAAAGCAATTAAAAGGGTTCTTAGGGTTGACTAATTTTTATAACCGTTTTACCGATAAATACGCCCATACGACACAACCATTATTGAATTTATTGAAGAAAGGGAATAGATTTACGTGGACACCCGAGTAAGACAAGTGTTTCCGAGAAGTAAAAGATTTATTCATTGATACAGTGATACTAAAGTTTCCTAGAATTAATAAACGTTATTTTATGCAATGCGATGCAAGTAACTTCGCATACAGTGGTCAGTTATACCAACTGGACGACGAGGGAAAGATTGGCGTCATTGCTTTTACGAGCAAAACGTTCAAAGGAGCTGAGAAAAATTATTTTACAACGGAAAAGGAATTGTTGAGCATTGTCAGATGTCTTGAAAAATTTCGCATTTACATCCTTGGACAACCATTAACAATAATTACTGACAATAAAGCACTCACTTTTATGAATAAGTGCCACCTGAACAACTCACGAATAACCAGATGGATCCTGAGTATATAAGAGTACAAATTCGACAAAATCCATTGCAAAGGGACGGATAACATTGTCGTAGACATATTAAGTAGATACTCGGAAAATGTTGCAGAAGGAGAGATAACCGACGACAATTGCGAATATCTAATTAATCATATGACAATAAAAATGAACAAGGACGTAAGCCAGATGATTAAAAATGTAGGCAAGTACCAATTAGGAGATAGTAAACTAAAAATTATAATAGATAAATTAAGGAGTAATTGTGAAGATAATGACTTATGTAAATTTTATAAATATAGTAATGACAAGTTATACAGAAAATGTAAAGGTAGGTGGAAACTATACATACCTACAGGTATATCCGGTACAATCATTGCCGAGATACACCAAATGTATGGTCACCTTGGTACTAAAAAATGCACCAAGATGATACAAGAATACTTTGTGTTGGACAGAATGTCCAAACGGATAAATGAATACATTCGGACGTGCGATAAATGTCAACGTTGCAAAGACACGGACAACAGGAATCTATTTGGGGGCACACGGCCCATATTGCCAACACAAAAGGGTGACCTAAGTTAGTGGAGATTTTTACGGGCCATTACCGATGTCGGCTGGCGGAGTAAAATACCTTTTTGTCTTGGTGGACAACTTCACCAAATTTGTTAAATTATACACACTGAGAAGAGCAACGACTACAGCAACACTTCGCTGAGTTCGCCAGTATTGTAATGAGTTTGGCACTCCGAAAGCGATTTTGACCGACAACGGGACACAGTTTACTTCTAAGCAGTGGGTAAGTGGGTTAAACGAGCTACAAATAAAACCCAGGTATACAGCCGTACGTAACCCATGCGTAAACCTTGCTGAATGCGTCAACCGTCAATTAGGAAATTTATTTAGAATATTTGTTAGTGATCAACGCACTAAATTAATGGTCACGATTTATGACAACGATTGAAAGTTGTATAAACGAAACGTTTCACGAAACGATCGAAATCACGCCTTACGAAGCAAATCTGGGAAGGAAGCCAACACGTATTTGGGAACATTACAAAGACAAGGAGATTTCGGAAGATTGTCAAACAGATAAAGATCAAATCTTCGTGAAAATGCGGACAAAATGAGAAAAGCAGGCGAAGAAAATGAATGAGGATAATAAGACGAAATTTGAAGTTGGAGATCTGGTACTGATTAGAACGTACTGCAAATCCGATGCTATCCAGTGGCGGATCGACAAGTGTTGTGAACTATACAGCAGACCCTACAAGGTGCAGCAAATCTTAGGGGAGACGACGTATAAGCTCGTAGACTGCGACGACAAATGCAAGATTCGCGGTAAGTTTAATATTAGACAGTTAAAAAAATATTTTACTCAGAGGAATGAAGTATGAAGGAAGAAAATTTATATATACTGTAAACAACATAGATTGGGGAGGAGAAATGTATACAGGCATACATTAAAACATTTATGTAAAAAAAAAGAAAAGTCATATATTAGTTAAGGGAGCTGAAGTGATAGGATCGTGTCACAATGTTAGGGTGAGTGACGCGACAAAAATCATTCAAGTTGACTTAACTAAGTTAAATAATTGTCAAAAAAATAAAATAGAGATACCTTATGATGTTAAAATGTGTTAAGCAAAAGACTATTATATAGAAGTAAGTTATTGTGTGTATACGTAAGAAATATAAAGACGATGTGTGGAATAAAATAATAAGAACGAAGGACATTCAGTTAGGAATGTGAAGTAAGTAGCAATAAATTGCTCAAAGTTGGAAGGACAGTAAGAGCTATCTCATGTATTGATTATTTGTAAGGTAATTGTAAAATATTATGTTGAAATTGTTAGTGTTAAGGACATATATATATATATATATATATATATACATACATACATACATACTTGTGTAACTAAAACTCCAATGTAAACAAAATAGAGCAAACAAATATGTTGTAGTAGATCTAACACTTGTTTATGATTCAAGAAGTAGGAAGATGTATTCAATTAATACGCAGTAATATTGAAATGAAATGATCATAACGGTAATATAAATCTTATTTCGATTCTTATGAAGAAGTGTAATTAGCATGTGTTCAGAACTTTGAAAATATAGGATTGATTTGTAATAACTCAAATATTAATAAGTTTTATTATATTAGCAAGTAGAAATGTTTTCAACTATGTATAGTATAAATTTAATGAAATGTAGGAATAATTAATCAAATTGATGAACTATAAAATCATTTTAGGTAGACGTCAAGCATGACTTGAGCGGTGTTCTCGTTGCTTAGAATACAAAACATATGTAAAATGAGTTCATACCTTCCAGATGATCAGCAATAAATTCGGAAATGAGATTAAAGTCAGGGGGGTGTGATAATAACGAAAGTGGGTCAGTAGGGAAAGAGCATGCGTACTATTCTCTCCAGTGGAAGATGAACATGAATAGACACTTGAGACAGGGCATGAATTTGGATTCGCCGGATTCTCAGACTCATCACGTTTAACCCAAATTGGGGACGCTATAGTGTAAATTTTAAAAAAATATATAAATAATTTTGGATTACGCAACGAACGCGAAGGCAGTTAGGTTCTGTCAAGAGTGTGATGGATAGGGGAGAAATACGACTGTCATTCGGATAATACAAGTATTCAATAAGACGACAAGGTGACGCCTTGTTTAGCAGAGGCAATAACTCTAAACAGCTGTGTCAAATTAGGGTGGAGCAAGAGAAAGCGTCTTCATAACAGAGAGACAAAAGGCGCTGCCTCATACATGCAATTTACCAAGAATACATGAGGCAAACGACTCGATTGCAGTGTAACACCATGTGTGAAAGGTCCAAGACGACACTCTGACACAAAGGGTTTACAATTACTTAACTTGAAGGTTCGTCATAAGAACTATAAGGGTTTTTGTTGCGAGAACGAAAAGACGATGTAGCGACAACGGGGGGTTGGTATACAATTCCAAATACGAATGAAACTAGGGAGAAAGGCGGATGTACAGTACTGAGAAGTTATCAACCAGCAGTGTAGGGAGAGGCGCTGAAAGGAAACAGCAAGACAATACTGAAATTCGTTACGCCTGAGACTATGGGACACTAGAGTGACAGGGTATCAATCAGAGGGACATAGCTTGAACAGGAGTAGAACAAAAGTATGATTGACAGGCGAAGGAATTGCTCTTTTCGAAGAATTATGGGGTGATGACACCAGAGAGTATGTTGGAGTAGGATAGACAGCCTATCAGAGAGCAAGGTTTGGCCAGGGCTGGACTCAAGAACTATGTTGCTATGGAGACGATTGCGAAAACGAATTGGAAGGTAGTTGTAGCCTGACTGAAGACTTTGGGTGGAGTCTTCGAAGAAATCGAGACAAGAAACCAATGAGGAAGACGTTGGAGGATGGTAGAGATTTGAGCAAGGGATGTGGAAGGGAGTCAAGTTGATAAAACTGTGTGTTTACCACAAGAAAGCGGTCAGTCTTACTCAAATTTTTACTAAGCAATACACTAAATTTCGCTCAGTTTAACTAAAGTTCTCTCAGTTTTCTCTCAGTATCACATAAATTTTACTTAGTACTATTGAAATGTGCGTTAACTCAGTAACTCAGTATTATTAAGGACTTTAGTGCGTATCTCAGTATGTTACAAGTTCAGAATATCGGTTTTAAATCAATAGTATACTAGACTCTTAATTTCATTGAACTTAGACTCTCGTCAGTTTATGTACATCAATCAGAGGAATTAAATGAACAGAAACATTATTTGTTAACATAAAAAAGGCGTATTGTAACGGCAATGCATACACATTCAATAACCTTGTTAGTTTAAGTTATGAATGACAGAACACTCATAAATAATTTGTGATATGATGGACAAAAGCACATACATTTAATATTGCATGGTACGATGCTCAAACACGAATAAACAGACTTAAACATAACACTAGTAATTACAGTGTAGACAGCCAATACTTGGTATTATACGTGAATATATATATATCAAATGAGACCGGATGCATACCAACACGGAGTGCGAGATATGTGTTGTGAAGTGTAAAGTCATCTGTGATCTAAATGATAAGTGTAAAGCAATTGTGCTGGAGAGTGGAGGACACAAGACACAGGATGGAGGTTCTACGCAATTTGGATAACTGTTAACAAGTAACGTAAATTATTTATTGTTAGTAGTTATCAATCCACTGACCTCATTCTCACAAAGAAACCACATTGAGATCAATATAAATATCTGATAATAGTTAACTCATATAAATGATCACTATTGTAGATGCAAGTCTGGAATTATGAACTCATTAAGTGTAGGAAGATATTGAACGTAGAGTATGATTTGTTGTATACTTGTGTTGTAAACTAGAATAGTATCATCAATTAACAAATAAGTTGTGTGATATATTGTTTTCATTTCAGGAGCATGGATATGTACAATCATGAATGCTAATAATTAATTGTTTAGTAAATAATAAACTGTAATTTCTAGAGCCAGACATGCGTAGGCTATGTGTTACGTTATTACAATACCTCAATGGTGATCAATATAATATGTAAGATATGAAAGAAGGAGAAATCATGATTACAGTTGTAGCGTGACAGATGTATGCATAATATTGAATGGCAATTGATCATTAGAATAATGAAGTTATAATATTTAAATTTGGAAGAAAGCACTAAGTTTAATATAAAAAGATTAATTCATAGCAACTGTGGAAAGAAATCATTATTATAAAGAAAATACAAGTTAAAATAAAAGGAGTTACTAGTGATGAGTCATCCAAGACCAGTCTCATAACCAAAGGTTTTCAAGGTATAACCCAGGAAGGTAAAATAGTAAATAACAAAGCAGTACTGAATATGACCAAACCCACAACGAGGGAGAATAAATGGAATAGAAACCCTAAAATAAGCCAAGATCAACCAATACAGGTTGTGTATTGCTGAAATAAAGAAGAAGATGGAGAAGATACCAGTCCCAGAAGGCAGGAGAAAAGAAGACTGAAGAAAGAAGAAGAGGGCAGCATCCTGAAGAAGATGTCATGCTCTTATAAAAGACACCCAAATCCCTATATCCCCAAAATAAATATTTAAAAATAAAAGTATAACGAAATAAAAATCACATGTATAAAAATTTAAGAGAGAGAAGTGTATAAAGTAAAAGTTACCTGTGAACTAAGATGAAACAATAATATAGTACCCATGGAACAAATCTCCATTGAAAAAACGCTAACCAATTTATTATGTTAATAAGACTATACGACCATGTAGCATTAACATGATATAAAAGTGCAAGTGAACCAGTGATAGTTTTGGGTATTATAAAAAATGAACCTTGTGTTTCAGTCTTGGCAATCACAAACATTGGATGCAATGTGAATATGCATTTTTCAATGACTTAAAATGTGTACTGTGACAATATGTTGTTCATAAGACATGAATCTGTTTAAAATAACATTTTGTTTTACATGAAAAAAGAAAAACAGAGTTCATAATACCTTTTGAACAATTCATACTATTTATTTATTAATGACAGGGTACAATTACCCAAAGACAATGTATAAAAGACTGTATAAAAACTGTAGAATCCTACTTATAATAATAGTTAGAAATAAGAATATAAATATAAGGTTTTTATGTATATAGTACAAGAATGTTTAAAAATGTTTTAGATATAAGGCCATTTGTTTGGGTCTGATACAACTAACATCAGAACTATAAAAATAGTTACCACTTGTAAATAGTAGAGAGTAATTAAGATGTTAGTTAGTAAAAAACCTTTTTTGTAAGCCATATTTCCATGTTTGGAAATGGGGATTTTGTTGCAAAATGTATGACTTGAAGACAACCATTTATTTAAAAAAATATTCTTTATTTTGTTTAACTATTATTTGTATTGTAACCAATACTAATTGTTTTTGTGTAATTTGAAAACATGTTTAATTTATAATACTATTTGTAAAAGTCAGAGAGGGTATCACACATCATATATTGTTTGTAAATTATTTTGTAAGAAAAATTGTTAAAAAATCATAGGCCAAAAGAATGGAAACCAAACTTCATCAAAACAGAGAAATTACTCATTTAAAAGCAAATAAACAAAAGGGGTTTAGACAAAATAAACTTGAGATTATGCCATATAATTGCACATACCATTTAGAGAGATTTTAATAAATTATATTCAGAATTATAAATAAAAATAAAAATGACTAAACTCAGAAATTTAGACATGGGAGTCATATATTCCAGAATAATGTTTCAGAATACAACTAATTCAATTAACTACCAGAAAATAAGGGAATATGAACCTTTTAATACAATATAGGATTATTAATATTAAATATAACTGATAAAATGGCTGAATTTACATTATAACAGGAAGTAAATTTTGGAAATGTTTTGACTTATCAGAGTATATCAAACTGAAAGTAAAATTAGTATTTTTGGACAGAAAACACTATAAAACGGCATTATTTAATCTGAAAATAAGCTGAATGAACTGAAAGATTAATTTAAATCACATCTAGTGAATAAAATTGACAAATAACCAAAGTTTAGGCATTCATATAGTGAAATAGTAAAATGTACACAGGATGTGAAAATATTTTTGAACAATGTTAAGGATAATATTATATAGGCTAAGAGTTTAATTGAAACTAAAGGAAACAGTTAGTTGATTATTGGTATTTGAACGGATAACATAAACGAGAGTTTTGTGACGATCTAACCTATCTTACAAAGGTGAAGTTTAGTGGCGAACAGTACGTTACTGTAAAGTCGGGAGTGAATTATAAAATCTTTCCAGAACCTATACATTGTGACAAAAACGATCAAGAAACACTAATTAACACTAAACAATACATTTCTACTCTGAAAAACACCACAAAACACCAGAAAACTGTATAACACATTAACCAAATTAGTGTCGGAATTGGGAAAAGTGTTTTGACTTATAATTACACAGACATACTAAATACAACCCAGAATCACTACACCAGTCACTACACAACATTTAACAAGAGATTTGCAGAGACAAGAACAGGAATTTTGCCAGAAAATACATTATTTGGAACACTGCAGGAACGAGCAACATTTTGATCAACTTGACGGCGGCCATTTGCTTTGACGATTCCAGTGCCTTCTTCTTAGTACAACTCAGCTGTTTGGTGAAAACAATTATTATATTTACAAATTATTATTCAATGTCTGTGTTTATTAATAACTATTAATTTGATTGTAACGTTATACTTTTTAAATATTAGCCCGATTTCTCTGACTTTGGTAATAACTGGCTGTTTAAAGAACCCTATATAATTTTTATATCATATACTTGTAACTTTTTTCGATATCCTGAGAATCGATACTAATCGATAAGAGTCAATATTGCTATTACTTAATAAAACATAAATACTTTTCAATACTTAATAGTTCTTTATTTCTTCAATAATACTAATTACCAATAATATAATTCTAATTGATAATCTACAAGGACTTTACCACCCGTAAGTGAAGATAACCTAAAAAATAAAAAGGTAAACAAGTATCGATTGGTTTACAGACAGTCTTCTGAGTGGTGATAGATTATTTAAATTATACTAAAACTTTAATAAAAATTTTCAGAAGAGCATTACACTGTTTAAAACTTCACAGCCCTATATTAATTAATTGATTCTAATTAATTAATTAATAAAATTAAAATTTTTTTTTTTAATTATTTTTTTTATAAACATAATTTTTTTTTAATTTCCTTCAAAACAATAAATTTTGTTTTGAAACTTTCGGCGAAGCTGAACATATATATTCCTTCATCAACTTTACGCTACTCGACCAGTCTTGCTACCATTGGGACTCGACCAGCTGGGAAACTTAAGGAAGTGTTTCAGGCCAGTAAGACGTCGAGAGCCACACCAATTAAACATATTACATTGGATTTGATTACATCGGAGTAACATACTTCACAATCTCTTATTATATCATCAACACACATCTATATTTATTTAATTAGATTAATTACAAATTGGCGCCCAATGTGGGGCTTTAATTAGCGATTGGAAGGCCAATAAATTCTGCCCAATCACTAGTTGGAGCTAGGCAACAGCTACAAAGCCAGAGAATTTCAAGGGAAAATGCAACGACGTGCGACATCTAAGAAACGGGCGGCGGAGGCCGAGAAAGAAATAGAAGATGACATGGATAACAAGGAGGCGACGCCAGTAGAGGCGGAAGAGGTATTACCACCGGTGTTGTTCAAACAAACTGAACAACCGGAGATACCTACACAGACAGTGGAAATCAATGTGCCGGAGCAGGAAACAGAGAACATGACAACACAACAAATGTTCAGGATGATGATGGAAAAAATGGAATCCACAAGTAAGGAATTGAAGGAAGACTTGAGTAAGAAAATGGGGAGTGATAACCAGTCCTTGAAAGAAGAATTAAGTGGGATGAACAAGAACATGGAAGAATTGAAGGAAGACAACCAGTCCCTGGGTAAGAAGATTGATGAAACCAATAAGAAGATGGAAGAAAACAGCAAGAAGCTGGAAGAGAAGATAGAAGAAAACAGCAAGAAGATGGAAGAGAAGATAGAAGAAAACAGCAAGAAGATGGAAGAAAATAGCAAGAAGATGGAAGAGAAGATGGAAGAATTGAAGAAGGATAATCAATCCACAAAAGAAGAGTTGACTGGGATGAACAAGAACATGGAAGAATTGAAGGAAGACAACCAATCGTTCAAGGAAGAATTCAAAGCGACTAAAGAAGAGTTGATTAATAAAATTGAAAATACCAATCAGAAAATAGATGAAACCAGGAAGAAGATAGAGAAGAACAACCGACAATTGAAGGAAGAGATGAAAGAAGATAACAAGAAGTTGGAAGAGAAGATGGGGGAGAAATTGGAAGAATTGAGAGAAGACAATCAAATTCTAAGAGAAGAGTTAAGGGAGGTAAATCAGGAGAATTTGGACAAACTGGACGAAAGAATGGAATTGTTGCGAGAAGAAATGAATAAGGAAATCAAGGTTAACAAAAAAGCGATGGATAAGAAGATGGAAGAAGAAAATATAATGGTAAATCGACAGATTCGAGAGATTGATGGAAAGTGCAACCAGACCGAAAAGGAGGTGAATGAGTTTAAAGAAGTGGTGAACATCAAGTTCACAAATATCGAAGAACATAGTCGTAGGAAGGTAGAAGAACAGAGAAAGGAAAATCAAGAAGAATTCGGAAAAGTACGCAACCAGGTCACAGAACGATGTAATGATATACAAGAGACCATGGCCAATATCACCGGGCAGGTGCGACAAAGCCGAGAGGAGATGGAAGCAATAAGAAACAGACCGACTCATTTCACCGGATTGCCTGTCAACGAAAGCCGAGAGTGGCTCAACTTCCGGCAATACAAACGCAAGCCGATGGAGTTCTTGGCTAGGGTAGAAGAATATTTGACCAAGCATAAGATTACTCAATGGAGCCATAGCAGGGAGATATTCGACGAGTCTTTCCGAGACATAACAGATAATTGGTGGATGGCCAACCGGAGTGAAATTTCCGACTACCAACAGTTCCGGAAAATGTTTAAGACAAAATACTGGTCTGAGACCACCCAGAACTTGATACGTGACAATATTTGTAATGGAAGATACAGGTCACAATTAGGTAGCAGTATGACGGCATATTTCTTGGGGAAGGTGTGTATGGCAAAACACCTTGAGCCAGCAATCCCAGAAGAATGTTTAGTGAATAAGATATCTTATCACTATGATGAGGACATTATCAGGGCCCGGAGAGGTAGTCAGATCAAGACGATCCAGGGAATGACCGAGTTATTGGAGGGATACGAGAACGAAGAGTATTATCGGCAGAGCAGGAAGAGAAATGAGAGACCAGAAGCAAGGCCGACTACCTACCCCAATAACGGCAATAACCATACAAATAACCGGAACCAGCCCAGTAATTACGACGGCCCTAACAACCAGCCGCGTAATAACCAGTTTAACGGAAATTTTAACGGCGTGAGAAATAACAACCCCTACCCAAATAATCGAAACCACTTTTATCAACAAAATAATAATGTTCCATACAGTCAGAGAAATCCATATCCCAACAATAATGGTGACAGACCTTACCCACCTAACCGAAATTACTATAATAATAATATTAGTAATAATAATAATAGCAATAGTAATAACCGAGTGTCGCGCCCTAGGGTAAATTTTATAAGAGCAGAAGATCGCGGACCCAGGAGATATTATCAACCGAGGAGGAGCAGCTTCCACGGCGCCGACCGAAGATGGAGGAGTGCGGAACGAGACGGCCCAAGATACGAACAGGAAAGACGAAGTACCAGCCTGGAAGATCTTGGCAGACAACCGAACAGGGCGTTAAACATCAACCAGGGTACAGAACGTCAGGAGACAAACCAGAGTTTCCCGAACGATGCCTCGGTCAATAATAACTCAAACAATGAACAAAATACTTTAAACGAGAGGAGGCAGTAATCAACAACGATGACCCGTTACTGCTTATACTTCCTGGGTTAGAAAAGGATGATTTGCAACAAGCAAACAATGATAAAAACTTCACTATTATCAGTAACCATTATTTGAAAGACATACGAACTGAACTTTTGGAAGAGAACGAGAAGAGTCTCAGCAACAGTAATAATGAGATAATTTATATAACAGCGGAGGTGGAAGGAGTTCCCGCTAAAATAATGATAGACACAGGAGCTAATATTTCAATAATAAATTCCAATGAGTTGGAGAGAATACAATGTACATGTGGAAAAACTTTGCCAATGTTACCAGTCAACAACATTGTGTTGGTAGGTGCAACTGGCCGCCAGAATAAAACCATTAGGAAGCAAGTTTCCTTAAGTGTCGTTAGCCGTGATATAGCTTTAGACATGGAATTTTTAATCGCCACCGGATTACCATTTGACATCTTAGTCGGTTGCGATATTCTTCGTAGATATTCGGCAGTAATCGATCTTAATTTAAATAGAGTATCACTTTTCCCAGACGGAGTAACATGGACCGCAGATCTGGTAGGAGGCACAACTATACTTCCTAGCCCAATACATCAACAACTTCGTAAAATAAATGTTATTAGAAACAGCCCTCTTTATAAACCCATAATATACAATCATGGAGGAGAGGATTTATGGTCAGTTAAGATCCAAGAAATACGGAATTTCCAGTGCGGAAGCGATAACAAGAAGATACCAACACATCTGGCCGATCGTCTAATCGCTATATATGAGAAATACAAGGCGGTGTTTTCTGATGAACCAGGGAAGGTAAAAAACTACCAGTGCCAACTTCGTTTTAAAGAAAACGTAGAGTTTAACCGGAGGTCATATCCAATAGCGCAGTCGCTCAAAGAAGCCGTGAGAACAGAGATAAACAAGATGATTGAAAACGACATAATTGAGATTAGTCAATCACCTTACACTAGTCCAATTATTGCTGTTCCGAAGAAAGACGGACAAGTCCGGCTCTGTTTAGATGCGCGTGAGTTGAACAAGACAATTGTGAATGACAGAACATCTCCCGGTGAAATAGAAGAAATCTTAAAGCGTTTTCATGGTACTAACTTTATTAGCACCTGGGATACGGTCTGTGGTTATTGGCAGGTAGAGCTGCATCCACAAAGCCGCCAGTATGTAGCGTTCATTTTCGAAGGGCGCAATTACCAGTTCAAGAGACTGCCCTTCGGACTTGTCAATTCTGTCGCCATATTTGTGGCATGCATGGACCAGATTTTGGGGCCAGAAGCGCTCCAATTTACCACCGTCTATGTTGACGATTTACTAATCACATCCGGAACCTGGGAGGAGCATTGTTACAGAGTGGAATTTGTACTAAACAAACTAGCGCAGAACAACATAACACTGAAGTTGGAGAAATCCAAATTCATAGCGCGCGAGGTACAATTTTTAGGCTTCAACCTAGACGACCGAGGTATTACCCCATCAGCAGAGAAAGTGGAGGCAATTCAGAGGTTCCCGCAACCAAGAAACAGGAAACAATTGCAATCTTTCCTCGGACTCTGTAACTATTACAGGAAGTTTCAGAGCCGATATTCCGAGTTGACCGCCAAGTTTCAACCACAGTTATCTGCCAAAAACAAATGGATTTGGGGTGAAGATCAAGATATTACTTTCCGATTAATAAAAGAGAAGTTTCTGGAGAGTGTGATACTTCGTCACCCAGATTTTAAGAAACCGTTCTTTCTAAACTGTGACGCTAGCGATCTAAGCTTAGGAACGACATTATACCAGGAAGATGAGGAGGGACAACATCTGGTAATAAGCTTCGCTAGTCGCACACTGAACCAGTGCGAAAAGAACTACAGTGTGACAGAAAAGGAATTGTTGAGCGTGGTGTTCGCATGCAGCAAGTTCCGGACGTACATTCTCGGATATCAAGTCACGGTACGAACTGATCATAAATCCATCTCGTTCCTTCGTAGGTGCAAATTGAGTCACGGCCGATTGGCTAGGTGGGTACTCGCCCTACAAGAATATGACCTGAAATGGGAATACATTCCAGGGAAGAAGAACGTGGTAGCGGATGTGTTATCACGTATAAATCTGGAAGATCAGACTTTCGAGGGAGAGAAGGAGAGCTTAGTAAAAATTTATAACATATTCACGACCAGAGCCGATTTACAAGCTTTGTTAATAAATATCCGAATCCATCAGCAGTCTGATCCTAAGCTGAAAAACATTGTGAGTCGTTTGGAAGCCAATGATGAAACCATTTCTAAATATTACCACCTCAACAAGGGAATTTTATTCATAAAAACCGCATTGGACGATGAGACATGGAAGGTGATAATCCCACACCAAATCGAAAAGGAGGTCATCATCGATTACCATGTCAGGTATGGTCACATGGGAGCGTTAAAAGTGATACAAGCTCTAGAGGAAAATTGTAAGATCAAGAATATCAACCGCAAGGTGAGAACATACATCAAGTCCTGTAAGATCTGCCAATGTGCAAAAGTAAACAATGAAAAGACAGAGGGTATCATGATACCGATAACTTCCAACGCAAAACTGGAAAAAGTGTTTTTGGATATATGCGGGCCATTTCCCCGTAGCGGTGGTCGGCACAGATATAAATACTTGGTAATCATAATGGATCACTACACCAAGTATATAAAGCTATATCCGGTTAATCGGGCAACAACAGCAAAGGTTTTGGCGGTGATTATTGATTTGTATATCCCAGAGATCGGTAGACCATCTTCTATTATTACTGACCATGGTACACAGTTTAAGGGGAGGAGATGGCGAGACACTTTATTAGCACTTGGGGTCAAAACATATAAGACATCAGTCTACCACCCAAGTAGCAATCCGGCTGAGAGAGTACTAAGAGAAGTGGGTAGGATATTGCGCACGTACTGTCACAACCAACAGAAAAAGTGGCAAGAGTACCTAGCAGCGACAGAAACATTCCTAAATTACGCCCACCATCCAGCTATAGGAATTCCACCGTACTCAGCCATGTATGAGAAGCCGACTCCCCGAGACATTGAACAAATCATTGAATTTCCAACGAACAACAATAGGAAATTCAACCAGTTGAAGTTTTACAATAAGGTAGCAGAAGATCAGGAAAAACGGCAAGCCAAATACCAGAAGGCAATAGGGCGAATTGTAACATATAAAGAGGGTGAAAAAGTCCTCCTAAAAAATAGAGAGCTGCCTAGCACCTTAGAAGGCATAACCAAAAAACTACTATTACTATACACTGGCCCATATGTTGTGGTAAATGATAAGCATAACAATACATATGAGTTGAAGGAAATCGTTTCAGGAAAAATCAAAGGAGTGTACAATCAAGCTTCTATGAAGAAATATTATGAAGAATGAGTTGTGAGATTTAGAATTTTGAAATTATATTTAAAAAAAAAATTCAAAAATAATGTAAGTACATCTTACAACCTAATATTTTGAGAAGAACATTTTGGAAGAAAGAGAAAGAAAAAGAATTTTTTATATATTTTAAAAATTCGGAAATAATGTAAGTACATCTTACAACCTAATATTTTGAGAAGAACATTTTGGAGAATTATAAAAAGAAGGAATTTAGAATTTTTATTTTAAAAATTCGGAAATAATGTAAGAACATCTTACAACCTAATAATTTTGGAACAAACTTTATGGAAGAAAGAAAAAGAAAGACTTTTGAATTGAAATATAATTATAAAAATTTAAAATTGAGTAAGTACATCTTACTACAACCTGATAATTTAGAACAAAACTTTATGGAAGAAAGAGAAAGAGAGGGAATTTTGAACTTAATTTAAAAAAAAAAAATTTAAATTAAGCAAGCACAGCTTACTACCACTGAATTATGAGAAAAACATTTTTGAAGAATTAAGAAGAAAGGAATTTTGTAGTTAATATACAAAAAATTTAAAAATGAAGTAAGACCAACTTACTATAACTAAGTTTATGAGAAAACTTTATGGTAAATAATTAAGAAGAATTTGATTTTGGAAAAATACCAAAACATTCAGAAATAATAGTAAGATAACAGTACTATAAACAATTCTGAATGAAACAATTCTGGGAATAAATGAATTAAACAGAATTTGAATGTTGATAGAACGTCAGAACTTTGAAACAAGATAAGATCAACATATTACAAGGATTTATGAGAAATATTTTTCAATTAAATAAAAAGAATAGTTTGAATTTTACATTAAAACTAACCAAGTTCCAAAAAATAATTATGTGTCAATTATGATTGAATTGAGAAGAAAATAAAGTGATTAATTCAGAAAAGAGAATTAACGTTAATCCAGAATAAATGCTAGACATTCACAATAGCATTTGAAGGAGTAGAGAAGAATAACACAAAAGAGTGTAGTATGCAAGAAAAGAAAAAATTTGGAAGCAAAGAGACTAATTACCTATGAAACGATAATAAAAACAGTTAATTAAGAGCAAAGAAGAACAACTCATACCAAACAGATGGAGAAGATGATTTCGAACAAATGATAATAATAAGACCTATATGAAATGCAAAGAGAAGAAATACCACATGAAATATGATATAAATGAATTAATGTTAATGAATGCGAAGGTGGATTAATAACTTTCTAAGAGAAAGGAAAGAACCAAAATGTTTAAATAAAATGATCAATATAATAACCTGTACATCTAATGTAAAGATACAATGTCAAAAAATTAAATATAATATATTAAGACCATTCAAATAATGAATACGAAAGACTATTTATAAAGACCATGCTAATACTATGAATAACCAGAAGAAAGTATAAAGAGAATTCAGATGAAGAAGAAAGAGAGTTACACTGTAAACAGTAACCAGAATTATTAAAAGAAAGGTTTTCAACCATAATTAAATTAAATATATCAGACAAGTTAAGGGTTTTGAAAAAATATATATATAATGAGTATAATAATGATTATGAAGATTTATTAAGATAGAAAATGTGAGATAATCTGAGAGACTACGAAGTGGAGAATCCAAAGATATTTTTATTAGTCGAAAATGAGACTACTTTTTATTTATTTATTCGATGACTGACTGAAGATAATTCCAGCAGCATTATGTTTTTTTGAGCAGGGATGGATATGCCTCTGTACTCAATTTATAGAAGTGGTGTATGGCCAGCAGAGAAGTAGCGTACAGTGCCCCTCTGATCTGCCCCAGCCCACGTGATAGGGAATGTTAGGGAATTAATATCCCAAGGATACAACACGAAGTTGATATAGAAAGAAAATGTATTACAATTATAATATATCTCAGAAGACACTAACTATCCGAAAAGGATCAGTAGTAAGACAAGTAACCATATATATAAAATTAATAAAACTCTAATATAAAAAAGTCGATATAAAAATGGAGAAGAAAATGAATTATAAGAAATGATGAAATTATCATAAGAAATTATTTCATCCATAAACATGTCTGAAATAATTACTTCTGGAGGAGAGCAATCTGTAGCGTGACAGATGTATGCATAATATTGAATGGCAATTGATCATTAGAATAATGAAGTTATAATATTTAAATTTGGAAGAAAGCACTAAGTTTAATATAAAAAGATTAATTCATAGCAACTGTGGAAAGAAATCATTATTATAAAGAAAATACAAGTTAAAATAAAAGGAGTTACTAGTGATGAGTCATCCAAGACCAGTCTCATAACCAAAGGTTTTCAAGGTATAACCCAGGAAGGTAAAATAGTAAATAACAAAGCAGTACTGAATATGACCAAACCCACAACGAGGGAGAATAAATGGAATAGAAACCCTAAAATAAGCCAAGATCAACCAATACAGGTTGTGTATTTCTGAAATAAAGAAGAAGATGGAGAAGATCCCAAGAAACCTGATGGCAACAAGAAGAAGATGGAGAAGATACCAGTCCCAGAAGGCAGGAGAAAAGAAGACTGAAGAAAGAAGAAGAGGGCAGCATCCTGAAGAAGATGTCATGCTCTTATAAAAGACACCCAAATCCCTATATCCCCAAAATAAATATTTAAAAATAAAAGTATAACGAAATAAAAACCACATGTATATAAATTTAAGAGAGAGAAGTGTATAAAGTAAAAGTTACCTGTGAACTAAGATGAAACAATAATATAGTACCCATGGAACAAATCTCCATTGAAAAAACGCTAACCAATTTATTATGTTAATAAGACTATACGACCATGTAGCATTAACATGATATAAAAGTGCAAGTGAACCAGTGATAGTTTTGGGTATTATAAAAAATGAACCTTGTGTTTCATTCTTGGCAATCACAAACATTGGATGCAATGAAATATGCATTTTTCAATGACTTAAAATGTGTACTGTGACAATATGTTGTTCATAAGACATGAATCTGTTTAAAATAACATTTTGTTTTACATGAAAAAAGAAAAACAGAGTTCATAATACCTTTTGAACAATTCATACTATTTATTTATTAATGACAGGGTACAATTACCCAAAGACAATGTATAAAAGACTGTATAAAAACTGTAGAATCCTACTTATAATAATAGTTAGAAATAAGAATATAAATATAAGGTTTTTATGTATATAGTACAAGAATGTTTAAAAATGTTTTAGATATAAGGCCATTTGTTTGGGTCTGATACAACTAACATCAGAACTATAAAAATAGTTACCACTTGTAAATAGTAGAGAGTAATTAAGATGTTAGTTAGTAAAAAACCTTTTTTGTAAGCCATATTTCCATGTTTGGAAATGGGGATTTTGTTGCAAAATGTCTGACTTGAAGACAACCATTTATTTAAAAAAATATTCTTTATTTTGTTTAACTATTATTTGTATTGTAACCAATACTAATTGTTTTTGTGTAATTTGAAAACATGTTTAATTTATAATACTATTTGTAAAAGTCAGAGAGGGTATCACACATCATATATTGTTTGTAAATTATTTTGTAAGAAAAATTGTTAAAAAATCATAGGCCAAAAGAATGGAAACCAAACTTCATCAAAACAGAGAAATTACTCATTTAAAAGCAAATAAACAAAAGGGGTTTAGACAAAATAAACTTGAGATCATGCCATATAATTGCACATACCATTTAGAGAGATTTTAATAAATTATATTCAGAATTATAAATAAAAATAAAAATGACTAAACTCAGAAATTTAGACATGGGAGTCATATATTCCAGAATAATGTTTCAGAATACAACTAATTCAATTAACTACCAGAAAATAAGGGAATATGAACCTTTTAATACAATATAGGATTATTAATATTAAATATAACTGATAAAATGGCTGAATTTACATTATAACAGGAAGTAAATTTTGGAAATGTTTTGACTTATCAGAGTATATCAAACTGAAAGTAAAATTAGTATTTTTGGACAGAAAACACTATAAAACGGCATTATTTAATCTGAAAATAAGCTGAATGAACTGAAAGATTAATTTAAATCACATCTAGTGAATAAAATTGACAAATAACCAAAGTTTAGGCATTCATATAGTGAAATAGTAAAATGTACACAGGATGTGAAAATATTTTTGAACAATGTTAAGGATAATATTATATAGGCTAAGAGTTTAATTGAAACTAAAGGAAACAGTTAGTTGATTATTGGTATTTGAACGGATAACATAAACGAGAGTTTTGTGACGATCTAACCTATCTTACAAAGGTGAAGTTTAGTGGCGAACAGTACGTTACTGTAAAGTCGGGAGTGAATTATAAAATCTTTCCAGAACCTATACATTGTGACAAAAACGATCAAGAAACACTAATTAACACTAAACAATACATTTCTACTCTGAAAAACACCACAAAACACCAGAAAACTGTATAACACATTAACCAAATTAGTGTCGGAATTGGGAAAAGTGTTTTGACTTATAATTACACAGACATACTAAATACAACCCAGAATCACTACACCAGTCACTACACAACATTTAACAAGAGATTTGCAGAGACAAGAACAGGAATTTTGCCAGAAAATACATTATTTGGAACACTGCAGGAACGAGCAACATTTTGATCAACTTGACGGCGGCCATTTGCTTTGACGATTCCAGTGCCTTCTTCTTAGTACAACTCAGCTGTTTGGTGAAAACAATTATTATATTTACAAATTATTATTCAATGTCTGTGTTTATTAATAACTATTAATTTGATTGTAACGTTATACTTTTTAAATATTAGCCCGATTTCTCTGACTTTGGTAATAACTGGCTGTTTAAAGAACCCTATATAATTTTTATATCATATACTTGTAACTTTTTTCGATATCCTGAGAATCGATACTAATCGATAAGAGTCAATATTGCTATTACTTAATAAAACATAAATACTTTTCAATACTTAATAGTTCTTTATTTCTTCAATAATACTAATTACCAATAATATAATTCTAATTGATAATCTACAAGGACTTTACCACCCGTAAGTGAAGATAACCTAAAAAATAAAAAGGTAAACAAGTATCGATTGGTTTACAGACAGTCTTCTGAGTGGTGATAGATTATTTAAATTATACTAAAACTTTAATAAAAATTTTCAGAAGAGCATTACACTGTTTAAAACTTCACAGCCCTATATTAATTAATTGATTCTAATTAATTAATTAATTAAATTAAAAAATTTTTTTTTAATTATTTTTTTTATAAACATAATTTTTTTTTAATTTCCTTCAAAACAATAAATTTTGTTTTGAAACTTTCGGCGAAGCTGAACATATATATTCCTTCATCAACTTTACGCTACTCGACCAGTCTTGCTACCATTGGGACTCGACCAGCTGGGAAACTTAAGGAAGTGTTTCAGGCCAGTAAGACGTCGAGAGCCACACCAATTAAACACCAATTAAACATATTACATTGGATTTGATTACATCGGAGTAACATACTTCACAATCTCTTATTATATCATCAACACACATCTATATTTATTTAATTAGATTAATTACACAGTGAATCATACTATTTCAGTTTAAATTTCAAATTAATTAATATTTGAATTAACTCATTAGTGATTTACCCCTTTTTTTCATTGACGCCCAAACGCGGGATATTATGAAAGGCCTCATAGCTTATATCAGTGAGTACTCTATGATAGTTAAAACTTATTTAATAATCAATTCACACATCAATTAAAATTAAGTAAATGGATTAATTATCTTATCAACATAAAAATTTATTATTTTGCATAGTTAATTAATAACTATAACTATAACTTTGTACATTTATTATATCATTGCACCAACTTTTGGAGACCATTGTTAAAAGCGCTGCTGTCAAAGTACCAGGCCAAGAGTTGACACCATTAATGAAACATTCATGATATCAAAGACTTGGATGCATAACCACCTTTGGGACATGAAGTTTGAGCCTTTCAAGTATGCATAATCTGCTCTCTGATCCACACCGATGGTTCCCAGCAAACAGAGTCAACCCCCTGGCAGTTGATGGCTCAGGGTCTCCTTATAACTTTTGAGCCAACAGTGATTGACAAGGGCATCTGCTGTCCATACTGAGTTATTCAGGACATTGTCCTGGATGATTCCAGCAGCACTGGATGATTTTGCCTCCTAATTTCCATCAATCGAAATCCTCGTTGTCCAATGCCATCAAACAGTTCAGGCACAATCACTAATGTACCCAGCAGATGATTAGATGTTTGGACAAATACCACCATGCACTTTACACTGGCAGGCCAGGCATTGATAGGTTGTGTGTTTCGTTGGTCACTATTGAAATAGAAATAAACATATTGGACTCCAAACTTGTGCATAACAATATAAAAGTATACTGGTTGTTACTGCAACCAGCGCGTTGTGTTCCTATGACAAACAATTCAGCCAAGTGGAGGTTAATTTTAGAATAGCTCTCTATATTATGGTACTGTATTAGTTTTGTGAATTTCACTAGCGTTTTTATTAGTTTTTTGATAACATAAGTACTTAATTTTCTTCAATGGAACCAGTTCAAACAAAATGTTATGCTTCTATTAGGTATGCAGTACACAGTTTATAAAATATTTAAAATAGTGTGTTATGTCTACCATGAATGCTTAATCATTATAGTTAGTATGTTTGGTGTCATATTTACACTAAATTTTTTGTGATTTGAGGAACTTAGTATATGTTCCTTTCCAAGTAATTCAGTGATTACTGTAATTTCAGGGAATTTTTAGTACCATATCAGAGGAACAATGTTTCCTTGGAGCATTCCTTGACATTACTTAATGTCAGAATGTGTCTCTATTTGTTGACTTATTGTGTTTGATATTTTCCATGTGATTTAATGGAAAGTTGTTTCTGAAACAAGCTCTTCTATAAAAAAGTAACTTTTTAAAATAACTATCTCACCCTACCAAGGATCCGTACACATGTTACCATCAACATTGGAGGAAGTAATGACAGACATCAATTTCAACTTTCAACTAGTATAATTGTAAAACAGTTACAAATTTTGGCTGAAGGATAATTTTTCAAGTACACTGTATCAAATACAAAAATAATTAATTTTTACTCAGATTATATCAATGCTTACATCTATATTGCATACAAAACAGAATAGAATTAGAATGTCATATTCATGAGTTTCCTTTTGAGATATCTCATAAGTAAAACAGACTTTTAAGCATTATGGATTTGTACAAGTAAAACATATTGCCAGTTGTTGTCTTCTAGAAAGCAATTTAAATAAAAAAACTCATCACTGTCAACACCTTGTTTATTACCAATATCACAAATAATTTTTCACAAATGAAAATATAACACAGAAAATACAATTTCGATTCACATAAATTACTGGTATTAATACAACCATAATTTATACAAGCAGAAAGATAACACACAAATATAATATTGGTCCAAAAATGTGGTATCATACTAACTCTATAACATAATACACTGAACTCAGAACTAAGACTGAATCACGCTCTCTCTCTTACAGTTTTATATATAATTGATAATGACACCATTCACCAACATGCATAATATGCTACTATAGTTCAGAATATTCCAAGCGCCCATTCCAGAACACTGCAGTATAAAATACATTGACTATAAATATATTTGTAAATTGATACATAACAGTCTAGTGTAGTCTATAAATAGTGTCTCTATAAACAGTGTCCATCAATATACACAAGTTATACAACTTCAATTGTTGATAATGTAAATACATGTGCGTAACATAGCCTACTGAGTGACAAATAGTTTTAATAATACAAATCACAGTATTACTTAATATATTATACAATATTCAAATATTACTTAGACTGTGGGTTGGAGGTCCTCTAGTATACAACACAGAATTGTTATTATAACAACACTTCCCTTATGTTAAGGGGATTTTGAAATATGATGTTCTAGGAGAATGAAAGATATGGAAAGATACAATGAATAATAATGAAGTCTGTTAGATTTGAAGGAAAACTATGAAAGAACCTCATCCGAAGGAAACATTCATTGCTAAGGCACTTGATTAGGCACAATTGTTAACTGTTTAAGGTAGTAAAGGGAAAGATGATAAAAAAAGTGCTAGGGGCATCTTTAAACAAGTAGCTTGAAGTCTGAAAGGATGATAGATTTTAAAAAGATTGTAGCAATAGGAAGACTTGAGTATGTGCCACCACCAATATGTGGATTGAAAAAAAATGATAAAAAAATGCTACTGTTACTTCTACATAAAATACCATTCTGTCACAGTCTATATTATATACTTTTAATAAATTTTTCTTGATATAAAGGCATGTACCATAACTTTAGAAATTTAAGCTTAAACTATTCATCTAATAGCATCAGAAACCAAACAATTGGTCCCAAATTATCAGTGTGGTACTTTTATATTATTATAATAAAGAAAACCTAATTTTACTGTAATAGTTAAAGTCATAATTAAATAACATGGTTTACGCAACAATATAAATGAACGATACTGTAAATAAATGAAATTATAAACAGTACAAACAAAAATATAAATACAGTGGACTCTGCTTTTTCGGGACATGTTGGGACTATATCAAGTTGGCCCAATTACGCAAATGGCCCTATTATCCGAAATTCCTAAAACGTAAGCAAATATGCCTTATAAGCCAAAATTTCTTAATAACAGAGATCAAACATAACTGTTAACTACAAGAAACATGGCAATTATAAGATTTGTTATTAACGAAGTATGTCTAAGGAAATGCAGTAATAAATATATAATAATACTGTAATATATAGTAATTACAGCATAATGAAATAGTCCGAGTAGGCCTATTTTCAAGAATCCTGGAGTCTAATGGTGCATGTAGTTGATTTGTGGTAAGTAGACAAGGGCAAACATAGAAAGTCCGAAACCTAACACATGTCATCAGGTTGTTGTTAACAATGTACTGTATTGTTATGGTTTGTTGGCCTCACTAATCTACTATTGTAAATTATGACCTCAACAAAAAAATAACTTATATCTACTTAAGAAGATAAAAACTTGGTCATTATTGGACCAAATAACCGGAGGTCCGGACCTATTAAGTGAAGCAACTATATGTGATATGTACAACCCTGTTTTGTTTTTGTATTTTGAATATTGGGCCAATAAAGCAGCTGGCCCTAATAACTAGTGGCCCCAATAATAGAATACACTGTTATATGAACACAATAATTAATATAACCAGTTACATAATTTTCACTGGTAAATAAAATTGCAAATATTTTTCTTGTATTTTGCATTCTGATTCCTTCAGTTCAAGAATGGCCATGTTCATACAGCAACTGTATTACACATCATTTCATGTTTTACTTGGTCTTCCTTTTTTCTTTCATAAAGCCTCCTTGCTTTCAATACCTTCACTGTTTGTCAATTGTACACCATCCTCACTAAATGTCCAAACCATTTTAACTGCTGTCAATCTCTACAAACTTGTTCAGCAATCCAACTTCTACACTTCAGGCTTCTTAAAAATTTCATTTGCACAGCTTGCAATTTGCTTTTAAAATGCTTTGTTACAACCAAACTCTCACTTCCATATATTAAAATTGGACCAAGTAAGGTTTTATATACAACAAGCTATCAATCGGATATTTGGTTCTCAAATGCCTAACTTTGTGTCAGAGTAGAGTGTTCTGGCACTTCTCATCACAGTCAAAAACAAAACAAAACAAATCTCAATGGAAAGGTTATGATTATTCCCAAATATAATCAGAAACAGAGACAGCTGTTCTAATGACTGTCAAACTTGACTTAGTCGCCTCGTAATGTAAGACATCTGGTTTTAGCTCATTATTCTAAAACCAGAAAAGGTTTCTCTTCACACCAACTGATTTGAATTCTCTTCTAAATGCTTCTAAACTGAATTTAGAATTCTCTTCTAAATGCTGACTGATTAGATTTATTTCTGTTACATCAAAAATTTCTGAGTACACTGTATGACTGGACATGTTGATCTTTTTTGAGTAATTACCTCTAATCATCAGCTGATACAACTGTTCAAACATGTTTCAAAGGTCAGTGCCAGGCAAAAAGATGACTGTCTTCTATTTTGATGAAGAGAGGTGTTTTACCATGTCTAGCATGAAGTTGTTCTTTAAAAACTCATGGGAGTCACTCTCCATTATCAGTAAGCTCACTTGACAGTTAGGTAGTTTTTTTGTGAGAACAGTACTTTCAAGTTCCCTTTGCAGATGTTATGGTGAAGGTGTCACTTTTGCAGATGATGTGGTGACTTCATTACCAAATTTAATATTTAACAGTCTATGGCAAACTGTTTTGGACTATTTTCAGTAGGAAGAGATACCTACATTTGCAAGAGAACACTACCACAATACTTTTGAGGCTTTGGAATTGGACGGCCACATAATTACATTGTGGTTGGCAGTGAAGTCCCTGTGTGTCTACAAATAGAAACAGCCTTATTTCAGCTACTTGGATGTTTTGTTGACAAACACGGAGATATGAGATGTTGTAGGATGCTATCTTGGGGACTGCTGGAAATTCACCTCTCTGAAGAGAGAGCATGGATTCTCATTTAGAAGCTATGTCTCATAGAAAGCTAGCATAAAAAAGAATCAACAGTCTGGAAGGACTTGGGAATTTATAAAGAATATTTTCATGCCACATATGGGAAAATGTTTTGGGGGAACAGTGCAATATGGCCAATAAATGGGGAACAGTGGATCTAATAATTCAAGGGTAATTTGTATAAAAAGGTTTTGACATGGAAGACAGAAGCATGATTGGTTGGATGTGTCCACTTGAGAAGAGTTCTTCTCTGACTTTGGAACCATGTCATTTTGGCTGTCTTACATCTTCTTCCTATGTCATAATTTAAGGATTCAATATAATTGGAAGAAGTGAATGATGGATGTGTAATAATATTTCACACACACACATTTCATTAGATATATTCATCGGCATGCTCCTTTTGAAGCCCAAAACTACAACAAACCACAGTAACCAAATTGTAAATTGTGTAAGCAGACATCTTTCACAGTTATATTCTATATTTACACATTTCTAAACTGCATTTCAGGCCTCTGTCTGAAAAGAAAACAATTTTATTAAACTTCAAATTCAATGTAATTTGAATTCCACTTATTTTTATAGACACACATATGCTCATCCAGTTCATATTATTAGCACACTTAAGCTCAACTCCTCAAAGTATATGTTGTATTCTGATTGAGTATTTATCATTCATGATACTATATTTCTTTCCCTGAGATAAATTTGAATTTATTTTTGACACTAATACTTGACCTCTATGAACATTTATCTCACTAGTATAATATGCTCTATATCCTTCCTGTACAGAATTATTAATTTTATTATGAATTTTGTATTTAGTATTTCTGTATTACTTGTTTTCTTACTTTCAGACCAGGTTATCGTAAAAGCATACAAGGGGAAGGAGTACCCCTTATTAATGAAACAAATAAAAGAGGAGATTTAATTATAACATTTAGCATTGAATTTCCTACACACTTGTCTCGAGAGAGTAAAAAACTCATCTCAAAAGCACTGAGTGAAGTAGGCATGATGAAAGACAGTATTAAGACTAGTAAAGGAAATACTGCCACTATAGAAACCAAAATCAATGGTATTAGCAAAAAATACTAACTATACTAATACTAGAAGCATCAATTATTTCTAAAAGTAAAGAAAGTTATTCCTCCTGTAAATGGTAAATGCAACTGATTGATTATAGAATTATATATTTATATAGTTTTTATTAATTATTTTATAAAATTAATAAATATTTTATTCAAAATTACAAATTAAATACTAAATTAATGTAACATTATATATTATTGTCTAAAGATTAGTTACGTGATTTGCATATTATGTAATTTTAACCAATTAATAAATATTAGTATAATTAAAGTTTATTTTTATTTGTAGTTCAAAATGTATTAATTAAATTTGTCGTTTTTTATTTATATTACTTAAAAACATAGTATGTAAAATAGTATACTTACATACACTACTCATGAAAAATTTTCAGGTGTTCATTAAATTGTTTTCAAGATGACCTTTAATTTATAAAGAACAGATGGTTGCTTAATGATTAGACTTCTTGTTCTCCCAGTATTGAATCTTTCATTGTCTGGCAGCTTCCCTCCTTTCTTCTGACCAGTTTTTCTTGGCACTGACCTTTTCTTGGAAACCCTTGAATTTGACCTACTACACCCTTTATAAATTTCTGCCTGTTATATTGTTTTAATTTATGTTCATTAAATGTATATCTTTTGTCTCTTGAACTATTTCAACAACCTTGATTTAGGCATCTGATTAAAGATGTCAGAGATTTGTTTAGTCACTCCATTCAAATCCATTTCCTTCATGTGCCTGTAATACTGTTTGAGGATATTAAAATTAGACAGGAAATGAATTAAGTAAATGAAACTTATAAGAAATTATGATTTTAAAATTAAGATAAAACAAAATAAAAGAAAAATATAATAATATAAAGAGTACCGGTATGTATGTGTTGTGTTGTTATGGACACAGTGGTGTAGCTAGGCTTTTTGGCGCCCGGGGCGATGAGATTGTCACCCGCCTCGCCTTCACAATTAACATGGGACGAAAGAGCAAAAATGAAGGCCCATCCAGTAAACAAAGTACTTCATAAATGCAAATGTGTAGATTTTTGTATTAAAGCACGTCCAGCAAACGTCTTAAGAAATTTGTTGAGTCAAAATTAAGAAATTACATATTATAATATTATCGGTATACAGTTTGTATATATTTATAAGTAACAAATGCAGACTATAAAAATTGTAATAATATAAAAAAATTATAACATAAAAATGTTCTAATAAACATGCAAATTTCTTGTAGGTCTAAAGTGCGCCATCAAAACAATATCCTAAAGCAACATAAAGTTAAACAAAGAACTACATTAACAGTAGTAAAACAAATCACTTACCATTACAGGTTAATGGTTCCGTCTTCTGTTAATAAATACTTAATAATTATTTTTAATACTTAATAAATATTTAAAAGAGACATTTTAAAATATAACTTTCCTGGTCTTAATTGCTGCAAAGTCGGTTATTAAATCACTATAGTCTAAAGACAAAGCAATGTCGTTTTCAATTGAAAGTATCGCTAGATTTGATACCCTATCTTGAGATATTGTGGATAGTAGGTACGATTTAATCAATTTAAGCTTACTTTTACAATGATCTTTCACAAGAAGGCACTCGTAAAGTAAGAAAAATGTTTGAAGCTGTTGATAGTGTTTTGTAGGCTTCTAATCCTATTGAAGAAATGTATTGTAGCAGTCCCTGACAAAGAACTACTGTTACAGCGTAATTTGTTGTCATAATGAACCGTAATTACGATGCTTGAGTATAAATAGTCTAATACTGTTTATCAAGTAAGGTTTATGAGAACAGACAAGCTGGCTGCTTATGTTTATTTTATGAAAGGAATAGTCATATAAAAAAAAACAAGTTATTTGTAGTTTTATAAACAATTTTTTCAATAAATTTATATAAATAAATTTTTTCAAGTTTATGCTCACTTTGCCACCCCATGGCTATGCCGCCCGGGGCGGCTGCCCCCTTGGCACCCCCCTAGCTATGCCTCTGTATGGACAAACATAAATAAATTAATATTGCCAAGACAAATATATGTGGAATGATTGAAATTAATTGACCAAACAATGAAGGAAATTTAAAACTTCTTACTACAGATTTACTTTACAAATTGTTATACAAATTTGTATACAGATTTACTTTACAAATATGTGTTCACCAACACATAATTTACTAAAATTAATATATATTATTTAGCAGTTTATTTTTACACAGTTGTCAGTCTTTAAAAGTTCTTTATAGTTTATATTTGGAATGATAGAATCTCTTTGTGATTTAAGTGAGGGGATTATAATCAGATCATGTAAACTTTAGCTTATTCTGGGCACAAATTGTTCTGAACCTGCAGAGAAATTATCTAAAATTTTATTAATGATTTTGCAAATATATTCTGATGCAAAACAGTAGTTATAGATAAGCATTGTTTAAATTTTTACAGTTTAAACTTTTTATCTAAAACTAGAGTTCCATGTTGGAATGTCATCTAACTAGTGTTTGCAAAGTCGTCAGTGATACTTGGACATGTTATGGATAACAAAACCCAAGAATAAAATTTTATATTCTTATTATGCTTTTTCTAGTATATAAATGATTCATGAAATCTATATATATAAAACTCAAAGTCTGAAGAATTGTTTGTTTGTTCTGAATACAAATCCACACCGTTACGCCGATTCTGACCAAATTTTGCACAGATAACCTTAGACACAAGACAAAAAACACTGTCTAACTTGGAATTTGATATTCCGCTCCATTTGCATGACTTAGGCTCTTTTAATTATGCAGTTTATAATTATATGGCAGCGTCTTTGTTTATTCACAGTTGATGTGTGAGGAGTATAAAGATGTCAGCAACACCATGGAGACCAGAATTAATTAGGTACCATAGCAACAAAAAAATAAACAAATGCTATTTAGCGGCGTTTTTGAACAGTCTATGTGACAACCCTCGTGCATGTTAAAAACGGAACTGAAATGCAGCAGGTTGCGTTTCAATGTGGGAGACCTTGAAAACGCAGCAGAGTTGACTACCTGTGCATTTTTTCCACGTCCGTGTGACCAATTTCATTGATGCCTGTGTGTAAAATTCAATCCGTTTTCTAACCGTACCCTAAGGTGCAGCGATCGCCCGCATTGATCAGTTTTTACTTAAACTCTGAAGACAAGTAAACAGTAAACGAGAGTTACACCTTTACAGAGTTTTTACCATTTCTGTTTTTCTATTGAGTTGTTTATTCATCGCCGTATTAGTTACATTTATTCGGACAAGTTATTCTGCATTCCGTTATTCATTTTCCTTAACTACACTCCTTTTAAACTTCGCCTTCAAATAACTTTACAGTCCCGTTTGTTTTCCTTACTCTTCACTTCCTATCAAACTGACCCTCCTTTCAAGTTTCAGTTAACAACACTCCTTTTAAACTTCACCTTCAAATAACTTTACAATCCCGTTTGTTTTCCTTATTCTTCACGTCCTTTTAAATCAACCCTCCTTTGAAGTATCAGTACTTTATCACATTACTTTGCGGAATGCCTCTGAAAAAACAACAAAGCATTGGGCAGGTCCATCCAAATGCTAAGTAAGCAAGGTTATTGAGACCCATGGAACATGAGTCTTGGTTGAACAACAATGAAGAAGACATAGATTAGGGCTGCGGAGACACATGGGGAGCATAGGGAGCATGTAGACCAACAACGAAGAAGGCAGGCAGAGATTAGGGGCACGGAAACACATGAGAAGCATGGGGAGCTCATAGACCAACAACGTCTAAGGCAAACTGAATTAAGGGACAAGGAAACGCCTGAGAAGCATGGGAAGTGCGTCGAGCGGAAACGCGTGAGGCAGGCTGAATTAAGGGATGTGGAATTACCAGAACGACGTGAACATCAGCTTGAAAATAACCCCCATACAGGATGCTCAAGTCAGACAAGTGAGCAGACGAGGTAATTTGATTTTAGAGGCTTTTTAGTATGATCCAAATTATGGCTATTTGTCACATCCAGAAGTTACAATTGGCAAAATGGATGTGATATGCGAATTCTGTCAAGCCAAAAAATTTAAAACTGATTCGCCTGGGATATGCTGCTTTAATGGAAAAGTAATTTTACAATCACTGAATCAACCACCAGAACCACTTCGTTCGTACATGTCAGGAATGACTTCAGAATTCAAGCATTTTCTCCAAAATATTCGGAGATACAATTCATACTTTCAGATGGCATCTTTCGGTATGCAACAGCAATCGAAGGAACAGATGGTTTTATGACAACTTTTAAAGTGAAAGGACAAATATCACAAAGTCAGGTCATTGCTCCCTGTCCCAAATGAAAATCCGAAGTTTTTACATATCTATTTCAAGGGAGACGATCAAGCCCAGGCCAATCAATGCTGTGAAGTCATCCCCAATACAAGAAAGGTTATTGTTTTAAATCTCCAAGGGCTGTTGCACCATCATAATAATTTAGTAAAAGTGTTCAAAACAGCTTTGGAGAGAATCGGCATGAGTACAAAATTGTTACACGAGCTAACACGATGCCAGTTGGTGAACATGACTGGCGTTTCAATGCCCCAGCCATCAACAAAGTAGCTATTGTTTTGGTTGGAAAAGAATTTTACAGAAGGGATATAATTATCCAGAGATGGAACAAAGCCCTTCAACGCATTGCAGAAACAAATCGTTCGTATGATGCTTTGCAATACCCAATAATATTTTGAGAAGGGAAGCATGGCTATAATTTCAACCTTTGACAAACCGACCCAAGAACTGGTTGGCCAACCAATAAAAAAGTATTGGCAATGGATTTTTATGCCTACCAAATAGTAACAAGGCAGGGATCATCAAATCACATTTTATAATGCAGATAGCTCTTCCATCAGTTTATTGTTGACATGTACACCAAAGTGCAAGCGAACGCTTTCTGTGCATTTGACTTAATAAAAAAATCTTTTGAGTTGAAGAGTACATTCATTTGAGGGATGCTGTCACCATTGATGGAAACATTACAGACATTGGACGAATGGTCATATTACTATCTACCTTCACCGGAAGTCCCAGACACATGGACGAATACGCCCAAGATGCTATGCCATATGTTTGGGCATACGGTCGTCCACATTTATTTATTACATTAACATGTAATCCAGCTTGGGCAGAAATAAAAGAAGAGCTTCTTGAAGGCCAAGCTGTCCGACTGTCATGACTTAACAGCCAGGGTTTTAAACAAAAGTTGGTAAAGCTATGGACGTGATTATTAAGTGCCACATCTATGGATTGACTCAATGCTGGATGTATTCGATCGAGTGGCAGGAAAGGGGACTTCCACATGCACACATATTAGTATGGCTAAAGAATAAGTTACGGCTCACTGAAGTAGGCAGCGTTATTTCGCCAAAGCTACCAAATCCAGACAAAGATCCTATTTTCTTTTAAATTATCTCCAAAAAAATGAGTCATGGCCCCTGTGAAACATTAAACCCTAAATTGCTATGTATGAAGTACAGAAAATGTACTAAAAACTACCCTTGTGAGATGCGAAAAGAAACACAGACTGGGGAAGATGGCTACCCGCTTTACAGAAGGTGACAAACAGAGCGACGAGGTTATACTGCTACTATTCAAATGAGGGTGGATAATCAATATTAGGATATCGAAGTAGACAACAGATGGATTGTACCTCACACTCCACTACTTTCAAAAATGTTAAAAGCGCATATTAACATTGAGTACTGAAACTCAGTGAAGTCCATTAAATACATGCCATTCCGCACTTCTAATACCATTGGCAAAATACTTAGATCGAAACAATCCACACCATTAGAAGATAAGACAGGGGTATACAAGATTTCATGTAGCGACTGCAATAGCTATTATATCGGACAAACGGGTAGATCTTTTGGTAAACGTTTCAAAGAACATCTCCCCAAACAAAACAGTAAAAAACTAAGTTCCAGTTTTGCACGCCATTTAGTTGATAACAATCATAATTACATGAACTTCAAGACCAACTTTAGACCCCTGCATGTATGTAAGAAAGGCAGATACATGAATGCTGCTGAAGAATTTGAAATATATAAGGCACAAAAAATTCTCAGTAAAATTAAAGGTAGTGACACAAATAATAGTAAGAATATCCCTGAGTTCCTATTAAATGATCAACTGCAGCTCCAATCAAACTCACTATATGACGTAGTAATTAGTATCAAAGATAAGATTGAAAACACACGGACTACTGAGTAAATAACGTACAGTAATAACAACAGTGCGGCCTCGACTTCAACGCGGTGCGCACCGGCCGTATATGTTCCGTTCACATTTGTGTTTTTATGTGTTTGTTTATTTATTTTATTTTAATATATTGACGACCTCTCCTATCGAGTGAAACACCTGATGATGAGACATACGTCTTGAAACGCATCGTAAAGACAAAAAAGTAAGTCACTGACGGAACTATTAACGTAAGTTTTTGAATATAAAATACAGAGTCCCACATGCAATGCTACATACTTCATACATACTCTTAATTATTTGTGAAGCTTAAATACCAGTATTTTGAAACTAAGAGAAACTATTTAAGTTATTTAAGCTCGATCAATTTGAAGATGAAGAAGCTTGAAAATGATCAATCAACTATTGAAACTTTATGAATTTACGCCAAATTATAAAATACTCGGGTCCCTTGTTCGGGGCCAATGAAACTACTCAATTAATTACAAAATTATAATTAACTCTTATTAATGATTATTTCTTACCTTCGGGTTTTTTCCAAGAGTCCTTCAGACGAAACGGCTGCAGAGAGGATTATTTGAAGGTTACCAGTACACATATAAATATGCAGTTCATTTATAAAACAAATTACTTCCAATTTATTAGCCCCATTATTTCCTCATCAATTAAACACTAGTCTTGATATTGGTAATACATTGTATTCAAACAAATTAATAAATGAAATCTTTCTTAACCTATGACAAATTATATCTTTTTGAATAAACCAGTACGTTTATTTTTTATTCTTTCACCTTGCTTTCATATTTAATATAAAAACCTTTCAGTTAGAGATCTCTTTGTTTCTTACTTTTTAAGCTTTTGGTAATCAAAATTTAGTAAACATTGGTTTAAATGTTAATAGGCTGTGATTTTAGTTACCCATCCATTACGTTTTCTTCTGGTTTGCTACGTCGTCTCGTGATGACAGTTTTACACGTTTTTTCGCACTCTCGCACTATTGACATTGAGTTTGGTTGTTGTTAAATACTTTATGCACTGTAAGATGTACACTGTATATGTTTTTTTTATATATATATATATTGCCGGCCGGCTTTTGAGATTCGCCCGGGCACTTAGAATTTTAACGGTCGCGCGACCATGAGTTGCAATAGAACTGGCCGCACGTTCTACTGTTTGTACAGCTTTAAAACTTTTAAATGTTTACACACTTTCTTAGATAGGCCGGATTTATCTCAACGGCCTATCTTGCACCCGAGGCCACTGTTTAATTTTACACCACAAACTTTACTGTCTGATGCTGGCTGTCTGTTGTTCACTCTCTAATGACACACTGCAGACTGGGTTTCACACAGAGCCTGCTGCTGGGTGGTTACGCAATCCGTCTGGGCAATTGTTTAGGCTGACTGTATGTATGTTGCATTGGGGCTCCCCACAGGTGAAAGTTAACTATTGAATTACTGAATTCAATACTGATTTATATAAAATAAAATTCCCATTTCTGTACCGTTACAATACCCCCCCAATAAGAGGTTGAAGGCCGGAGCGTTCAAACTCTTATTGCCTAAACCCTAAGAGGATCAGTGAGGATATGGCGCCGCAACCCCCCTGAACACTCTACTAAAATCATGGGTTCTTACCCCCCTAGTCTGGCGACTGTGACACATTCACTAAAAATTTAATAAACGGCCTTCCATCACTCCATATCCCACAACTGATTTGTTTCCTCTTAGCCATACCGGCTTATTCTTTACAAAGTACTGGTTCTTTTGTTTACAAAGTACTGGCTTTAGTTTAAAATAATAATATAGAAACATAAACAGTTAAACATAAAATGTAGATTGACATTAATAAAATTTATATGAACAGTAATATACGCATCTTAGGTTCCCACACATTATCTTAGCCTGAACATTTTTATTATATCCATACAAAATTTCCTTCAGTTTTCAATTTTAAATTAATATTTTAACCATTATTTACATCAATTAGCATTTACTTTATAATTCCATTTGAATTTGAATGAAAATAAAATTAAGTTCATTATTACAGGTTCATTATTAAAAATCATCTTTTCAATTACTTTAATTGCCATATTAATTTAATTTTATTTAATTTCTCAAACTCTAAGTTACAGGAATTACCTCATTATTATTTTATCAAAAAAATTTTACTTTAATTCTTTTATGTCACAATAGGGTTTTGCTCAAGATACTGATTCATCAAGCTACAACAGTTGTCAACTTCAACACCTGGCTGTGAACATTGGTCACACAACCTACCTGTTTACATAAACACTTGTGTGCCAGACTTGTTTTCATAAACACTCTCAGTCTAAACATTCTAGTTACCTCACCACTCATACCTGTACTGCACTTTTCAATTTTTATAAATCTTTTAATGTTAATATATTTATCAATGTCTATTTCTTACAGTTCAAACCAAATATAATTTTAATTCACCTTTCAGTTATTATTACCTTTTAATTACAGTTTTCATTTAATACCATTATCTCCATTCATTTTTATTATTGAATCCAATCTTTTCACCCCTATAAACATTTTATTCTATCTAATAGGTATTATAAACTTTATACTAACAGTACAGTATCCTCCTATTGACCTGAACACAAAATACACACCACACACACCAATATCTCCGTGTAACCTCTGAAACATTTAACAACAATGTCATTTCATACAAACCATTGAACATTAATATCAAATCTCATAAAACAATTGAAGTCCAATGGAAAATTCAATTATACAACCTTTAAATTAATCAGAATATTTAAACATCTCAAATTATTTTAATTAAATCAATTATTGAATATAACATTTTTAATTACTTTCACTAAGTACAATAATTACAACTCATTCACTATCTTCTTCCAAATTATTTTTGTTATCTATTTAAGCTGCAAAATCTTAATATTATTATTATCATCACAACAATTTCTACCACATACATACATTGTTTATCTGACATTTTATAACACACACATAAATTCACTAAACATGTATTTACAATTCTTCAGCAATAATTATTCAGTTATATCACACTTCAATGTCCAAGGTTGCGAGGTCAGAACCAATAAACAAACTATTTAAAATTGTCCATTTGTGAATTTAAGGCTCAACCTCCATCGTCATAGATAAGTCTTTGTTTTATATAGCATTGTTCAATTTCATTAACATACAAATTACTGTTTTGTGTGTCGTCACCATAAAAACCAAATTCATTCATCTTACCAAAATAATCATAAAACAAGTCAACATTATTTGTTTCTGTCCAGTCTCCATTAGTAGTTATATTCATTATCAAGTCAGTTATTTTTTCATCATCAGGTAACTTATTATTATTTAAACATGTATCATCAAAATAATCTTCACTCTCTATTTTAACAGGTAAGTACTTCAAATCATTTAACATCTCTTTCAACTCATTATAATCTCTCATTAGTTTATATAATTCTATCTCTTTGTCAACACACAACTCTGCATTTAAATCTCTCTCATCATAACACCATATCATACTTTCAACATCATTCCACACAGAGGGTACTAATTTATACAAAAAAGGGAAACAATTCAAATCTTTCACTAATAAGGGTCTCCTCTTGCCCTCCAATAATAACAATTTTGAACACCTTGGTTCATCACAAATAAGGGGAAAATTTACCCTCTGCCCTACACATTCAGCTACTCTTTCTTTCCATTCTTTTTCTAATTCATCAACACTAATTACTACCTCATTACAACATATCACTTTCTCTCTCTCACTCACTGTTTCACTATCTATTTTCAACGTTTCACTCTCTGATACCACCTTTTCAATTACATTACCACTTTCAATATCATTATTACTATTTGTTATCTTACTCTCTACTACCACATTGTTAACTATATTCTCATTTTCGACCTTATTGTCATCATTTGTATTTTTACTTTTAATCTGTTCTGCTACTGACGCTACTATTTTCTCAATGTCTTGTTTCAATTCATTACAACTATTTTCGCATTTTGTTTTTACTTCATCAATGTCAAATTTAAGTGCATCAAATTTGCAATTAAATTCGCTTTTAATTTCGGTCTTAATTTCATCAAAACGATTATTTAATTCGTTAAATTTGTCATTCTGTGCGTCTAATTTGCTGTCAAAACTATTCTTTTGTTCATCGAATTTTACATTGATACTGCTATTCATTTTATTGATATCACTACTCAAACTCTCAGACATTGTTTTCATTAAAGTAAATATATCGTCCATCGACAACTCTTTGACTCGTGTTGTCGTTGGAGTAAATTGTACTGCTACATTTTTGTCAGTGAAGCTGACTTCATTGTTCATTTCACTTTCCCTACTCGATTTTGGGGTTATTTGTATCCCCGAATCGTCTGTACTCTTTGTTTCATTTGCATTATTTTTTGTTTTATTTTCCTGACTCACGTTTGGAGTCGAGTGGATTTCAAAATCGCTCATGCTATTTGATTCATTATAGTTTTCGACACTAGTCGTTTCATGTATATTGCTCTCATTCTTTCCTGCCATTTTTCTAAATTTATAAAATGTTACATAAGAGTTTATAAAATGTCACATAAGAATTACGTTCTCCCTCTCAAATGACCCGTTCTGCAGCTTGGTTAGGTCTGGCGAATATAGGTTATAAACCCTATACTCGCGTCCCTGTTCAGGCACCATTGAAACTTTATGAATTTACGCCAAATTATAAAATACCCGGGTCCCTTGTTCGGGGCCAATGAAACTACTCAATTAATTACAAAATTATAATTAACTCTTATTAATGATTATTTCTTACCTTCGGGTTTTTTCCAAGAGTCCTTCAGACGAAACGGCTGCAGAGAGGATTATTTGAAGGTTACCAGTACACATATAAATATGCAGTTCATTTATAAAACAAATTACTTCCAATTTATTAGCCCCATTATTTCCTCATCAATTAAACACTAGTCTTGATATTGGTAATACATTGTATTCAAACAAATTAATAAATGAAATCTTTCTTAACCTATAACAAATTATATCTTTTTGAATAAACCAGTACGTTTATTTTTTATTCTTTCACCTTGCTTTCATATTTAATATAAAAACCTTTCAGTTAGAGATCTCTTTGTTTCTTACTTTTTAAACTTTTGGTAATCAAAATTTACTAAACATTGGTTTAAATATTAATAGGCTGTGATTTTAGTTACCCATCCATTACGTTTTCTTCTGGTTTGCTACGTCGTCTCGTGATGACAGTTTTACACGTTTTTTCGCACTCCGGCACTATTGACATTGAGTTTGGTTGTTGTTAAATACTTTATGCACTGTAAGATGTACACTGTATATGTTTTTTTTTATATATATATATTGCCGGCCAGCTTTTGAGATTCGCCCGGGCACTTAGAATTTTAACGGTCGCGCGACCATGAGTTGCAATAGAACTGGCCGCACGTTCTACTGTTTGTACAGCTTTAAAACTTTTAAATGTTTACACACTTTCTTAGATAGGCCGGATTTATCTAAACGGCCTATCTTGCACCCGAGGCCACTGTTTAATTTTACACCACAAACTTTACTGTCTGATGCTGGCTGTCTGTTGTTCACTCTCTAATGACACACTGCAGACTGGGTTTCACACAGAGCCTGCTGCTGGGTGGTTACGCAATCCGTCTGGGCAATTGTTTAGGCTGACTGTATGTATGTTGCATTGGGGCTCCCCACAGGTGAAAGTTAACTATTGAATTACTGAATTCAATACTGATTTATATAAAATAAAATTCCCATTTCTGTACCCCCCCAATAAGAGGTTGAAGGCCGGAGCGTTCAAACTCTTATTGCCTAAACCCTAAGAGGATCAGTGAGGATATGGCGCCGCAACCCCCCTGAACACTCTACTAAAATCATGGGTTCTTACCCCCCTAGTCTGGCGACTGTTACACATTCACTAAAAATTTAATAAACGGCCTTCCATCACTCCATATCCCACAACTGATTTGTTTCCTCTTAGCCATACCGGCTTATTCTTTACAAAGTACTGGTTCTTTTGTTTACAAAGTACTGGCTTTAGTTTAAAATAATAATATAGAAACATAAACAGTTAAACATAAAATGTAGATTGACATTAATAAAATTTATATGAACAGTAATATACGCATCTTAGGTTCCCACACATTATCTTAGCCTGAACATTTTTATTATATCCATACAAAATTTCCTTCAGTTTTCAATTTTAAACGAATATTTTAACCATTATTTACATCAATTAGCATTTACTTTATAATTCCATTTGAATTTGAATGAAAATAAAATTAAGTTCATTATTACAGGTTCATTATTAAAAATCATCTTTTCAATTACTTTAATTGCCATATTAATTTAATTTTATTTAATTTCTCAAACTCTAAGTTACAGGAATTACCTCATTATTATTTTATCAAAAAAATTTTACTTTAATTCTTTTATGTCACAATAGGGTTTTGCTCAAGATACTGATTCATCAAGCTACAACAGTTGTCAACTTCAACACCTGGCTGTGAACATTGGTCACACAACCTACCTGTTTACATAAACACTTGTGTGCCAGACTTGTTTTCATAAACACTCTCAGTCTAAACATTCTAGTTACCTCACCACTCATACCTGTACTGCACTTTTCAATTTTTATAAATCTTTTAATGTTAATATATTTATCAATGTCTATTTCTTACAGTTCAAACCAAATATAATTTTAATTCACCTTTCAGTTATTATTACCTTTTAATTACAGATTTCATTTAATACCATTATCTCCATTCATTTTTATTATTGAATCCAATCTTTTCACCCCTATAAACATTTTATTCTATCTAATCGGTATTATAAACTTTATACTAACAGTACAGTATCCTCCTATTGACCTGAACACAAAATACACACCACACACACCAATATCTCCGTGTAACCTCTGAAACATTTAACAACAATGTCATTTCATACAAACCATTGAACATTAATATCAAATCTCATAAAACAATTGAAGTCCAATGGAAAATTCAATTATACAACCTTTAAATTAATCAGAATATTTAAACATCTCAAATTATTTTAATTAAATCAATTATTGAATATAACATTTTTAATTACTTTCACTAAGTACAATAATTACAACTCATTCACTATCTTCTTCCAAATTATTTTTGTTATCTATTTAAGCTGCAAAATCTTAATATTATTATTATCATCACAACAATTTCTACCACATACATACATTGTTTATCTGACATTTTATAACACACACATAAATTCACTAAACATGTATTTACAATTCTTCAGCAATAATTATTCAGTTATATCACACTTCAATGTCCAAGGTTGCGAGGTCAGAACCAATAAACAAACTATTTAAAATTGTCCATTTGTGAATTTAAGGCTCAACCTCCATCGTCATAGATAAGTCTTTGTTTTATATAGCATTGTTCAATTTCATTAACATACAAATTACTGTTTTGTGTGTCGTCACCATAAAAACCAAATTCATTCATCTTACCAAAATAATCATAAAACAAGTCAACATTATTTGTTTCTGTCCAGTCTCCATTAGTAGTTATATTCATTATCAAGTCAGTTATTTTTTCATCATCAGGTAACTTATTATTATTTAAACATGTATCATCAAAATAATCTTCACTCTCTATTTTAACAGGTAAGTACTTCAAATCATTTAACATCTCTTTCAACTCATTATAATCTCTCATTAGTTTATATAATTCTATCTCTTTGTCAACACACAACTCTGCATTTAAATCTCTCTCATCATAACACCATATCATACTTTCAACATCATTCCACACAGAGGGTACTAATTTATACAAAAAAGGGAAACAATTCAAATCTTTCACTAATAAGGGTCTCCTCTTGCCCTCCAATAATAACAATTTTGAACACCTTGGTTCATCACAAATAAGGGGAAAATTTACCCTCTGCCCTACACATTCAGCTACTCTTTCTTTCCATTCTTTTTCTAATTCATCAACACTAATTACTACCTCATTACAACATATCACTTTCTCTCTCTCACTCACTGTTTCACTATCTATTTTCAACGTTTCACTCTCTGATACCACCTTTTCAATTACATTACCACTTTCAATATCATTATTACTATTTGTTATCTTACTCTCTACTACCACATTGTTAACTATATTCTCATTTTCGACCTTATTGTCATCATTTGTATTTTTACTTTTAATCTGTTCTGCTACTGACGCTACTATTTTCTCAATGTCTTGTTTCAATTCATTACAACTATTTTCGCATTTTGTTTTTACTTCATCAATGTCAAATTTAAGTGCATCAAATTTGCAATTAAATTCGCTTTTAATTTCGGTCTTAATTTCATCAAAACGATTATTTAATTCGTTAAATTTGTCATTCTGTGCGTCTAATTTGCTGTCAAAACTATTCTTTTGTTCATCGAATTTTACATTGATACTGCTATTCATTTTATTGATATCACTACTCAAACTCTCAGACATTGTTTTCATTAAAGTAAATATATCGTCCATCGACAACTCTTTGACTCGTGTTGTCGTTGGAGTAAATTGTACTGCTACATTTTTGTCAGTGAAGCTGACTTCATTGTTCATTTCACTTTCCCTACTCGATTTTGGGGTTATTTGTATCCCCGAATCGTCTGTACTCTTTGTTTCATTTGCATTATTTTTTGTTTTATTTTCCTGACTCACGTTTGGAGTCGAGTGGATTTCAAAATCGCTCATGCTATTTGATTCATTATAGTTTTCGACACTAGTCGTTTCATGTATATTGCTCTCATTCTTTCCTGCCATTTTTCTAAATTTATAAAATGTTACATAAGAGTTTATAAAATGTCACATAAGAATTACGTTCTCCCTCTCAAATGACCCGTTCTGCAGCTTGGTTAGGTCTGGCGAATATAGGTTATAAACCCTATACTCGCGTCCCTGTTCAGGCACCATTGAAACTTTATGAATTTACGCCAAATTATAAAATACCCGGGTCCCTTGTTCGGGGCCAATGAAACTACTCAATTAATTACAAAATTATAATTAACTCTTATTAATGATTATTTCTTACCTTCGGGTTTTTTCCAAGAGTCCTTCAGACGAAACGGCTGCAGAGAGGATTATTTGAAGGTTACCAGTACACATATAAATATGCAGTTCATTTATAAAACAAATTACTTCCAATTTATTAGCCCCATTATTTCCTCATCAATTAAACACTAGTCTTGATATTGGTAATACATTGTATTCAAACAAATTAATAAATGAAATCTTTCTTAACCTATAACAAATTATATCTTTTTGAATAAACCAGTACGTTTATTTTTTATTCTTTCACCTTGCTTTCATATTTAATATAAAAACCTTTCAGTTAGAGATCTCTTTGTTTCTTACTTTTTAAACTTTTGGTAATCAAAATTTACTAAACATTGGTTTAAATATTAATAGGCTGTGATTTTAGTTACCCATCCATTACGTTTTCTTCTGGTTTGCTACGTCGTCTCGTGATGACAGTTTTACACGTTTTTTCGCACTCCGGCACTATTGACATTGAGTTTGGTTGTTGTTAAATACTTTATGCACTGTAAGATGTACACTGTATATGTTTTTTTTTATATATATATATTGCCGGCCAGCTTTTGAGATTCGCCCGGGCACTTAGAATTTTAACGGTCGCGCGACCATGAGTTGCAATAGAACTGGCCGCACGTTCTACTGTTTGTACAGCTTTAAAACTTTTAAATGTTTACACACTTTCTTAGATAGGCCGGATTTATCTAAACGGCCTATCTTGCACCCGAGGCCACTGTTTAATTTTACACCACAAACTTTACTGTCTGATGCTGGCTGTCTGTTGTTCACTCTCTAATGACACACTGCAGACTGGGTTTCACACAGAGCCTGCTGCTGGGTGGTTACGCAATCCGTCTGGGCAATTGTTTAGGCTGACTGTATGTATGTTGCATTGGGGCTCCCCACAGGTGAAAGTTAACTATTGAATTACTGAATTCAATACTGATTTATATAAAATAAAATTCCCATTTCTGTACCCCCCCAATAAGAGGTTGAAGGCCGGAGCGTTCAAACTCTTATTGCCTAAACCCTAAGAGGATCAGTGAGGATATGGCGCCGCAACCCCCCTGAACACTCTACTAAAATCATGGGTTCTTACCCCCCTAGTCTGGCGACTGTTACACATTCACTAAAAATTTAATAAACGGCCTTCCATCACTCCATATCCCACAACTGATTTGTTTCCTCTTAGCCATACCGGCTTATTCTTTACAAAGTACTGGTTCTTTTGTTTACAAAGTACTGGCTTTAGTTTAAAATAATAATATAGAAACATAAACAGTTAAACATAAAATGTAGATTGACATTAATAAAATTTATATGAACAGTAATATACGCATCTTAGGTTCCCACACATTATCTTAGCCTGAACATTTTTATTATATCCATACAAAATTTCCTTCAGTTTTCAATTTTAAACGAATATTTTAACCATTATTTACATCAATTAGCATTTACTTTATAATTCCATTTGAATTTGAATGAAAATAAAATTAAGTTCATTATTACAGGTTCATTATTAAAAATCATCTTTTCAATTACTTTAATTGCCATATTAATTTAATTTTATTTAATTTCTCAAACTCTAAGTTACAGGAATTACCTCATTATTATTTTATCAAAAAAATTTTACTTTAATTCTTTTATGTCACAATAGGGTTTTGCTCAAGATACTGATTCATCAAGCTACAACAGTTGTCAACTTCAACACCTGGCTGTGAACATTGGTCACACAACCTACCTGTTTACATAAACACTTGTGTGCCAGACTTGTTTTCATAAACACTCTCAGTCTAAACATTCTAGTTACCTCACCACTCATACCTGTACTGCACTTTTCAATTTTTATAAATCTTTTAATGTTAATATATTTATCAATGTCTATTTCTTACAGTTCAAACCAAATATAATTTTAATTCACCTTTCAGTTATTATTACCTTTTAATTACAGATTTCATTTAATACCATTATCTCCATTCATTTTTATTATTGAATCCAATCTTTTCACCCCTATAAACATTTTATTCTATCTAATCGGTATTATAAACTTTATACTAACAGTACAGTATCCTCCTATTGACCTGAACACAAAATACACACCACACACACCAATATCTCCGTGTAACCTCTGAAACATTTAACAACAATGTCATTTCATACAAACCATTGAACATTAATATCAAATCTCATAAAACAATTGAAGTCCAATGGAAAATTCAATTATACAACCTTTAAATTAATCAGAATATTTAAACATCTCAAATTATTTTAATTAAATCAATTATTGAATATAACATTTTTAATTACTTTCACTAAGTACAATAATTACAACTCATTCACTATCTTCTTCCAAATTATTTTTGTTATCTATTTAAGCTGCAAAATCTTAATATTATTATTATCATCACAACAATTTCTACCACATACATACATTGTTTATCTGACATTTTATAACACACACATAAATTCACTAAACATGTATTTACAATTCTTCAGCAATAATTATTCAGTTATATCACACTTCAATGTCCAAGGTTGCGAGGTCAGAACCAATAAACAAACTATTTAAAATTGTCCATTTGTGAATTTAAGGCTCAACCTCCATCGTCATAGATAAGTCTTTGTTTTATATAGCATTGTTCAATTTCATTAACATACAAATTACTGTTTTGTGTGTCGTCACCATAAAAACCAAATTCATTCATCTTACCAAAATAATCATAAAACAAGTCAACATTATTTGTTTCTGTCCAGTCTCCATTAGTAGTTATATTCATTATCAAGTCAGTTATTTTTTCATCATCAGGTAACTTATTATTATTTAAACATGTATCATCAAAATAATCTTCACTCTCTATTTTAACAGGTAAGTACTTCAAATCATTTAACATCTCTTTCAACTCATTATAATCTCTCATTAGTTTATATAATTCTATCTCTTTGTCAACACACAACTCTGCATTTAAATCTCTCTCATCATAACACCATATCATACTTTCAACATCATTCCACACAGAGGGTACTAATTTATACAAAAAAGGGAAACAATTCAAATCTTTCACTAATAAGGGTCTCCTCTTGCCCTCCAATAATAACAATTTTGAACACCTTGGTTCATCACAAATAAGGGGAAAATTTACCCTCTGCCCTACACATTCAGCTACTCTTTCTTTCCATTCTTTTTCTAATTCATCAACACTAATTACTACCTCATTACAACATATCACTTTCTCTCTCTCACTCACTGTTTCACTATCTATTTTCAACGTTTCACTCTCTGATACCACCTTTTCAATTACATTACCACTTTCAATATCATTATTACTATTTGTTATCTTACTCTCTACTACCACATTGTTAACTATATTCTCATTTTCGACCTTATTGTCATCATTTGTATTTTTACTTTTAATCTGTTCTGCTACTGACGCTACTATTTTCTCAATGTCTTGTTTCAATTCATTACAACTATTTTCGCATTTTGTTTTTACTTCATCAATGTCAAATTTAAGTGCATCAAATTTGCAATTAAATTCGCTTTTAATTTCGGTCTTAATTTCATCAAAACGATTATTTAATTCGTTAAATTTGTCATTCTGTGCGTCTAATTTGCTGTCAAAACTATTCTTTTGTTCATCGAATTTTACATTGATACTGCTATTCATTTTATTGATATCACTACTCAAACTCTCAGACATTGTTTTCATTAAAGTAAATATATCGTCCATCGACAACTCTTTGACTCGTGTTGTCGTTGGAGTAAATTGTACTGCTACATTTTTGTCAGTGAAGCTGACTTCATTGTTCATTTCACTTTCCCTACTCGATTTTGGGGTTATTTGTATCCCCGAATCGTCTGTACTCTTTGTTTCATTTGCATTATTTTTTGTTTTATTTTCCTGACTCACGTTTGGAGTCGAGTGGATTTCAAAATCGCTCATGCTATTTGATTCATTATAGTTTTCGACACTAGTCGTTTCATGTATATTGCTCTCATTCTTTCCTGCCATTTTTCTAAATTTATAAAATGTTACATAAGAGTTTATAAAATGTCACATAAGAATTACGTTCTCCCTCTCAAATGACCCGTTCTGCAGCTTGGTTAGGTCTGGCGAATATAGGTTATAAACCCTATACTCGCGTCCCTGTTCAGGCACCATTGAAACTTTATGAATTTACGCCAAATTATAAAATACCCGGGTCCCTTGTTCGGGGCCAATGAAACTACTCAATTAATTACAAAATTATAATTAACTCTTATTAATGATTATTTCTTACCTTCGGGTTTTTTCCAAGAGTCCTTCAGACGAAACGGCTGCAGAGAGGATTATTTGAAGGTTACCAGTACACATATAAATATGCAGTTCATTTATAAAACAAATTACTTCCAATTTATTAGCCCCATTATTTCCTCATCAATTAAACACTAGTCTTGATATTGGTAATACATTGTATTCAAACAAATTAATAAATGAAATCTTTCTTAACCTATAACAAATTATATCTTTTTGAATAAACCAGTACGTTTATTTTTTATTCTTTCACCTTGCTTTCATATTTAATATAAAAACCTTTCAGTTAGAGATCTCTTTGTTTCTTACTTTTTAAACTTTTGGTAATCAAAATTTACTAAACATTGGTTTAAATATTAATAGGCTGTGATTTTAGTTACCCATCCATTACGTTTTCTTCTGGTTTGCTACGTCGTCTCGTGATGACAGTTTTACACGTTTTTTCGCACTCCGGCACTATTGACATTGAGTTTGGTTGTTGTTAAATACTTTATGCACTGTAAGATGTACACTGTATATGTTTTTTTTTATATATATATATTGCCGGCCAGCTTTTGAGATTCGCCCGGGCACTTAGAATTTTAACGGTCGCGCGACCATGAGTTGCAATAGAACTGGCCGCACGTTCTACTGTTTGTACAGCTTTAAAACTTTTAAATGTTTACACACTTTCTTAGATAGGCCGGATTTATCTAAACGGCCTATCTTGCACCCGAGGCCACTGTTTAATTTTACACCACAAACTTTACTGTCTGATGCTGGCTGTCTGTTGTTCACTCTCTAATGACACACTGCAGACTGGGTTTCACACAGAGCCTGCTGCTGGGTGGTTACGCAATCCGTCTGGGCAATTGTTTAGGCTGACTGTATGTATGTTGCATTGGGGCTCCCCACAGGTGAAAGTTAACTATTGAATTACTGAATTCAATACTGATTTATATAAAATAAAATTCCCATTTCTGTACCCCCCCAATAAGAGGTTGAAGGCCGGAGCGTTCAAACTCTTATTGCCTAAACCCTAAGAGGATCAGTGAGGATATGGCGCCGCAACCCCCCTGAACACTCTACTAAAATCATGGGTTCTTACCCCCCTAGTCTGGCGACTGTTACACATTCACTAAAAATTTAATAAACGGCCTTCCATCACTCCATATCCCACAACTGATTTGTTTCCTCTTAGCCATACCGGCTTATTCTTTACAAAGTACTGGTTCTTTTGTTTACAAAGTACTGGCTTTAGTTTAAAATAATAATATAGAAACATAAACAGTTAAACATAAAATGTAGATTGACATTAATAAAATTTATATGAACAGTAATATACGCATCTTAGGTTCCCACACATTATCTTAGCCTGAACATTTTTATTATATCCATACAAAATTTCCTTCAGTTTTCAATTTTAAACGAATATTTTAACCATTATTTACATCAATTAGCATTTACTTTATAATTCCATTTGAATTTGAATGAAAATAAAATTAAGTTCATTATTACAGGTTCATTATTAAAAATCATCTTTTCAATTACTTTAATTGCCATATTAATTTAATTTTATTTTATTTCTCAAACTCTAAGTTACAGGAATTACCTCATTATTATTTTATCAAAAAAATTTTACTTTAATTCTTTTATGTCACAATAGGGTTTTGCTCAAGATACTGATTCATCAAGCTACAACAGTTGTCAACTTCAACACCTGGCTGTGAACATTGGTCACACAACCTACCTGTTTACATAAACACTTGTGTGCCAGACTTGTTTTCATAAACACTCTCAGTCTAAACATTCTAGTTACCTCACCACTCATACCTGTACTGCACTTTTCAATTTTTATAAATCTTTTAATGTTAATATATTTATCAATGTCTATTTCTTACAGTTCAAACCAAATATAATTTTAATTCACCTTTCAGTTATTATTACCTTTTAATTACAGATTTCATTTAATACCATTATCTCCATTCATTTTTATTATTGAATCCAATCTTTTCACCCCTATAAACATTTTATTCTATCTAATCGGTATTATAAACTTTATACTAACAGTACAGTATCCTCCTATTGACCTGAACACAAAATACACACCACACACACCAATATCTCCGTGTAACCTCTGAAACATTTAACAACAATGTCATTTCATACAAACCATTGAACATTAATATCAAATCTCATAAAACAATTGAAGTCCAATGGAAAATTCAATTATACAACCTTTAAATTAATCAGAATATTTAAACATCTCAAATTATTTTAATTAAATCAATTATTGAATATAACATTTTTAATTACTTTCACTAAGTACAATAATTACAACTCATTCACTATCTTCTTCCAAATTATTTTTGTTATCTATTTAAGCTGCAAAATCTTAATATTATTATTATCATCACAACAATTTCTACCACATACATACATTGTTTATCTGACATTTTATAACACACACATAAATTCACTAAACATGTATTTACAATTCTTCAGCAATAATTATTCAGTTATATCACACTTCAATGTCCAAGGTTGCGAGGTCAGAACCAATAAACAAACTATTTAAAATTGTCCATTTGTGAATTTAAGGCTCAACCTCCATCGTCATAGATAAGTCTTTGTTTTATATAGCATTGTTCAATTTCATTAACATACAAATTACTGTTTTGTGTGTCGTCACCATAAAAACCAAATTCATTCATCTTACCAAAATAATCATAAAACAAGTCAACATTATTTGTTTCTGTCCAGTCTCCATTAGTAGTTATATTCATTATCAAGTCAGTTATTTTTTCATCATCAGGTAACTTATTATTATTTAAACATGTATCATCAAAATAATCTTCACTCTCTATTTTAACAGGTAAGTACTTCAAATCATTTAACATCTCTTTCAACTCATTATAATCTCTCATTAGTTTATATAATTCTATCTCTTTGTCAACACACAACTCTGCATTTAAATCTCTCTCATCATAACACCATATCATACTTTCAACATCATTCCACACAGAGGGTACTAATTTATACAAAAAAGGGAAACAATTCAAATCTTTCACTAATAAGGGTCTCCTCTTGCCCTCCAATAATAACAATTTTGAACACCTTGGTTCATCACAAATAAGGGGAAAATTTACCCTCTGCCCTACACATTCAGCTACTCTTTCTTTCCATTCTTTTTCTAATTCATCAACACTAATTACTACCTCATTACAACATATCACTTTCTCTCTCTCACTCACTGTTTCACTATCTATTTTCAACGTTTCACTCTCTGATACCACCTTTTCAATTACATTACCACTTTCAATATCATTATTACTATTTGTTATCTTACTCTCTACTACCACATTGTTAACTATATTCTCATTTTCGACCTTATTGTCATCATTTGTATTTTTACTTTTAATCTGTTCTGCTACTGACGCTACTATTTTCTCAATGTCTTGTTTCAATTCATTACAACTATTTTCGCATTTTGTTTTTACTTCATCAATGTCAAATTTAAGTGCATCAAATTTGCAATTAAATTCGCTTTTAATTTCGGTCTTAATTTCATCAAAACGATTATTTAATTCGTTAAATTTGTCATTCTGTGCGTCTAATTTGCTGTCAAAACTATTCTTTTGTTCATCGAATTTTACATTGATACTGCTATTCATTTTATTGATATCACTACTCAAACTCTCAGACATTGTTTTCATTAAAGTAAATATATCGTCCATCGACAACTCTTTGACTCGTGTTGTCGTTGGAGTAAATTGTACTGCTACATTTTTGTCAGTGAAGCTGACTTCATTGTTCATTTCACTTTCCCTACTCGATTTTGGGGTTATTTGTATCCCCGAATCGTCTGTACTCTTTGTTTCATTTGCATTATTTTTTGTTTTATTTTCCTGACTCACGTTTGGAGTCGAGTGGATTTCAAAATCGCTCATGCTATTTGATTCATTATAGTTTTCGACACTAGTCGTTTCATGTATATTGCTCTCATTCTTTCCTGCCATTTTTCTAAATTTATAAAATGTTACATAAGAGTTTATAAAATGTCACATAAGAATTACGTTCTCCCTCTCAAATGACCCGATCTGCAGCTTGGTTAGGTCTGGCGAATATAGGTTATAAACCCTATACTCGCGTCCCTGTTCGGGCACCATTGAAACTTTATGAATTTACGCCAAATTATAAAATACTCGGGTCCCTTGTTCGGGGCCAATGAAACTACTCAATTAATTACAAAATTATAATTAACTCTTATTAATGATTATTTCTTACCTTCGGGTTTTTTCCAAGAGTCCTTCAGACGAAACGGCTGCAGAGAGGATTATTTGAAGGTTACCAGTACACATGTAAATATGCAGTTCATTTATAAAACAAATTACTTCCAATTTATTAGCCCCATTATTTCCTCATCAATTAAACACTAGTCTTGATATTGGTAATACATTGTATTCAAACAAATTAATAAATGAAATCTTTCTTAACCTATAACAAATTATATTTTTTGAATAAACCAGTACGTTTATTTTTTATTCTTTCACCTTGCTTTCATATTTAATATAAAAACCTTTCAGTTAGAGATCTCTTTGTTTCTTACTTTTTAAGCTTTTGGTAATCAAAATTTAGTAAACATTGGTTTAAATGTTAATAGGCTGTGATTTTAGTTACCCATCCATTACGTTTTCTTCTGGTTTGCTACGCCGTCTCGTGATGACAGTTTTAGACGTTTTTTCGCACTCTCGCACTATTGACATTGAGTTTGGTTGTTGTTAAATACTTTATGCACTGTAAGATGTACACTGTATATGTTTTTTTTATATATATATATATTGCCGGCCGGCTTTTGAGATTCGCCCGGGCACTTAGAATTTTAACGGTCGCGCGACCATGAGTTGCAATAGAACTGGCCTCACGTTCTACTGTTTGTACAGCTTTCAAACTTTTAAATGTTTACACACTTTCTTAGATAGGGCGGATTTATCTCAACGGCCTATCTTGCACCCGAGGCCACTGTTTAATTTTACACCACAAACTTTACTGTCTGATGCTGGCTGTCTGTTGTTCACTCTCTAATGACACACTGCAGACTGGGTTTCACACAGAGCCTGCTGCTGGGTGGTTACGCAATCCGTCTGGGCAATTGTTTAGGCTGACTGTATGTATGTTGCATTGGGGCTCCCCACAGGTGAAAGTTAACTATTGAATTACTGAATTCAATACTGATTTATATAATATAAAATTCCCATTTCTGTACCCCCCCAATAAGAGGTTGAAGGCCGGAGCGTTCAAACTCTTATTGCCTAAACCCTAAGAGGATCAGTGAGGATATGGCGCCGCAACCCCCCTGAACACTCTACTAAAATCATGGGTTCTTACCCCCCTAGTCTGGCGACTGTGACACATTCACTAAAAATTTAATAAACGGCCTTCCATCACTCCATATCCCACAACTGATTTGTTTCCTCTTAGCCATACCGGCTTATTCTTTACAAAGTACTGGTTCTTTTGTTTACAAAGTACTGGTTTTAGTTTAAAATAATAATATAGAAACATAAACAGTTAAACATAAAATGTAGATTGACATTAATAAAATTTATATGAACAGTAATATACGCATCTTAGGTTCCCACACATTATCTTAGCCTGAACATTTTTATTATATCCATACAAAATTTCCTTCAGTTTTCAATTTTAAACGAATATTTTAACCATTATTTACATCAATTAGCATTTACTTTATAATTCCATTTGAATTTGAATGAAAATAAAATTAAGTTCATTATTACAGGTTCATTATTAAAAATCATCTTTTCAATTACTTTAATTGCCATATTAATTTAATTTTATTTAATTTCTCAAACTCTAAGTTACAGGAATTACCTCATTATTATTTTATCAAAAAAATTTTATTTTAATTCTTTTATGTCACAATAGGGTTTTGCTCAAGATACTGATTCATCAAGCTACAACAGTTGTCAACTTCAACACCTGGCTGTGAACATTGGTCACACAACCTACCTGTTTACATAAACACTTGTGTGCCAGACTTGTTTTCATAAACACTCTCAGTCTAAACATTCTAGTTACCTCATCACTCATACCTGTACTGCACTTTTCAATTTTTATAAATCTTTTAATGTTAATATATTTATCAATGTCTATTTCTTACAGTTCAAACCAAATATAATTTTAATTCACCTTTCAGTTATTATTACCTTTTAATTACAGTTTTCATTTAATACCATTATCTCCATTCATTTTTATTATTGAATCCAATCTTTTCACCCCTATAAACATTTTATTCTATCTAATCGGTATTATAAACTTTATATTAACAGTACAGTATCCTCCTATTGACCTGAACACAAAATACACACCACACACACCAATATCTCCGTGTAACCTCTGAAACATTTAACAACAATGTCATTTCATACAAACCATTGAACATTAATATCAAATCTCATAAAACAATTGAAGTCCAATGGAAAATTCAATTATACAACCTTTAAATTAATCAGAATATTTAAACATCTCAAATTATTTTAATTAAATCAATTATTGAATATAACATTTTTAATTACTTTCACTAAGTACAATAATTACAACTCATTCACTATCTTCTTCCAAATTATTTTTGTTATCTATTTAAGCTGCAAAATCTTAATATTATTATTATCATCACAACAATTTCTACCACATACATACATTGTTTATCTGACATTTTATAACACACACATAAATTCACTAAACATGTATTTACAATTCTTCAGCAATAATTATTCAGTTATATCACACTTCAATGTCCAAGGTTGCGAGGTCAGAACCAATAAACAAACTATTTAAAATTGTCCATTTGTGAATTTAAGGCTCAACCTCCATCGTCATAGATAAGTCTTTGTTTTATATAGCATTGTTCAATTTCATTAACACACAAATTACTGTTTTGTGTGTCGTCACCATAAAAACCAAATTCATTCATCTTACCAAAATAATCATAAAACAAGTCAACATTATTTGTTTCTGTCCAGTCTCCATTAGTAGTTATATTCATTATCAAGTCAGTTATTTTTTCATCATCAGGTAACTTATTATTATTTAAACATGTATCATCAAAATAATCTTCACTCTCTATTTTAACAGGTAAGTACTTCAAATCATTTAACATCTCTTTCAACTCATTATAATCTCTCATTAGTTTATATAATTCTATCTCTTTGTCAACACACAACTCTGCATTTAAATCTCTCTCATCATAACACCATATCATACTTTCAACATCATTCCACACAGAGGGTACTAATTTATACAAAAAAGGGAAACAATTCAAATCTTTCACTAATAAGGGTCTCCTCTTGCCCTCCAATAATAACATTTTTGAACACCTTGGTTCATCACAAATAAGGGGAAAATTTACCCTCTGCCCTACACATTCAGCTACTCTTTCTTTCCATTCTTTTTCTAATTCATCAACACTAATTACTACCTCATTACAACATATCACTTTCTCTCTCTCACTCACTGTTTCACTATCTATTTTCAACGTTTCACTCTCTGATACCACCTTTTCAATTACATTACCACTTTCAATATCATTATTACTATTTGTTATCTTACTCTCTACTACCACATTGTTAACTATATTCTCATTTTTGACCTTATTGTCATCATTTGTATTTTTACTTTTAATCTGTTCTGCTACTGACTCTACTATTTTTTCAATGTCTCGATTCAATTCATTACAACTATTTTCGCATTTTGTTTTTACTTCATCAATGTCAAATTTAAGTACATCAAATTTGCAATTAAATTCGCTTTTAATTTCGGTCTTAATTTCATCAAAACGATTATTTAATTCGTTAAATTTGTCATTCTGTGCGTCTAATTTGCTGTCAAAACTATTCTTTTGTTCATCGAATTTTACATTGATACTGCTATTCATTTTATTGATATCACTACTCAAACTCTCAGACATTGTTTTCATTAAAGTAAATATATCGTCCATCGACAACTCTTTGACTCGTGTTGTCGTTGGAGTAAATTGTACTGCTACATTTTTGTCAGTGAAGCTGACTTCATTGTTCATTTCACTTTCCCTACTCGATTTTGGGGTTATTTGTATCCCCGAATCGTCTGTACTCTTTGTTTCATTTGCATTATTTTTTGTTTTATTTTCCTGACTCACGTTTGGAGTCGAGTGGATTTCAAAATCGCTCATGCTATTTGATTCATTATAGTTTTCGACACTAGTCGTTTCATGTATATTGCTCTCATTCTTTCCTGCCATTTTTCTAAATTTATAAAATGTTACATAAGAGTTTATAAAATGTCACATAAGAATTACGTTCTCCCTCTCAAATGACCCGTTCTGCAGCTTGGTTAGGTCTGGCGAATATAGGTTATAAACCCTATACTCGCGTCCCTGTTCGGGCACCATTGAAACTTTATGAATTTACGCCAAATTATAAAATACTCGGGTACCTTGTTCGGGGATAATGAAACTACTCAATTAATTACAAAATTATAATTAACTCTTATTAATGATTATTTCTTACCTTCGGGTTTTTTCCAAGAGTCCTTCAGACGAAACGGCTGCAGAGAGGATTATTTGAAGGTTACCAGTACACATATAAATATGCAGTTCATTTATAAAACAAATTACTTCCAATTTGTTAGCCCCATTATTTCCTCATCAATTAAACACTAGTCTTGATATTGGTAATACATTGTATTCAAACAAATTAATAAATGAAATCTTTCTTAACCTATGACAAATTATATCTTTTTGAATAAACCAGTACGTTTATTTTTTATTCTTTCACCTTGCTTTCATATTTAATATAAAAACCTTTCAGTTAGAGATCTCTTTGTTTCTTACTTTTTAAGCTTTTGGTAATCAAAATTTAGTAAACATTGGTTTAAATGTTAATAGGCTGTGATTTTAGTTACCCATCCATTACGTTTTCTTCTGGTTTGCTACGTCGTCTCGTGATGACAGTTTTACACGTTTTTTCGCACTCTCGCACTATTGACATTGAGTTTGGTTGTTGTTAAATACTTTATGCACTGTAAGATGTACACTGTATATGTTTTTTTTATATATATATATATTGCCGGCCGGCTTTTGAGATTCGCCCGGGCACTTAGAATTTTAACGGTCGCGCGACCATGAGTTGAAATAGAACTGGCCGCACGTTCTACTGTTTGTACAGCTTTAAAACTTTTAAATGTTTACACACTTTCTTAGATAGGCCGGATTTATCTCAACGGCCTATCTTGCACCCGAGGCCACTGTTTAATTTTACACCACAAACTTTACTGTCTGATGCTGGCTGTCTGTTGTTCACTCTCTAATGACACACTGCAGACTGGGTTTCACACAGAGCCTGCTGCTGGGTGGTTACGCAATCCGTCTGGGCAATTGTTTAGGCTGACTGTATGTATGTTGCATTGGGGCTCCCCACAGGTGAAAGTTAACTATTGAATTACTGAATTCAATACTGATTTATATAAAATAAAATTCCCATTTCTGTACCCCCCCAATAAGAGGTTGAAGGCCGGAGCGTTCAAACTCTTATTGCCTAAACCCTAAGAGGATCAGTGAGGATATGGCACCGCAACCCCCCTGAACACTCTACTAAAATCATGGGTTCTTACCCCCCTAGTCTGGCGACTGTGACACATTCAATAAAAATTTAATAAACGGCCTTCCATCACTCCATATCCCACAACTGATTTGTTTCCTCTTAGCCATACCGGCTTATTCTTTACAAAGTACTGGTTCTTTTGTTTACAAAGTACTGGCTTTAGTTTAAAATAATAATATAGAAACATAAACAGTTAAACATAAAATGTAGATTGACATTAATAAAATTTATATGAACAGTAATATACGCATCTTAGGTTCCCACACATTATCTTAGCCTGAACATTTTTATTATATCCATACAAAATTTCCTTCAGTTTTCAATTTTAAACGAATATTTTAACCATTATTTACATCAATTAGCATTTACTTTATAATTCCATTTGAATTTGAATGAAAATAAAATTAAGTTCATTATTACAGGTTCATTATTAAAAATCATCTTTTCAATTACTTTAATTGCCATATTAATTTAATTTTATTTAATTTCTCAAACTCTAAGTTACAGGAATTACCTCATTATTATTTTATCAAAAAAATTTTACTTTAATTCTTTTATGTCACAATAGGGTTTTGCTCAAGATACTGATTCATCAAGCTACAACAGTTGTCAACTTCAACACCTGGCTGTGAACATTGGTCACACAACCTACCTGTTTACATAAACACTTGTGTGCCAGACTTGTTTTCATAAACACTCTCAGTCTAAACATTCTAGTTACCTCATCACTCATACCTGTACTGCACTTTTCAATTTTTATAAATCTTTTAATGTTAATATATTTATCAATGTCTATTTCTTACAGTTCAAACCAAATATAATTTTAATTCACCTTTCAGTTATTATTACCTTTTAATTACAGTTTTCATTTAATACCATTATCTCCATTCATTTTTATTATTGAATCCAATCTTTTCACCCCTATAAACATTTTATTCTATCTAATCGGTATTATAAACTTTATATTAACAGTACAGTATCCTCCTATTGACCTGAACACAAAATACACACCACACACACCAATATCTCCGTGTAACCTCTGAAACATTTAACAACAATGTCATTTCATACAAACCATTGAACATTAATATCAAATCTCATAAAACAATTGAAGTCCAATGGAAAATTCAATTATACAACCTTTAAATTAATCAGAATATTTAAACATCTCAAATTATTTTAATTAAATCAATTATTGAATATAACATTTTTAATTACTTTCACTAAGTACAATAATTACAACTCATTCACTATCTTCTTCCAAATTATTTTTGTTATCTATTTAAGCTGCAAAATCTTAATATTATTATTATCATCACAACAATTTCTACCACATACATACATTGTTTATCTGACATTTTATAACACACACATAAATTCACTAAACATGTATTTACAATTCTTCAGCAATAATTATTCAGTTATATCACACTTCAATGTCCAAGGTTGCGAGGTCAGAACCAATAAACAAACTATTTAAAATTGTCCATTTGTGAATTTAAGGCTCAACCTCCATCGTCATAGATAAGTCTTTGTTTTATATAGCATTGTTCAATTTCATTAACACACAAATTACTGTTTTGTGTGTCGTCACCATAAAAACCAAATTCATTCATCTTACCAAAATAATCATAAAACAAGTCAACATTATTTGTTTCTGTCCAGTCTCCATTAGTAGTTATATTCATTATCAAGTCAGTTATTTTTTCATCATCAGGTAACTTATTATTATTTAAACATGTATCATCAAAATAATCTTCACTCTCTATTTTAACAGGTAAGTACTTCAAATCATTTAACATCTCTTTCAACTCATTATAATCTCTCATTAGTTTATATAATTCTATCTCTTTGTCAACACACAACTCTGCATTTAAATCTCTCTCATCATAACACCATATCATACTTTCAACATCATTCCACACAGAGGGTACTAATTTATACAAAAAAGGGAAACAATTCAAATCTTTCACTAATAAGGGTCTCCTCTTGCCCTCCCATAATAACATTTTTGAACACCTTGGTTCATCACAAATAAGGGGAAAATTTACCCTCTGCCCTACACATTCAGCTACTCTTTCTTTCCATTCTTTTTCTAATTCATCAACACTAATTACTACCTCATTACAACATATCACTTTCTCTCTCTCACTCACTGTTTCGCTATCTATTTTCAACGTTTCACTCTCTGATACCACCTTTTCAATTACATTACCACTTTCAATATCATTATTACTATTTGTTATCTTACTCTCTACTACCACATTGTTAACTATATTCTCATTTTCGACCTTATTGTCATCATTTGTATTTTTACTTTTAATCTGTTCTGCTACTGACTCTACTATTTTTTCAATGTCTCGTTTCAATTCATTACAACTATTTTCGCATTTTGTTTTTACTTCATCAATGTCAAATTTAAGTACATCAAATTTGCAATTAAATTCGCTTTTAATTTCGGTCTTAATTTCATCAAAACGATTATTTAATTCGTTAAATTTGTCATTCTGTGCGTCTAATTTGCTGTCAAAACTATTCTTTTGTTCATCGAATTTTACATTGATACTGCTATTCATTTTATTGATATCACTACTCAAACTCTCAGACATTGTTTTCATTAAAGTAAATATATCGTCCATCGACAACTCTTTGACTCGTGTTGTCGTTGGAGTAAATTGTACTGCTACATTTTTGTCAGTGAAGCTGACTTCATTGTTCATTTCACTTTCCCTACTCGATTTTGGGGTTATTTGTATCCCCGAATCGTCTGTACTCTTTGTTTCATTTGCATTATTTTTTGTTTTATTTTCCTGACTCACGTTTGGAGTCGAGTGGATTTCAAAATCGCTCATGCTATTTGATTCATTATAGTTTTCGACACTAGTCGTTTCATGTATATTGCTCTCATTCTTTCCTGCCATTTTTCTAAATTTATAAAATGTTACATAAGAGTTTATAAAATGTCACATAAGAATTACGTTCTCCCTCTCAAATGACCCGTTCTGCAGCTTGGTTAGGTCTGGCGAATATAGGTTATAAACCCTATACTCGCGTCCCTGTTCGGGCACCATTGAAACTTTATGAATTTACGCCAAATTATAAAATACTCGGGTACCTTGTTCGGGGATAATGAAACTACTCAATTAATTACAAAATTATAATTAACTCTTATTAATGATTATTTCTTACCTTCGGGTTTTTTCCAAGAGTCCTTCAGACGAAACGGCTGCAGAGAGGATTATTTGAAGGTTACCAGTACACATATAAATATGCAGTTCATATATAAAACAAATTACTTCCAATTTATTAGCCCCATTATTTCCTCATCAATTAAACACTAGTCTTGATATTGGTAATACATTGTATTCAAACAAATTAATAAATGAAATCTTTCTTAACCTATAACAAATTATATCTTTTTGAATAAACCAGTACGTTTATTTTTTATTCTTTCACCTTGCTTTCATATTTAATATAAAAACCTTTCAGTTAGAGATCTCTTTGTTTCTTACTTTTTAAGCTTTTGGTAATCAAAATTTAGTAAACATTGGTTTAAATGTTAATAGGCTATGATTTTAGTTACCCATCCATTACGTTTTCTTCTGGTTTGCTACGTCGTCTCGTGATGACAGTTTTACACGTTTTTTCGCACTCTGGCACTATTGACATTGAGTTTGGTTGTTGTTAAATACTTTATGCACTGTAAGATGTACACTGTATATGTTTTTTTTATATATATATATATTGCCGGCCGGCTTTTGAGATTCGCCCGGGCACTTAGAATTTTAACGGTCGCGCGACCATGAGTTGCAATAGAACTGGCCGCACGTTCTACTGTTTGTACAGCTTTAAAACTTTTAAATGTTTACACACTTTCTTAGATAGGCCGGATTTATCTCAACGGCCTATCTTGCACCCGAGGCCACTGTTTAATTTTACACCACAAACTTTACTGTCTGATGCTGGCTGTCTGTTGTTCACTCTCTAATGACACACTGCAGACTGGGTTTCACACAGAGCCTGCTGCTGGGTGGTTACGCAATCCGTCTGGGCAATTGTTTAGGCTGACTGTATGTATGTTGCATTGGGGCTCCCCACAGGTGAAAGTTAACTATTGAATTACTGAATTCAATACTGATTTATATAAAATAAAATTCCCATTTCTGTACCGTTACAATACCCCCCCAATAAGAGGTTGAAGGCCGGAGCGTTCAAACTCTTATTGCCTAAACCCTAAGAGGATCAGTGAGGATATGGCGCCGCAACCCCCCTGAACACTCTACTAAAATCATGGGTTCTTACCCCCCTAGTCTGGCGACTGTGACACATTCACTAAAAATTTAATAAACGGCCTTCCATCACTCCATATCCCACAACTGATTTGTTTCCTCTTAGCCATACCGGCTTATTCTTTACAAAGTACTGGTTCTTTTGTTTACAAAGTACTGGCTTTAGTTTAAAATAATAATATAGAAACATAAACAGTTAAACATAAAATGTAGATTGACATTAATAAAATTTATATGAACAGTAATATACGCATCTTAGGTTCCCACACATTATCTTAGCCTGAACATTTTTATTATATCCATACAAAATTTCCTTCAGTTTTCAATTTTAAATGAATATTTTAACCATTATTTACATCAATTAGCATTTACTTTATAATTCCATTTGAATTTGAATGAAAATAAAATTAAGTTCATTATTACAGGTTCATTATTAAAAATCATCTTTTCAATTACTTTAATTGTCATATTAATTTAATTTTATTTAATTTCTCAAACTCTAAGTTACAGGAATTACCTCATTATTATTTTATCAAAAAAATTTTACTTTAATTCTTTTATGTCACAATAGGGTTTTGCTCAAGATACTGATTCATCAAGCTACAACAGTTGTCAACTTCAACACCTGGCTGTGAACATTGGTCACACAACCTACCTGTTTACATAAACACTTGTGTGCCAGACTTGTTTTCATAAACACTCTCAGTCTAAACATTCTAGTTACCTCACCACTCATACCTGTACTGCACTTTTCAATTTTTATAAGTCTTTTAATGTTAATATATTTATCAATGTCTATTTCTTACAGTTCAAACCAAATATAATTTTAATTCACCTTTCAGTTATTATTACCTTTTAATTACAGTTTTCATTTAATACCATTATCTCCATTCATTTTTATTATTGAATCCAATCTTTTCACCCCTATAAACATTTTATTCTATCTAATCGGTATTATAAACTTTATATTAACAGTACAGTATCCTCCTATTGACCTGAACACAAAATACACACCACACACACCAATATCTCCGTGTAACCTCTGAAACATTTAACAACAATGTCATTTCATACAAACCATTGAACATTAATATCAAATCTCATAAAACAATTGAAGTCCAATGGAAAATTCAATTATACAACCTTTAAATTAATCAGAATATTTAAACATCTCAAATTATTTTAATTAAATCAATTATTGAATATAACATTTTTAATTACTTTCACCAAGTACAATAATTACAACTCATTCACTATCTTCTTCCAAATTATTTTTGTTATCTATTTAAGCTGCAAAATCTTAATATTATTATTATCATCACAACAATTTCTACCACATACATACATTGTTTATCTGACATTTTATAACACACACATAAATTCACTAAACATGTATTTACAATCCTTCAGCAATAATTATTCAGTTATATCACACTTCAATGTCCAAGGTTGCGATGTCAGAACCAATAAACAAACTATTTAAAATTGTCCATTTGTGAATTTAAGGCTCAACCTCCATCGTCATAGATAAGTCTTTGTTTTATATAGCATTGTTCAATTTCATTAACACACAAATTACTGTTTTGTGTGTCGTCACCATAAAAACCAAATTCATTCATCTTACCAAAATAATCATAAAACAAGTCAACATTATTTGTTTCTGTCCAGTCTCCATTAGTAGTTATATTCATTATCAAGTCAGTTATTTTTTCATCATCAGGTAACTTATTATTATTTAAACATGTATCATCAAAATAATCTTCACTCTCTATTTTAACAGGTAAGTACTTCAAATCATTTAACATCTCTTTCAACTCATTATAATCTCTCATTAGTTTATATAATTCTATCTCTTTGTCAACACACAACTCTGCATTTAAATCTCTCTCATCATAACACCATATCATACTTTCAACATCTTTGCACACAGAGGGTACTAATTTATACAAAAAAAGGAAACAATTCAAATCTTTCACTAATAAGGGTCTCCTCTTGCCCTCCAATAATAACATTTTTGAACACCTTGGTTCATCACAAATAAGGGGAAAATTTACCCTCTGCCCTACACATTCAGCTACTCTTTCTTTCCATTCTTTTTCTAATTCATCAACACTAATTACTACCTCATTACAACATATCACTTTCTCTCTCTCACTCACTGTTTCACTATCTATTTTCAACGTTTCACTCTCTGATACCACCTTTTCAATTACATTACCACTTTCAATACCATTATTACTATTTGTTATCTTACTCTCTACTACCACATTGTTAACTATATTCTCATTTTCGACCTTATTGTCATCATTTGTATTTTTACTTTTAATCTGTTCTGCTACTGACTCTACTATTTTTTCAATGTCTCGTTTCAATTCATTACAACTATTTTCGCATTTTGTTTTTACTTCATCAATGTCAAATTTAAGTACATCAAATTTGCAATTAAATTCGCTTTTAATTTCGGTCTTAATTTCATCAAAACGATTATTTAATTCGTTAAATTTGTCATTCTGTGCGTCTAATTTGCTGTCAAAACTATTCTTTTGTTCATCGAATTTTACATTGATACTGCTATTCATTTTATTGATATCACTACTCAAACTCTCAGACATTGTTTTCATTAAAGTAAATATATCGTCCATCGACAACTCTTTGACTCGTGTTGTCGTTGGAGTAAATTGTACTGCTACATTTTTGTCAGTGAAGCTGACTTCATTGTTCATTTCACTTTCCCTACTCGATTTTGGGGTTATTTGTATCCCCGAATCGTCTGTACTCTTTGTTTCATTTGCATTATTTTTTGTTTTATTTTCCTGACTCACATTTGGAGTCGAGTGGATTTAAAAATCGCTCATGCTATTTGATTCATTATAGTTTTCGACACTAGTCGTTTCATGTATATTGCTCTCATTCTTTCCTGCCATTTTTCTAAATTTATAAAATGTTACATAAGAGTTTATAAAATGTCACATAAGAATTACGTTCTCCCTCTCAAATGACCCGTTCTGCAGTTTGGTTAGGTCTGGCGAATATAGGTTATAAACCCTATACTCGCGTCCCTGTTCGGGCGCCATTGAAACTTTATGAATTTATGCCAAATTATAAAATACTCGGGTCCCTTGTTCGGGGCCAATGAAACTACTCAATTAATTACAAAATTATAATTAACTCGTATTAATGATTATTTCTTACCTTCGGGTTTTTTCCAAGAGTCCTTCAGACGAAACGGCTGCAGAGAGGATTATTTGAAGGTTACCAGTACACATATAAATATGCAGTTCATTTATAAAACAAATTACTTCCAATTTATTAGCCCCATTATTTCCTCATCAATTAAACACTTGTCTTGATATTAGTAATACATTGTATTCAAACAAATTAATAAATGAAATCTTTCTTAACCTATAACAAATTATATCTTTTTGAATAAACCAGTACGTTTATTTTTTATTCTTTCACCTTGCTTTCATATTTAATATAAAAACCTTTCAGTTAGAGATCTCTTTGTTTCTTACTTTTTAAGCTTTTGGTAATCAAAATTTACTAAACATTGGTTTAAATGTTAATAGGCTGTGATTTTAGTTACCCATCCATTACGTTTTCTTCTGGTTTGCTACGTCGTCTCGTGATGTCAGTTTTACACGTTTTTTCGCACTCCGGCACTATTGACATTGAGTTTGGTTGTTGTTAAATACTTTATGCACTGTAAGATGTACACTGTATATGTTTTTTTTTATATATATATATATTGCCGGCCGGCTTTTGAGATTCGCCCGGGCACTTAGAATTTTAACGGTCGCGCAACCATGAGTTTCAATAGAACTGGCCGCACGTTCTACTGTTTGTACAGCTTTAAAACTTTTAAATGTTTACACACTTTTTAGATAGGCCGAATTTATCTTAAAGGCCTATCTTGCACCCGAGGCCACTGTTTAATTTTACACCACAAACTTTACTGTCTGATGCTGGCTGTCTGTTGTTCACTCTCTAATGACACACTGCAGACTGGGTTTCACACAGAGCCTGCTGCTGGGTGGTTACGCAATCCGTCTGGGCAATTGTTTAGGCTGACTGTATGTATGTTGCATTGGGGCTCCCCACAGGTGAAAGTTAACTATTGAATTACTGAATTCAATACTGATTTATATAAAATAAAATTCCCATTTCTGTACCGTTACAATACCCCCCCAATAAGAGGTTGAAGGCCGGAGCGTTCAAACTCTTATTGCCTAAACCCTAAGAGGATCAGTGAGGATATGGCGCCGCAACCCCCCTGAACACTCTACTAAAATCATGGGTTCTTACCCCCCTAGTCTGGCGACTGTGACACATTCACTAAAAATTTAATAAACGGCCTTCCATCACTCCATATCCCACAACTGATTTGTTTCCTCTTAGCCATACCGGCTTATTCTTTACAAAGTACTGGTTCTTTTGTTTACAAAGTACTGGCTTTAGTTTAAAATAATAATATAGAAACATAAACAGTTAAACATAAAATGTAGATTGACATTAATAAAATTTATATGAACAGTAATATACGCATCTTAGGTTCCCACACATTATCTTAGCCTGAACATTTTTATTATATCCATACAAAATTTCCTTCAGTTTTCAATTTTAAATGAATATTTTAACCATTATTTACATCAATTAGCATTTACTTTATAATTCCATTTGAATTTGAATGAAAATAAAATTAAGTTCATTATTACAGGTTCATTATTAAAAATCATCTTTTCAATTACTTTAATTGCCATATTAATTTAATTTTATTTAATTTCTCAAACTCTAAGTTACAGGAATTACCTCATTATTATTTTATCAAAAAAATTTTACTTTAATTCTTTTATGTCACAATAGGGTTTTGCTCAAGATACTGATTCATCAAGCTACAACAGTTGTCAACTTCAACACCTGGCTGTGAACATTGGTCACACAACCTACCTGTTTACATAAACACTTGTGTGCCAGACTTGTTTTCATAAACACTCTCAGTCTAAACATTCTAGTTACCTCACCACTCATACCTGTACTGCACTTTTCAATTTTTATAAATCTTTTAATGTTAATATATTTATCAATGTCTATTTCTTACAGTTCAAACCAAATATAATTTTAATTCACCTTTCAGTTATTATTACCTTTTAATTACAGTTTTCATTTAATACCATTATCTCCATTCATTTTTATTATTGAATCCAATCTTTTCACCCCTATAAACATTTTATTCTATCTAATCGGTATTATAAACTTTATACTAACAGTACAGTATCCTCCTATTGACCTGAACACAAAATACACACCACACACACCAATATCTCCGTGTAACCTCTGAAACATTTAACAACAATGTCATTTCATACAAACCATTGAACATTAATATCAAATCTCATAAAACAATTGAAGTCCAATGGAAAATTCAATTATACAACCTTTAAATTAATCAGAATATTTAAACATCTCAAATTATTTTAATTAAATCAATTATTGAATATAACATTTTTAATTACTTTCACTAAGTACAATAATTACAACTCATTCACTATCTTCTTCCAAATTATTTTTGTTATCTATTTAAGCTGCAAAATCTTAATATTATTATTATCATCACAACAATTTCTACCACATACATACATTGTTTATCTGACATTTTATAACACACACATAAATTCACTAAACATGTATTTACAATTCTTCAGCAATAATTATTCAGTTATATCACACTTCAATGTCCAAGGTTGCGAGGTCAGAACCAATAAACAAACTATTTAAAATTGTCCATTTGTGAATTTAAGGCTCAACCTCCATCGTCTAAGATAAGTCTTTGTTTTATATAGCATTGTTCAATTTCATTAACACACAAATTACTGTTTTGTGTGTCGTCACCATAAAAACCAAATTCATTCATCTTACCAAAATAATCATAAAACAAGTTAACATTATTTGTTTCTGTCCAGTCTCCATTAGTAGTTATATTCATTATCAAGTCAGTTATTTTTTCATCATCAGGTAACTTATTATTATTTAAACATGTATCATCAAAATAATCTTCACTCTCTATTTTAACAGGTAAGTACTTCAAATCATTTAATATCTCTTTCAACTCATTATAATCTCTCATTAGTTTATATAATTCTATCTCTTTGTCAACACACAACTCTGCATTTAAATCTCTCTCATCATAACACCATATCATACTTTCAACATCATTCCACACAGAGGGTACTAATTTATACAAAAAAGGGAAACAATTCAAATCTTTCACTAATAAGGGTCTCCTTTTGCCCTCCAATAATAACATTTTTGAACACCTTGGTTCATCACAAATAAGGGGAAAATTTACCCTCTGCCCTACACATTCAGCTACTCTTTCTTTCCATTCTTTTTCTAATTCATCAACACTAATTACTACCTCATTACAACATATCACTTTCTCTCTCTCACTCACTGTTTCACTATCTATTTTCAACATTTCACTCTCTGATACCACCTTTTCAATTACATTACCACTTTCAATATCATTATTACTATTTGTTATCTTACTCTCTACTACCACATTGTTAACTATATTCTCATTTTCGACCTTATTGTCATCATTTGTATTTTTACTTTTAATCTGTTCTGCTACTGACTCTACTATTTTCTCAATGTCTCGTTTCAATTCATTACAACTATTTTCGCATTTTGTTTTTACTTCATCAATGTCAAATTTAAGTACATCAAATTTGCAATTAAATTCGCTTTTAATTTCGGTCTTAATTTCATCAAAACGATTATTTAATTCGTTAAATTTGTCATTCTGTGCGTCTAATTTGCTGTCAAAACTATTCTTTTGTTCATCGAATTTTACATTGATACTGCTATTCATTTTATTGATATCACTACTCAAACTCTCAGACATTGTTTTCATTAAAGTAAATATATCGTCCATCGACAACTCTTTGACTCGTGTTGTCGTTGGAGTAAATTGTACTGCTACATTTTTGTCAGTGAAGCTGACTTCATTGTTCATTTCACTTTCCCTACTCGATTTTGGGGTTATTTGTATCCCCGAATCGTCTGTACTCTTTGTTTCATTTGCATTATTTTTTGTTTTATTTTCCTGACTCACGTTTGGAGTCGAGTGGATTTCAAAATCGCTCATGCTATTTGATTCATTATAGTTTTCGACACTAGTCGTTTCATGTATATTGCTCTCATTCTTTCCTGCCATTTTTCTAAATTTATAAAATGTTACATAAGAGTTTATAAAATGTCACATAAGAATTACGTTCTCCCTCTCAAATGACCCGTTCTGCAGCTTGGTTAGGTCTGGCGAATATAGGTTATAAACCCTATACTCGCGTCCCTGTTCGGGCGCCATTGAAACTTTATGAATTTACGCCAAATTATAAAATACTCGGGTCCCTTGTTCGGGGCCAATGAAACTACTCAATTAATTACAAAATTATAATTAACTCGTATTAATGATTATTTCTTACCTTCGGGTTTTTTCCAAGAGTCCTTCAGACGAAACGGCTGCAGAGAGGATTATTTGAAGGTTACCAGTACACATATAAATATGCAGTTCATTTATAAAACAAATTACTTCCAATTTATTAGCCCCATTATTTCCTCATCAATTAAACACTAGTCTTGATATTGGTAATACATTGTATTCAAACAAATTAATAAATGAAATCTTTCTTAACCTATAACAAATTATATCTTTTTGAATAAACCAGTACGTTTATTTTTTATTCTTTCACCTTGCTTTCATATTTAATATAAAAACCTTTCAGTTAGAGATCTCTTTGTTTCTTACTTTTTAAGCTTTTGGTAATCAAAATTTACTAAACATTGGTTTAAATGTTAATAGGCTGTGATTTTAGTTACCCATCCATTACGTTTTCTTCTGGTTTGCTACGTCGTCTCGTGATGACAGTTTTACACGTTTTTTCGCACTCCGGCACTATTGACATTGAGTTTGGTTGTTGTTAAATACTTTATGCACTGTATATGTTTTTATATATATATATATATATATATATATATATATATATATTGCCGGCCGGCTTTTGAGATTCGCCCGGGCACTTAGAATTTTAACGGTCGCGCGACCATGAGTTGCAATAGAACTGGCCGCACGTTCTACTGTTTGTACAGCTTTAAAACTTTTAAATGTTTACACACTTTCTTAGATAGGCCGGATTTATCTTAACGGCCTATCTTGCACCCGAGGCCACTGTTTAATTTTACACCACAAACTTTACTGTCTGATGCTGGCTGTCTGTTGTTCACTCTCTAATGACACACTGCAGACTGGGTTTCACACAGAGCCTGCTGCTGGGCGGTTACGCAATCCGTCTGGGCAATTGTTTAGGCTGACTGTATGTATGTTGCATTGGGGCTCCCCACAGGTGAAAGTTAACTATTGAATTACTGAATTAAATACTGATTTATATAAAATAAAATTCCCATTTCTGTACCGTTACACTATTAAAGCTTGAAAATTAATGACCTGTTAAAAATGATGCTGTATTATGTAGTTAGAGCGGGTAAGCTAAGTTTCTGTTAGAGATTAAGACAGTCCTTTATTTTAAGTCTAACAACAACAATAAAATAGATGGGCTTAAGCCCTTTGATCCCACCAAATGGTTTTGTTTTTTGGTCTACATAGCCAGGCTAATAACTTGCTTAGCATATACTTTCAGTTGCTCCCTTAGATTAAGTTCTCAGGAGCTCCCTGTAAACAATATTCCTGGTTTTGCTCACTGGCTGAATGATGACCAGGCTGTCAGGTGAACTGACTCTGGAGCACGCCATGTACAACTGGCCATGGGAGAAACAGTCACTCCTCAGATCCAAACCAGCCACTATCAAACTCTGCCCCTGTGCCTTATTGATGGTCATGGCGTAGCACACCTTAACAGGAAATTGCAGACTTTTGAACTGAAAGTGGTAGTCTGATGGGATCAGAGGAATTCGGGGGATGAAGATGGTTTCTCCTTTACCGACGCCTGTGAAAATCATGGCTTCGATGACATGTTTGTGAAGAGTCTTCACCTGAAGCCTGGTGCTATTGCACAGTTTCAGAGGGTTTAGATTGCACAACAGCATGATTGGAGCGCCAACCTTGAGATGGTACTCCTGGTGGGTCGAGAGTATGCAAGAACTCCACAGGGTAATGTCCAGCATCCTCGACCTCCACCAGAGTCCACAGACTCATACCTCATATGCTCAGTCGGCAGCTTCACCAACAGAAAGTTGTTGATACTGTTGGCTGAGTCGTTTATTGGAGTGAGAATAGCTCTTTCCCTCAGCCATGAAGTGCAATCCTCTCTAGTCTGATAAATGTTGGGGTATATTCTGTCACTCAAGCTGATCAGATCTCCCACAACATAGCAAAAGTTACCAGGAACATTTATTCTTACCTCCTCTTCCAAAAGCTTACCATCACCAATATCAAGCAATAAGTTAGAAAACTCCTCTGCCCTCAAGTCACGTTGGAGGTGGACATGCATGTTAACTCTCAAGGACAGGACTTTGACATTAGGCCATAAGAGAGATGACTTGAGACAGGCCTCGACTTTATCTGCACGTGTCCCCCGTGGCACAACAAGCAAGGTCTGTCTCAAGTCACCAGCCAAAAGCACCGTAACTCCACCCATAAGACGGTTGCGGCCACTAATGTCCTGGAGTGTCCTCTTCAGAGCCTCAATACCTCCCTTGTGGCCCATGGTGCACTCATCCCACATGATAATTTTGGCTTCTCGAAGCACCGGAGCCATGTCACTCTGCTTAGAGATGTTACAAAGTGCAGACTCAGAATGATTCAGGTTGAGAGGTAACTTGAAGGCAGAGTGAGCCATCTTGCCTCCATCGATCAAGGTAGCTCCAATACCTGAGGAAGCAATGGCAACGGCGATGTTCCTTTCACCCCTAATTGTGACTAGCAACAGATTAATCAAGAACGTTTTGCCAGTGCCACCAGGAGCATCAAGAAAGAATAACTGCCCAGAATCAGAAGCAATGCTGTGCATGATTTCATCGTAGGCTTTCCTCTGTTCTTGATTTAATTTTGGAACATTCACAGCAACTGTTTCAGACAGCTGAACAGTATCATAAGACAGTTCCCTCAGGTATTCACGGTTGGCGACAATGGCTCCTTGCTCTCATGAAGGTGGTGGAAGTTTGAACTGTAGGTGTGTTTTACCCGACATGGAAATGACAATATCCTCAAAAAGGATGAGGCATTGGTTATAAACAATGTCAACGACCAGTTGGACATCTCTGCGCTCTCTCTCCATTTGCCATCTAACATCTTCCGCAAGACTGTCTCGGTGTTTCTCCCACAATTTTATGGGATCTCCTACTTGGCAGAAAACCAGCATGATGGCAAACAGCTCACGGATTTTGTTAGGAGAATCAGAGATGGAGGCTTCTTCCAGAGTGCGGTTCCAGTGAGCATCGTCCTCCAGCAAGCCAAGTGCTCTGGACACCACCTGGAATGTCGGGTGGACTACCCCTGCCACAGTTTTTAGGGCAGTAAATGACATAGGGCCACAGACCTAATGCAAGAGGAGGCATAGGTAGTAGCACTCAGCATTACCAGGATGGACGTTGTACACTCTGCCCAAAACCTGATCTTTCTTCACCCCCGGATAACCTGGCACAGGCTTCCCTTGTTTCCTCCTGCAGAACTTGTTGCCTTTACATACGTAATAAGTTGGAACTTTGCAATATAAAAGAGTCCTTGCGAAGGCATCAACTATGCACAGCTCGAAAAAGGCCAGAAGTGTTGTTTTCAGAGGGTTACTGATCCTCGCAACAACATTTTCCTCAGTAAAATGAACTCTTTGGCCATTTTCGAGATGTACGGGAAGCTGCATAACAGGAGGGAACCTTTCGTGAATAGGGAAGCAGAGAATGTACCAGGCTGCCTTAAAGCTGCTGATATATTGTCCTGCCTCATACCTCGTCCAGATCTTCAACGGTGAACGCTGCCTGGTCAGACCCTTTGTTAACGTACTTGCAGATTATTTAATGGATTTTACAGAATTGCAGTACTCAACATTAATATGGGCCGTGAAGGTGCGAGACAGGACAGGATTGTACGGCACCACCCAGTGAGTGTCAAGATCGACTTCACCGATGTTGGCAGTGAACCCACCGTCTGTCTGGGACCGCCTGCGATACTGAGGATAACCATCCTCTCCGGTTTGAGTTTCCTTCAAAAGGAGCCGGGGGTATTTCTTGGTGCAGGGTCCATCCACCATGCAGGGTGAGTTCCTGTTGAGGGGTCCACATGGGCCGTGGATCATAGTTGTCTTGACAATCTTATGGAGGGCTGGGTCTAGGTCGGAATCAGGTATTTCAGCGCTTATAACTTTGTCAATGGACTCTGGTCTTATCTTCTCTTCTAACCACAGGAGAATATGAACGTGGGGTAGTCCACGTTTCTGACATTCCATGGAGTACATATAACACCTGGTAGGGCCAAAGATGCAACCTTTAGTGAGGTTATATGCTTCACTTTCACTGGAAACCCCTCGCTACTATGTCATGTCTATCGTGAGACTTTTGGCCTTGTTCAAGAGCTGTATGATTTCTGGCCATTTTGGATTGCAGGTAAATGTGATAAACAGATCCGGCCATCCGAAATGACATATGTTAAGACATTGCACATTGTACTTGCTTACGCGCAACCTGCCTAGCGCACTACGTCACCGTGGCGGTGTTCCACATGGTCACCCCGCTGCGACTAATCAGTCTACACTCAATCTTTGAACAGTGCGTTTGCACCCTTGTTTTCTAGCCAAGCCGCGGCAACCTATATTTGCTATGTTCTTCTTATTTCTGATCTAGCTTCAATGCTACACATTACGTAGCCTTACATTCATCTTATATTTGGCTATGAGCTAAGACGTAATTGCGTAGGCCTGCGCTTCTAAATGCTTTCAATAAACGTTACTTAATCATAATTTACAGTCCACTCATTAATGTAATACACTTTCTGACTTCCTACCAGCTTCCTTAAGCTTGCAAAACTAACTCAAGATGATTTCGAGAGTGTTAAGCATGCAACACATGGTCCTCCGCAACCGGATTTTATTTCAGCCTTACAGGCAACATTTTTGGTCCAACGCGACCGCATTTCTTGGTCCACAAGCGACCGCCATTCTCTGTCCACAAGCGACAACATTTTCGGCTCGTGAGCGACCGCACTTTCGTCCAGCGACAGCATTCTCGTCCAGCGACAACATATGGTCCTCCGTACCCGGATTTGTATTTCACGGACGTGACTAAAACCATGGACAATTCGTCTTATGGTTTAGTGCATTAAGCAGGCCTATCAACATTTCCTTTCTTCAATTTAAATTCAACAACTAGTCAATTAACACCCACTTCTGGGATTCGTATCACACGACATTGGGGACTTCATATTTCGCCAACCAAACATTGGAATCATCATTGCAGCATATCCAGCACGTGGCATTCAGCATTGGGAAAATCCAGAGCAGCCTATCTAAACAGGATTCCACCGCATTGGACATCACCGGACAGGCAACGACCATGTCTACATTATCCATGCTTGAGTTCCTGACACGACTACGAGGGTTCCGACAGGCTTTCGATACCTTCTAGAACATGCCGATAAGTACCATTTCAACTGATTGAACTCATGTTGTGCATTAGTTTCAACTTGCATAATTCGCATATTTTTTTCTCAATAGTATTAAATTAAACAAAGCAGTATAGAAATAATAATATGATTTAATAATCTAAACCAATTTAAATATTTTTCAATAATTTATAAGTTTCTCTGAACTCAATTAATATTCTCCTTATTTCTAAGTCATATCTTTTCAAACAGCACTCATGTCATTGATGATTACTGCTATATTGTTTGTTACGCCTAATTCAGGATTTTATTGTCACATAAATTTAGTTAAGATATGTTAGTAAGTATTACCGTGTCGTTGCGTGACTTTATGATTTGGACTTCCTGCCTGGTCTGGCTCATCTCGTTGCATTTGTAGCATCATTTAAATTTTTGTTCCTTTTATTTGTTCATACCCAATCATGGCGGATATGAAGGCGCTGATCAAGAAACGTGGCACGATCAAGGCCTCTATATCGCGCATAAATACTTATGCCGACAATTTCGATCATGATACGCAACAAATCATGACAATCATGCATTAAAAATAAAGCTTCGCCACCTTATGGAACTGTCGGCTAAATATGATGAGATCCAAACACAAATCGAGTCCGAGGACTCCGATTTTGCTTCTGCTAGCGATAGGGTTCAAACAGAAGACGATTTATGCAGCATAGAATGCAAGCTGCAAAATTTAATAGACCATGCCGAGGAAATGACCAGGAAGGCAGCAAGTCCATCTGAGGTAGTTACATTCAGCACGCCTCCCATTCAATTGCAACCTATTAAGCTACCCTGCTTCTCAGGTGACATAATCGAGTGGCAACACTTTTACCACATGTTTTTGGAGCTAGTTCATGTCCGAACGGACCTAACTGGCATCCAGAAGCTTCATTATTTGCACTTATCATTAAAAGACGAGGCGCTGAATGTCATAAAATTGCTACCTATCACGCACGAAAATTACACGGTGGCCATTGAGTTGTTAAGGGCGCGCTATGACAATAAATTGATTGTAACCACTTATCACACAGCAAACGTACTGGACATGAGACACATTCAACGTGAGTCCGTGATCAGCATTTCTAAATTCATAGATGAGCTCACCGCCAACATAAATGCGCTGAACTCATTAAAACTTTCTGTAAATACGTTCGAGCTTATTTTTGTGCATTTTCTATCCCAAAAACTTGACGAGCATACGTGCAGGTTGTGGAAGGAAACCTCAGGCGAAAAACAACTTCCTATTTAAGATAATTTCATTAAGTTTTTAAATTCAAGACGTCAGCTGTTACAAAACATAAATGCACCGACCGGTCCGCCTGACTTTGGACGGGTTGGCGATAATGCTTCTTATCGCAGGTCAACTAAGCGCGCGGAGTTCACTGGGTCACTAGTGCACACTCCACCAAACAATAAATCTTGTCAGCTGTGTCGTGGTAGTCACAAACTACTTGAATGCCCGCAATTTATCGCCCTACTGCCTATACAACGTAAAGAAGTGTTGATACATAATAAACTATGCCTGAATTGTACTCGCTCGGGCCATAACAGCTCGTGTTGTCCTTCCAAATTTTCATGCAAGGCATGCGCGAAAAGGCATCACACTATGCTCCATGCTTCGATAAATCAGTCTAGCAACAGGAACAATAAGCAATGTTCCCTGAAGCTACAGACGAATAAGTCAATTTTATTATGCACCGCCGTATGCACTACTATCGATCATCACGGTAAAAGACGCCCAATGAGAATCCTGTTGGATTCCGGGTCCCAAGCTAATTTTTGTACTATGGGTTTCGCCCGCCGCATGGGCCTAAGGCTAAAAAAATCCGAGCTGCCTATCGCAGGTATAAATAACTCATCATGTCAGGCCAATTTTAGCAAGCGCGTGCGCTTAAACTCACGTTATAGGGACTTCACCTTAAATGTCCACTGCGCTGTTCTGCCCCGAATCACAAACAATCTTCCAACCGAATCCTTTGACATCGCTTCCTTGAAAATTCCTAGAGGGATATTTTTAGCTGACCCGCAATTTAATAATTCGTCCCAAATTGACATATTACTTGGGATACAATACTTTTTGCAATTAATTGAGCCGACCAAATTCGTTCGAAGTCCACATTTTCCAACAATCCAAGAAACTAAACTAGGGTTTATACTGGCTGGGAATCTACCCTTCAACATGGATATGACCAAACCCGTCTCTTCATTCATTGCCCTCGACGATAATAATGCTGTCTCATCGCAACTCAAGGCCTTCTGGCAGTTGGAGGATGTTTCGCACCATACTCCTTCAATGCGGAATCGGAGTGTGAAAATCACTTCATCGCAAACACCTATCGTAATGATAGTGGTAGGTTCGTTGTGTCGCTACCCCGCACTACAGAATGCCTCGGAGATTCCCTCACCGGAGCGGTTCGTAGGTTTCAAACCCTTGAACTCAAGTTTAGGCAAAACCAGTCTTTACACAAGGATTATGTTGACTTTATGCAAGAATATTTAAATCTCGGCCATATGTCTCCGCTTGATTCCTATGACTTGTCAGTTGACAAATCAAACATTTTTTATCTACCTCACCATGCCGTCTTTAAGACTACGAGCACCACCACTAAACTTCGCGTTGTTTTTGATGGTTCGGCCAAGGCGTCCAACGATTTGTCGTTAAACGACACCCTTATGGTCGGCCCCACGATCCAGCAGGATCTTTTCGCCATTATGACCAGATTTAGAACTCATCGTTACGCTTTCATCGCGGACATAGAAAAAATGTATCGCCAAATTTTGGTCTCCCCGCGTGATTCCAATTTACAAAGAATTGTTTGGCGTGACTCTCCCCACAAGGAGCTCAAACATTATGCTTTAAGAACAGTCACGTACGGGACTGCCAGTGCATCATTTCTTGCAACGAGATATTTAAAACAAATCGCCCAGGAGAATAGTACTCAGTACCCCCTGGCCTGTTCAGTCATTGCTAACGACTTTTACGTCGATGACCTCCTCACCGGTTCCGATAGCTCACCCGTTCTAATCCAATTGAATACCGACATTTCTGAGTTGCTAAGCCGCTACGGCTTCACTCTTAACAAATGGTCGTCTAACGACCGGAATATAACATCTTCGTACACTAACTCGTCCCTGGACTTTAACAAGGACAAAACAGTCCGCACTTTGGGCATTCAGTGGGACGTCATAGCGGACAGCTTCGTATACAATATACAAAGAAATTTTAAAATTGATCATTTCAATAAAAGAAAGGTGTTATCTGTTATCGCTGGTATTTATGATCCATTGGGTTTAATTGGGCCTATCACGTTTTGGTGCAAGTACTTTATGCAAACACTTTGGTCTTCGGGTACAAACTGGGACGACCCGCTTTCTGATTCCTTATCTATTAAATGGACTGAGCTCTATGCTCAATTATGTTCAGACACTCATTTTAGGATCCCGAGGGCTGTAAAAGATTCAGGTAGTTCGTCAATCATCTCATTCCAATTACACGGGTTCGCCGACGCGTCTGTAAAAGGTTACGCATGCTGTATCTATGCGCGCACGGTATATTCCGATAATAGTATTTCGTCTCATTTATTATGCTCTAAATCAAGAGTTGCCCCGTTAAGGCAAATTTCCTTACCTCGTCTCGAGCTGTGCGCCTGTTTGTTATTATCGCAGTTGGTTTCTAAGGTCGTCCATGCCGTGGCCTACAAGTTCAGCGAGTTATATTTTTACTCTGATTCGACGATTGCCCTTCACTGGATTCATCAAACGCCGTCCAGGTGGAAGGTATTCGTAGCGAACCGTGTTTCTGAAATTCAGCAGCTCACTAGTCTGGGCAATTGGTATCATGTCTTGTCTCATGATAATCCCGCGGACATTCTATCCCGCGGTTGTTTACCCCGTTTGTTACACAACCACCAGCAATGGTGGCATGGTCCTTATTGGCTACTAAAGAAGCCTTCGGACTGGCCGACTCGTCCCTTCGATTCCAATTCCGCTTACGCTCATCCGGAGTTGGACAAGGAAGTACGTAAACAGGCCCTGCTCGCGTTGGCTACCGCTTCACACTTTTCAAACTATGTTGAAAATTACTCTTCTCTCACTAGACTTCTACGCGTTTTTGCTTACTGCCTGCGTTTTATTCATAACGCTAAGTCTCCCGCTTCCAGTAGAAGCACCTCCTTTTTATCTTCGCATGAGTTAAACAGCGCGCTCTTGGTTTTTATTCGCCAAGCCCAGTTTTCGCATTTCAATGTTGAAATTAAGCAATTACAGGCACATCGCCGTATACCTACTGATAGTAAAACATTCTCACTTAATCCTTTTCTTGATAACGCTGGTATATTGCGTGTTGGCGGTCGCCTTCAGCAGTAGGGGGAAAATGGGGGTTCTGACTCACTTTCACTTTCTATCAGCTGGACCACAGCATCCGCGACTTTTTCGCGAATCTGTGTCAAGATCCGCGACTTTTTCGCGTATCTGGACCACAGCATCCGCGAATTTCTGCGAATATAATTTTTTATTTTTTTATATGCCGCCTTTCGCGAGCCTAGATCAAAGAGATGCCGCCGTTCCCGCGGTCCAAGATTTTTCCCACGCTCTCCCACCACCAATGGACCCACAGCATCCGCGATTTTTTCGCTGGAGCCGCGGTTGGACCACAAAGATCCGCGACTTTTTCGCGGATCTGGACCACAGCATCCGCGATTTTTTCGCGGGAGGATTCAAACGTGTATATATATGATCAGAGTAGCCAACCTTTGTATTATTATTATTATTATAGTGTATAGATATTTTATATGAGCAGGTTTGCCAATATTTTCTGTGGCGGGGGGAGGGAAATTCAAACGTGTGATACATTATTAGCAACACGTTATAATGTATATATATACCTATATGTGTGTGCGGTTAGTCGATCGTGACGACGACGAAATCAACTTTCAATGGCGGAAAATTCAAACATTGATACATTAAGCGGTCTCCCTAAGTCATATGTTATGTTCAAACCGTTTCTCCTCTCTCTGTCTCTCTCTCTCTCTCTCTCTCTCTCTCTCTCTCTCTCTCTCTCTCTCTCTCTCTCTCTCTCTCTCTCTCTCTCTCTCTCTCTCTCTCTCACTGTGTACATTGAGTAGAGTAGTCGGTGTGATGGTTAAATAATTTTAGCTCACAGCCTCTCTCTCCTACTTACAAGCGTCCTCTCTCTCTCTCTCTCGTTAGTGGTCATTACCGCGCATGTATATGATTTTAGAAATTTTATATATTCGACAAATATTAACTGTGTACGTTGCCACAGAGTATTGAACTACTTACAAGCGTCCTCTCTCTCTCTCTCTCTCTCATTGTCAAAACGTCGACTTCATTTTTCAATGTATTAAATAATTAATTAATAGTTTTATAATGCAGGATGTATCAGTCAGTGTGATTGATCCTTGGTAGGGGGGGGGTCATTGCCTCGTCTGTATATGATTTTAGAAATATATATATTTGACAAATATTAACTGTGTGTGCGTGTGTTGTTGTCACTGAGTATCGAACTACTTACATGTGTCCTCTCTCGTAATTGTATGTATATCGTTACAAATGATGAGTAGAAATCCAATCCTTGAAGTGTTTAATAAGTAAATTATATGTATATATCACTGAATAATAATATAATCGTTCTAGTGTTAACGTTTGCCGCAACAGTTCCTCCACAGGTAACACAGTTTACAAAATAATTACACATAGGTTCAGAGGTGTATAGTGAAATAAATTAAAATTATACACGCATGTCGTTACAGATGAAAAATAGAAATTAATTTCTTCAAGTCGTTGAGAGCTTCACAATAATGCTGGTCTATTGTGTACATGTGTTTAGTAAGTAAATTGTATGTATATATTGCTGCAGATGACGGTGGTTGAAATTCATACAAATCTTCTGATGTAACGGTTCCCACAAGTACACAAAAAAAAAAAAAAAATTAATTGTACACATGTTCAGAGGTGTATAGTGAATAAATTAAAATAAAGCCATAATTTGTTTAAATGATTAAATATATTAACAATATTTTAAAATTCACAATATAAAATTGATTTTGTTGAAAAGTTTATAAATTCACAATTCATAAATAAATACATTATAAAATTGATATTTTTCGAAAAGTTTATATATATAATTGTGTCGTACTTGTAGGAGGGAGCAACCTGCACAGATCCTGTAACATACCGATACAACCAGCATAAAAATCATGTTAAATATCAAATTATCACACACACACACACACACACACACACACGCACATGTATAGTTGGCGGAATGCAAGAATCAACGCTTTACGTGAGTAACTTCTTAAATTATGTGTCATTCTCTCTCTCTCTCTCTCTCTCTCTCTCTCTCTCATAAGTTAATGTCCTTTCAAATAGTATTCATCAAAACTTTGTAAATTAGAATCTGCGTTACATTCAAACACACGCACACACACACACACACACAAGCGCGTGCACGCACAGTGATAAAAATTGTTTATTAAAAGTAGTAATGTAGGTTGTTACCTTAACAAGGTACTATCTCCACCTGCGTTGTTTGGTTCCTCATTCCTCGAAACACGAGATGTAGTTCTTTAGGGTTTATATGACGGAGCTCTTCATCTGTAAAGACGTCGGCATATCTCTTAGGTAGATATACGCGATAGCGGTACTCGCTATCTTCCAGCGTTACAAGCACAGACTTCCCGTATCTCGTGTCCACATTCACCATGTTAATGATTGGATACTGCTTGTTCACTGTTAATTCTGCACAGCGTTTGTACTCAATAGCAGAAACTGCATTGAATTTTGTGATAAATGACATTATTAGAAGTGAAGACGTCTGTATCAAACGAGGTGGAACCAAACAATGACAGAATATTCGCTACAAAGAAGACCAGTGGAATGTAATGGTGGTGGTGATGGTGGTGGTCACAACGTCATCAGGAAAGTTCGCTTTCATCGCCTGAAGCTTTGCATGTACATACATGCAGAATTAGCGCTGTTACAAAATATATATATTAGGAAAGTCCACAGCCTACTTTCATACAGAAATAGTTATCGCCTGCGGCCATGTACAAGTTTCCTAAACGAAATTAGCAATGCTAGTAAATTTTGTTTTTACTATGAGACACTCACATTAAAAATGTTCGTATAACAAAAAAATTATTAATTATCCACTCTCTAAGTGCGTACACCTTATGGTTTGTACATCGTGTAGAAGAAGAATTGCAATGTGTAAGACATAACGTCCCGGGAAATAGATATGGTATGTTTTTAGGGCAGCCAATGTCATCAAGATTTATTATATGATGATGGATTATTTTCGATTCTAAAAAACGTTTTTTCTCAAGACCCTTCACAAACACATATTTATATATGTTTGTATACGTTGTTAACACTGAAACAAGATTGTCGTACGGTGTCTCTCCTTCACTCCATCTGAGACCATGATAATTTGTTGTTAACCAGTAGTTGGTCCTAGTGTATTTCGAATTCGTGACGGCTGTAGCAGGCGGGGCGAAAATCCAATGTCTGCTCGCAAAACGCGTTACGTCCATGACTGACAATTCTTTTACTATATAATTGCCGTTGTCATCATAAAAGCAGTGAAAGTCAATTATTACAGCAACGTTTTCCATTATACTATAAAAAAAAGAAACCACACATTACAAACTAATATGTATAAACACAAATATCGTTACGATAGTAATAATAATAATACGCAAACTTACGTTTACTACCGTCCGAACTGAAGCGTGGAGAGACAATAACTAACGGTAGAAACCAAAGTGTCTGTGGATATCACAGTGGGAATTTTTTGTTTTTGTTTTTAACAGGTGGTGGGGGCGGTGTAACGTGGAATTTTAGCAGGTGGGGGAGCGGTGTCGTCGTCGTCGTCGGCAATTAATTTGTCATGTATCCGATAATGGCCGTACGCAAGTGTATCATGGCCATTGTCTAGTATATAGCGCTTATCATCATACGGTGACAACGCTTGCTTATTTACGCGCATCGTGTACAGCGTATGATGATCGCTACGTAAACAAAGCGCACTGGCAGAAAACTGACAATGATCAGTGAGACACTTGCGATACATATCGTGTCGTAGACTCCTCTTAATAGCAACTCGAGGTACACCTTTACATACACGTTTTTGACACTCATTGCTAGGATCTTCGTGGGCCACAAGGAACGAATAACATTTCGCTCTGAGACCCACGAATTCTCTAATAGGACGACCACACGTTTCATCCTTGAGCAGCCCGACAACCTTTTTGTTCTTAAGGCTATAACAAGGATAAGACGTAGGGTAATCCGATGTGTCAAAAACGTGTAGGTCCTTCTTCATGTCTGCATACAAGTCAGATGTTTGAATACTATACATCAGACTGTTTGTATCTGTCATTAACAATCTAACGTTACGGCCGTACTTGGCGACAGCATAACGATAATGAAAGTCGTACATTATTGTTTTGCTAACGTCAAGCACCGTGAAGCCGACATACACAGGACGGGAAAGAACGATGGATTTTTTACGGAGTGAGAGCCCCACCAGATCGTTCCTATAACGAATCATACGTTTTAGCCTAGGTGTGGAAACTAGTTTTTGAAGCCGTCGTTCATCTGAGACTAGTTCAAAGTCTATATGTTTCCGTACGTTCTCCAGCGACTTGCCGTATACGGCGTTGTTCATCAGTTTGAAAAGGTCTTTTTCAAAGCTGTTGACGGCTGCTTGCCTCTTGCGGGTGTTGAAATCGATAAACGGTTTCAACCAAGCGCTTTGCTTAAAACACAACACCCTATGAGTCGCTTTCAGCTCTAAACCAAGACTTAAATACAATTTCAAATTTCGATAATGGAGAATGTAATTTTGTTTGTCCTCCAAAGTCGTTAACAACTTCTCTACGGATGACCCTGATTCGTTATACGATGATCTGTATATACTCTCGTGTAAACGTTTGGAAAAGGGAGAAAGGATATCGGGTGTTACGCGCTGGCGCACAGGTGCAAGCGGGTAGTCGGAATGCAGGTCGTGTAGTGTATTAGGATAGTGTAGGTCAACTTCGAGGATGTACCCGATGTCGGAATCATCACTCACATTACGTACATCCAAGGATTCGATTTCGTTACGATCGAGCCATCGGAAGTCTGCGTAAGGGAGTGGTTGCGACATGGCTGCACCGTATAGATTGTTACAGTCCGTATACAGAATAAGGAGGTCGGTTTCGAAACATCGTACTGATCTGGGATCAAAGGGTTGTTAGCGACAGCATGACGGTTGGATATCATCGCGACGCCTCCGCGGACCCCAGACTCTACAAACAGATGTTGATTTATCTCTGTCAACAGCTCTAATTCGACCCCTGTCATTTTTAGCATCGCGTTCCAAGCGAGTCCGGGAAGCGAGTAAAAATGACATGGGTCCAAGCAGTAATCGCGTAAGGCCATGTCTCGAAAACTTTCAAAGACATCGGCCAGCAGCATTACGTCTGTCAACAAATACAAATCATGGTAATCTCCAAACGTACGCAGATTGAATGCACTCCACACGTTTTGTGCGTGCTCGTAATCTGCGTCCGAAATAGACGATTCCATCAACCGGTTATCAAAGTGTTCACGAGCGGGTAGACTTGTTTCGTTGAACCGATCAATACTGTCAACGTACTCATAAGGGTATACCCCTTTGCGTACGAGCAGATTGGTCTGTTCATCGAAACCCCGTCTAAGCATTTCCTCTCTAAGCAAAGGAAATTTGCTCCCGGACGTGGACAGATTGGTAACGAGTGTGTCCAGAGAGCGATTAAGAAATTGAAAGGAGTCTACGAAACGCAAGGGACCCAGGGAGAACGACACGTAACGCTCGCTGGATGTCGCGATGCAGGATACGCGTTGGTCGTTGTATTTCCCCAAACCCAGCATTAAATGGTGACAGTCGTAGCCACGAAGGTTATGAAAGAAGACGAGGATATGACGAGGCATCTTGTAGCTCAGATTACAGCTATTGTGGGCTGCTCCCAAGAATTTCCCCGTAAGATGACAATGATTGCGTACCTTGTCATCGTCTGTCAAAGGGCGCTCACACAAATGACAAACGGTGGCGTTAGTGAACGCAACATTGTCATCATCGGACATAATTAATTGTACGCTATGTCGTACTACCTTCATCATATCCTTGACGTCTTTCATCAACCACGAGAAGAAAGTGTCTACGACGTTTTCACCCCGATAAACTTTAGCCTCTCTCCAGAGGCTGTCCGTGTGATCGACGATAGCATAGGAGAAACCTGACGGAATATGCATCGCTTCGTATGATGTGGACGATACAGGAGGAGAAGTTATTTTCTGACGGGCACCGCTGCTATCAACTGAGTAGAATTCACCTAACTCTTTCACTGTCGTCGGGACGTTGTTACCAGGTGAACACGATTGAAGCGGAGTGATGAGGGACTCGAAGTCGGCGTAGTCGGTGAAGGGTACTTTAAGACAGTGTGCGTAATTTTTAAAGGACATAAACTTCTCCTCCTCCGTGGGCATTTTGGTTTTCTGCTCGCCGTAATGTGTGCAGTAGGGGAGATGATCGGACAGACCATGTTCTGTGGAGAAACGATGCAGGCAGTAGTCACAGTAAAATGATTGAGCGCGGTGTTTTTTAAGGGATGATAACAATCTACTCATGTTACTGATAAGACAGTAATGTTTTCGGCTATTTGTATCGGACAGAAGCAAAAGATTAATGTGATGCGATCTGTCCTTATTCGAGGTAATTCTCAGAGGGTAAACCTCATTTTTTGATTCATTTTTGATATTGTCTTCTATGTCATAGCCGAAAACGTTTATAGAAATGTTAGGATTCTGTGCTTCAAATTTGGAAATGGACTTTAACGAAACAGGGTACTCGATACCGGTCATATTTAAGGTGTTTTTGAAGGGGGCGTATTTTGAAGCACGTTCTTTATTACGTTCTTGAGGGTGTATGTGAGGTAGTACGGACCATAGAAAACACATTTCATCTTGGGGGTTCTTGATGTTGACTACTGCCTTGGTGAGTGAGAGTTTTCGCGGGGTTGGAAGGTAGGAGGACGCTGCTAGAGGCTGGTACCGTCCAACAACCAGTTCCAGCTTCAGTACAGTGTCCACCGACCATCCGCTCCCGTCACGGGTAAAATTGGATATGCTATTGAAGATTTTATCGTAGGATTCATCGAGTAGACAATTCAACTCGTCGCTGTCGTCCGTGAGCAACGTGCGACAACGTCCGTGGAAGACAGCGTCTTTCGTTACCTCTTTCTCTTCACCACTGTCACCATCTACCACGGTTTTAGTAAAACGTATCCTGCACGCAATATGCCACTTGATATTGCGTAAACGTGCCTGCTCTGCCTGAATATCCTCATGCAATAAAGGACGTGCCTCGGTCATTACGGATACTATGTCATGATCCGACGTGTCAGCGTTCACTGGAAGGTAGTCGAAGGTTGTGATATATCTTCGGACACTACTGTTCCTTTCGATATAAAATCGAGTCACAACTGAAACAATAGAAATGTGAGTATTATTAACCAATAGGAATGATAAATAACGTGCACACAAATTCATGTTTGTAGTAAATAAGTAAATAAATAAATACATAACACTCGTCGGGGTAATATGTCAGTTTATTACAAACCGTGAAGATGTCGGCTACTCCTGATTTTAGTATTGAAAGTGAAAGAATAAAATCGTTCAAGTATTGGGAAGTGACGTTTATCAGCCCCGACGAGTTAGCGTTTGCAGGGTTCTACTTCTACCCTAGAAATTTCGATGTTTGTGGGCATAGTATGTCATTCGTAGACGATAGAGTTAAATGCTTTTGTTGTGGAATTGAATTAGTTGATTGGAAAGAAGGTGACAAACCTATGAAGGAACATGAAAAATTTTCATCTACATGTCAATTTCTAAACGATGTTAAGAGAGAGACTTTTCATACACACCAATAGACATAGTATGACTCAAACGTTAATTCGCTACATAATTACAAAAATAATTTCTTAACTGTGACAATTGGTATTGAACTTTACCTTGTTCAGTCTGTTCCTGCTGCTCCTGCCCACGTTCCTGCTGAAGGTTGGCCATGATCTTCAAGAGAGAGAGAGAGACTGAATACTGAAAAACAAAAGGAACTGTTATACATATATATATATATAGTATTTTTGTTTAAACGCATGTATTATGTTAGTGTATCTTAAACCATGAACAACGTACGCAAGAATATTGCGCAAGAGCTACACAGAGCGGTGAGAAGGAGTTTCGTTAGACGCGCGGTTGAACTGAAGGGTATGCACGATTTGTACCAAGCGGATCTTGTGGAAATGATACCGTACGCTCGAGTGAACAAAGGGTACAAGTATATGATGACTGTAATCAACGCGTTTACCAAGTACGCGTACGCTGTACCATTGAAAACGAAGACCGGGAAAGAAGTGGCGAACGCGTTGAAGCCTATACTAGCCGCTAACCGAATGAAGTATTTACAGACAGACAACGGGAAGGAGTATTACAACAGCACAGTACAAGCGTTGCTAAAAAAGTATAATGTGAAACATTACTCAACCTATAGTGAGAAAAAAGCTTCCATAGTGGAACGTTTTAATCGCACACTGAAGATACACATGTATCGAGCTTTCAGCGAACAAGGACACTACCGCTGGTTGGATCTACTTCCTATATTACTGAAATCGTACAACAATACCACACACAGAACCATTGGTATGAAACCTAGTGAAGTGAATGACGCCAACGAACATATAGTGTTGGAACGAATAAGGAAGAACACAGCGCCTAAAATCAGTCCAGCGAAACCACCCAAATTTAAAATCGGTGACCGTGTTCGTATAAGTAAGCACAAAATGACGTTCGCCAAAGGTTATACGCCAAATTGGACTAACAAAATATTCACTGTGGATAAAGTACAATCCACTACCATCCCCGTCACTTATCTGCTAAAAGATCATCTAAACAAAGTGTTGAAAGGTGGTTTTTACGAGCACGAGATTAGTAAGTCCAAAGTCGGCGACGTATACCTAGTGGAAAAGGTGTTACTACGCAAAGGTGACAGAGTGCGTGTTCGTTGGCTCGGTTTCGATGGTAAACACGATGCATGGATACATAAGAAAGATCTAATATAAAAAAGGTGACAGCACGTGCTGAAAACAGTATGCTTTCGGTATTCACAAAGATGAAGATTGTACAGCAAGCAAACAAATTACCAATAAAGGATATGGACTTTTTGGCTGATGACGAAGGCAGTGCTAAACGTAAACATGGTCCGCTATTACCGAACAGTATTCGCTGTATCGTTACAGACCCAAGTTCCTGTGGGAAATCCAATGTGCTATTCAACCTACTGTTTGATGCCAACGGTCTACGTTTCCGCAACGTATACGTGTTTTCAAAATCATTATTTCAACCAAAATACAGAATGCTAGAAACAGTGATGAAATCGCTCGCTGATGAAGGTTTAGGTTATCATGCATACAGCGAGAACGAAGAAGTCCCACTACCGAGTGAAATCGCTGGTCTCGACTCTGTTATCGTATTCGATGACGTATCGTGTGAAAGACAAAACAATATTCGAAAGTATTTTGCTATGGGGAGACATAGCGGTGTGGACATATTCTATCTATGTCAGACATATAGCCAGATACCGAAACAATTGGTGCGTGACAACACTAACTTGTTGATATTGTTCAAACAAGACGATCTAAATTTACGACATGCATACAATGATCATGTTAACATGGATGTGAAATATGATGCTTTCAAAGACGTTTGCACGGAAGCGTGGAAGGATCGTTATGGATTTCTAGTCATAGACAAAGACTCGTCAATAAATGAAGGTAGATATAGAATCGGCTTTGATCGATTCATAATTGTTTCCAGCGAAGTATAAAAGTGGTTGCACTGTAGTAATGTAATCAGTCCTCTTGCTAACACGCGATGGCGATGAATAAGGAGGAACGACTTACGTATGATATAGATACGATAAGCGACAACATAAGGAAAAAATATCATGCATTACAACACGGTATCAGGGAAAGCGACGAGAAGTTCAGAAAAAATTACAGACCGATTCTGGAACCGTTAGAAGCTATTTCACGAAAGTTAAGTGGTGATATAATGGAGGAGGAGGAGGAGAAGAAGCAGCAAATAAAACAAGAAGAGCCTACACAACACGTAATAACTGAAAACGAAAGTGGCATGCAGAGTCATAACGCTTCTCATTTCAGTGACGATGGTGCATGGAACCCTAACACTTCACATTTCAGTGACGATTCATTAGCAAACAAATATATGCGTTTGTGCGAATCGGCTGACTGTAAACGGATTATAGATCGTATGTATGGTGTTCGATACGAGGGCGGTAAATTTATGATAGGTGATTCAAATGTAAAAATTGATGATAACGACAACTTTCATGTCAAAGGAAAAATTTACGAGGGTACGCCCGGTCTGTATGAACTTTTGTTTATGAAACTACCGAAAAAATACAATAAGGACGATATGAGGAAATACAAGTCCATACTACTAGCAACCAACGGACACAAACAAAAATATAAACACAATACGCGAATAAACAGTAACAGTGGCGTCAAGTACCGACTAGTAATATCTAAATTATTTGCATCGAGTGCACGAAAACGTACAGGGAGTGGCTATATGGAGATGAAGCCGAACACTGCAATCGATTACGTGCATTGGGATGATCCTAACGAGTTGGTTAATCGATTGAGAATGTTAATGGCTTCTCAAAGTAGTGGCCATACTGGTCATAGGAATGAAATCATTTCGATATTGGAGGAATTACGTGAAGCCGGCATTATCATATAAAAGCAGACGCACCGTTCTATAACCACCAGTTCTTCATAAATATGAGTGTAGACAAGTTCGGTAGACACGACAGCACTGTAAGAGTGCGAAAAGAAACTCATCGAAGTCTGCGTGAGGATATCGGTTTAGGAGTGACTAACGACGGTCACTTTGATGTGAAAAACAAAAAGATACGCAACTTGGGTGATCCTGAAGAGCTGCACGATGTTGTTTCTTTACAGTACGTAAAGGACGCATGCTTACAGTACAAGAACGACGCTACCGTAGACGCAAAAGATCATCGAATAATAATGCTAAACGATCCGCTTAAATCAAGAGATGCCGCCACAAAACGATACGTAGACGCAAAGAGTTTGAGAAAAGATCGTGCAGGTAACGTAATCGTTGATGACTGTCGGCTAACACACGTGCAAGCGCCAGTCGCCAGCAAAGACGCTGTGAATTTGGAATTTTTATACGACAACACAATCAGTTTGCAAAGCAATGCTTTCTACGCTGGCGAAAGAAAAATTACGAATATAGCGGACGGAGTAGCTGACACAGACGCAGTCACTGTACGACAAATGCACGAATTAAAATTACATATAAAGACTGAATTGTACAAGGTCACTCAGGTATTTCACGCTCATATAATCAATCTAATAAAGTTTGTCTATAAATATCAAGACAGCGCGACACAGCGTTCAGTCCTGTCTGAATATATTGAAGAGGTGGGGCGTTTAATAGACGTTCTCGATACGGAAACGGAAATCAAGGATTGGAGATCTGTTTACAAGAATGCACGTACTTAGTAAGAAAAGAATGGGGCGTGGTGTAATTGGAAAAATACTTAAAAACACTGTGCCCGCTATCGTTTCGTCAGTACCTACTTTGATTAATCGAGCGGTGGACGCATTACCAGTAGAATTACACCTACCCGGCTACCGATTCTGTGGACCCGGAACAAAACTCAAAGAGAGATTGGCACCCGGCGAGCACGGAATCAACGAGCTGGATGAAGCCTGTCGCGAACACGATATCGCCTACGCAAGGTACAAGGACAACAGTCGAAGACGTATAGCTGATCGCGTTCTTGCCGACAAAGCGTGGGAACGAGTGAAAGGTTGGAATTCCGGTGTTAGTGAAAAAGCGTATGCTGCAGCTGTAGCAGCCGCAATGAAAGCAAAATCAGCAGTGGGTGGAGGGGGCTCGCGTAGTGGTTGTAGAAAAAAGAAGAAGGGTTCAGGAATTAAACGTCAATCCGCGGGCAAACGCAAAACGACATGCAAACGCAAAACAGTCTCAAGACATAAACGTAACAATAAAAAAATAGCGTCAGGTCTATACCTACGTCCTTACAGACAAAAAAACTAATTTGCATACCAGTGCGTGCATTGTCCGACAGTGATTTGTATGTGTACGCAAAACTTTTGAAAATACCTTATTTTTGAGAGGAGTTTTTATGCGTAACACTTTACCACGCAGACGGCCATGGAAGAATGAGAGTGCGGTTGTTAATCTGGACAGTGCAGAAGGACCTGGTACGCACTGGGTTTGCTACAAGAAGCGAAACAATCGAGTTTACTACTATGATGCGTATGGTAATATGCGGCCACCTCTTGAGCTGACACAGTATTTTGGAACCGACACTGACATTTACTACAATTACGAGCGTGAACAGTCACCACATACAGTCATCTGTGGGCATTTATGTTTGGACTTCTTAACGCGTGAGTGATCAGTAAGCGACAAGATGTCTTCCCTGTCGGTCACCTTAACAGGTACGAATACTGCTGCTCTTGTATGTGACTTTTTCCCGCCTCTCGAACTAACAAACGGCGAATGGTATGTAGGTCTATTGGACTTTACTACATACAACAGTATACCGAACGTGGTTGAGGGAAAAAACAATGTGTTTCCAGTACTACGGGACGGAACAACGTGGGACTTGATAACTTTACCTACAGGTGCTTATGAAATCGGTGACATAGAAGCCTTCCTCAAAAAGCAGTTAGGAGACTCAAAGATTAGTCTACGTCCTAACAACAATGCACTGAAATGTGAACTGACTTGTGCACTGGATATTGACTTTCAACAAGCAGTGTGCGGTATCGGTGATATGTTGGGTTTCAAGGAAAAGCGTCTGCTTGAAGCGAATAAAACTCATACGTCTGACGCCACAGTTAACATTATAAAAGTGAACAGTATACTGATAAGGTGTAATATAGCGCACGGATCATACAAGAACGGTAAAAACGAGCACACGCTGCACTCATTCTATCCGTCAGTCGAACCAGGATTCAAAATAATTGAATCACCTACAAACGTCATATACCTACCTGTGAATGTGAGTCGTTTGGACAACATAACATTATCTTTACACGACCAGGACGGTGACGTAATAGATTTTCGCGGAGAAGTCATCACTGTGCGTTTACATCTAAAACGACTATAGACATGGGCTTGTACTTTGTTTCTTCGCCACCGCTGCTACCACAGTCGTCAGCAATAAAAGAAGAAGAAGAAAGATCAGTTAGGAAACGCATCAGTACTCGTTCGAAACTGAAACGATTAACATCAGTTAACCGTCGTTTCCTGATTTCATTGGGTTTTGTTGTAAACAAGTAACATGGCGAGTGGAATATTATCTGTGGAGCAGCAACCGTTCTTTGAAGACAGTATCACGCACTTTTCATTTCATTCACACTCACCGTACGCAACAACAAGATATGGAAACAATGATGAAATACGTGTGCCAATACAACAACAAGACGTCTTTACACTGCCGTCAGAAAGTTTCCTCTACATCGAAGGCAAGTTGGTTAAAAACCCTAGTGTGGCTGCAGATACTGCATTGAATGTGGAACTGGTGAACAATGCTATAGCATTTCTCTTTGAAGAGATTCGTTACGAGTTGGCCGGTGTGGTAGTGGACCATACCAGAAACGTCGGTGTTACGTCAACTATTAAAACTTTTCTATCACTCAACAACAACACACGTGACGCAATGGAAAACGCGGGTTGGGTGGCGCCGACCACGAACGTATTAAAAGTGAATGATGACGGTGAATTCAACTTTTGTATTCCACTGAAAATGCTAATGGGATTCGCAGAAGACTATACACGCATCGTGCTGAACGTGAAACAAGAACTTATACTCCTACGCACATCTACCGACATGAACGCTATGGTTTTAACAAGCGGACAAACGACTGCTAATTGTGTTCTTGAACTAGATAAAGTTTACTGGAAAATGCCTTATGTACATGTAGCTAATGCGTTCAGATTACCACTGTTACGACTCATAGAGAAAGACCACCCGATAACTATGCCTTTTAGGACCTGGGAGTTGCACGAGTATCCTGCCTTACCACAGACTAAAAGGCAGAATTGGATTGTCAAGACCTCGAGTCAGCTAGAAAAACCACGCTTTGTTGTGTTAGCGTTTCAGACAGCAAGAAAGAATGTACTGACAGCACACGCCGATGAATTTGATCATTGTAACGTGATCAATGCAAGACTGTTTCTAAACGACAAGTATTATCCTTACGATAATTTAAACTTGGATATTGGGAAAGACCGTTTTGCATTATTGTACAATATGTACGCCAGTTTTCAAAGTTCGTATTACCACCGTTTAGACGTCAGCCCAGTACTGACACCAGAATTATTCAAATCAAAAGCCCCGCAGTTTGTATTCGATTGTAGCAAACAAGACGATGCGCTTAAGTCTTCAGCAGTTGATGTACGTTTAGAATTTGAATTGTCAATGAATTTTCCTACACAGACGACTGCCTACTGTATGATACTACATGATTCGCTTGTAGTATATACGCCATTGTCCAACACAGTACATAGACGTGTTTAAGTCTTATTTTATACACATTTTGTAAATACTAGTTTTAAATATATATATTTTCATATTTGTAACATTATAATATTGGAGCTGTGTGTGTGTGTGTGTGTGTGTATGTATTTTAATTGTAAAACTAGTTTAGATATATTTTAATACTTGTAACAATATAATATTGGAGCTGTGTATGTATTTTAATTGTAAAACTAGTTTAATATAATCTTGGAGCTGTGTATGTATTTTAATAAATGTATATAATACACACTTTATTATTATTATTATTTGTATAACCCACCCCCCATAATGTATACTTACTTGCAACAAACTAGTGAGCGTTGTCCACACACGTACCCTTAACTGCCAGACGTTGTATGCACACTGAAGGCTCGCACGCTTAAAATTCAGCTATACCTAAAATATATCTTCAATTAGAAGTGTAATATAAAAAGTACAGTAAGAATATATTTCAGAAATTGTAATTTGATCACACACATACACTTATTTGAATGAGGCATGTATTAAATTCAATAAATAATGCACGTGATAATGTTTTAATGTGAATAATTTTTACGTTTAAATAAAATCTGTACATACAATAAAATTATGTAATGTAATATAAAAGCACGACAAGAATAAATTTCAGAATTTTTGTAACAGACATAGTAATTTGATCACACACCCATACATACTTATTTGAACGAGTCATGTATTAAATCAATAAATAATGCACTTGATAATGTTTTTAATGCGAATAATTTTTTACGTTTAAATAAAATCTGTACATACAATGTATTCAAAATGTTTCATGTACACTTACCAAACTAGCGTACGTTGTCTACACACACTTAAAAAAGAATGACGAACGTTGTGTGTATATTGAAGCTCACACGCTAAATTCAGCTATACCTAAAATATATATCTTCAATTAGAAGTGTAATATAAAAGTACGGTAAGAATATATTTCAGAAAATTGTAACAGACATAATAATTTGATCATACACACACATGTATTAAATTCAATAAATAATGCGCTTGATAATGTTTTAATGCAAATAATTTTTACGTTTAAATACAATCTGTACATACAATAAATTATGTTCACTTACCAAACTAGCATGTGTTGTCTACACACCCTTAATGATGGAAGTTGCGTATACTGAGACATACAATAATATAAACAGTCTTTCAACTATTAAAAATGCAGTGATAGATTTCACGTTGTATCAGCACACGCAAGCGGTCTAATGAGAAATTGCCGTTGATTTTCTTTGCGTATATATTGTACTCTGGTAGTGGGGAAAGCTTGTGTGTCCGTTTTTGGAGTAAATACTTTCTAATCCATAATTACTGTCAGCGCTGCTAATGATTGTCATGTGTCAAATTAGAAAGTAGGATGCACCGATTTAGACTCCTGGTTTAAGTTAGCGAATACACAATGGTTTATTTTAATTTATTTCGTTATAAACCTCTGAACATACATGCAATTATTTGTATAGTAATCAGAAATGTGTGAGAGAGAGAGAGAGCGAGAGAGAGACAATTTAATAGTTTGAATTTCCTACCACAACGGTAAACTATATTTTTTTACGTCGCAGGTTGTATCTTGCAATCACGAAAATTATTATTTAAAACTGATAATTGTTTTATTAAAATCTTAATACAATTTACTTATTAAACACTTCAAGGATTGGATTTCTACTCGTCATTTGTAACGATATACATACAATATCATTAAACCTGTACAATGGACGCAGAGAGAGAGAGAGAGAGAGAGAGAGAGAGAGAGAGAGAGGACACATGTAAGTAGTTCGATACTCAGTGACAACAACACACGCACACACAGTTAATATTTGTCAAATATATATATTTCTAAAATCATATACAGACGAGGCAATGACCCCCCTACCAAGGATCAATCACACTGATACATCCTGCATTATAAAACTATTAATTAATTATTTAATACATTGAAAAATGAAGTCGACGTTTTGACAACGAGTGAGAGAGAGAGAGAGAGAGAGAGAGAGAGAGAGAGAGAGAGAGAGAGAGAGAGAGAGAGAGAGAGAGAGAGAGAGACGCTTGTAAGTAGTTCAATACTCTGTGGCAACGTACACAGTTAATATTTGTTGAATATATAAAATTTCTAAAATCATATACATGCGCGGTAATGACCACTAACGAGAGAGAGAGAGAGAGAGAGAGAGAGAGAGAGGACGCTTGTAAGTAGGAGAGAGAGGCTGAGCTAAAATTATTTAACCATCACACCGACTACTCTACTCAATGTACACAGTGAGAGAGAGAGAGAGAGAGAGAGAGAGAGAGAGAGAGAGAGAGAGAGAGAGAGGAGAAACGGTTTGAACATAACATATGATTTAGGGAGACCGCTTAATGTATCAATGTTTGAATTTTCCGCCATTGAAAGTTGATTTCGTCGTCGTCACGATCGACTAACCGCACACACATATAGGTATATATATACATTATAACGTGTTGCTAATAATGTATCACACGTTTGAATTTCCCTCCCCCCGCCACAGAAAATGTTGGCAAACCTGCTCATATAAAATATCTATACACTATAATAATAATAATAATAATACAAAGGTTGGCTACCCTGATCATATATATACACGTTTGAATCCTCCCGCGAAAAAATCGCGGATGCTGTGGTCCAGATCCGCGAAAAATTCGCGGATCTTTGTGGCCTAACCGCGGCTCCAGCCAAAAAATCGCGGATGCTGTGGGTCCATTGGTGGTGGGAGAGCGTGGGAAAAAATCTTGGACCGCGGGAACGGCGGCATCTCTTTGATCTAGGCTCGCGAAAGACGGCATATAAAAAAATAAAAAATTATATTCGCAGAAATTCGCGGATGCTGTGGTCCAGATACGCGAAAAAGTCGCGGATGCTGTGGTCCAGCTGATAGAAAGTGAAAGTGAGTCAGAACCCCCATTTCCCCTTACTTCTCAGCTAAGTTACAGTAACAAGCATCAAATCATACTACATCCGCAGGCTCATCTTACTCGATTAATTATTGAATATGAACACATTCGATTACTCCACGGTGGAGTACAGCTTACGCAATGTTCGCTGCGCCAAAAGTATTGGATTATAAACGACAAGTCGTACATACGCTCGGTCATTCACAAATGTATCACTTGTTTTCGCTTTCGCGCGTCTGGTTCCAGCCAACTGTTAGGTCAATTACCCGCGCCTAGGGTCACCCCTTCCAAGCCATTCTCACAGTGCGCCATGGACTACGCCGGTCCTATGTTGTTACGCCAGGGCGGGCAGAGGTCCAAATCCTTTACTAAGGCCTACATTTCTCTGTTCATCTGCTTGTCCATCAAGGCTATTCACCTTGAATTGGTTTCAGATTTGTCGGCAGACGCCTTTTTGGCCGCCTTGAAACGTTTCATATCCCGGAGGGGCATCCGCGAACAAATATTCTCCGATAACGGTACTAATTTCCGACGGGCTGGCACTATATTACACCAGCTATACAAGCTCTTCCAGCGGGACGAATTTCAAAGGGCCGCTCAGGATTTCGCTAGTCCACGCGGAATTAAGTGGTCGTTCATACCTCCCTCAGCCCCCCATTTTGGTCGTCTGTGGGAGAGTGGCGTCAAGAGTGTCAAGTTCCATCTGCGGCGCGTCATAGGCAATACGATCCTGAACTTCGAAGAGTTCTCCACTGTCTTAACCCAAGTTGAAGCCTGTTTAAACTCGCATCCCTTGTTTTCCATTTCAAATGACGCCGGGGATCCTGAGCCGTTGACTCCAGCTCACTTTTTGGTCGGCTCCCCCCTTACCGCTCTTCCGGAACCTGATTATTCGGATACAAATTTGGGTCGCTTGGGGAGATGGCAGCTTTTGCAAAGGTTTACTCGTTCCATTTGGAAGAGTTGGTCCCGACACTATCTGCACCAGTTGCAGCAGCGAAACAAGTGGAAAAAGCAGTCGAAAAATTTATCAGTAGGACAATTGGTCCTCATTCTGGATGACAATGCCCCACCATTGGTTTGGAAGCGCGGCATTGTCACTCGGACATATCTTGGGCAGGATTCGTTGGTACATGTTGCGGACGTCCGTACTGCCAGCGGCATTCTGCGCAGACCCATTCATAAGCTGTGCCCACTTCCGGTGGCAACAGACTGATTGCGCCTCGGTGTTTCATTCCCGGGACATTGCCGGTCGAGCACATGCTCTTCCATACACATTTTATTGACTACAATGTTGTTTATGTAACTTATATCATGTAACTTATGTAAGGTATACCATTTATGCACTTGTATGTATTATATCATTAATGGACGCCATGTAGCGGTGCATTGGTGAACATTTAAACGTTTTTCTTTCTTAGTGTGATGTTAATTATGGTGAACGGTGTGGTGCAGTGTATAGTATTATATTAAATTTTTGGGTATTTTCATTATAGTATTATATTAAATTTTTGGGTATTTTCATTATATTAAATTTTTGGGTATTTTCATTATATTATTGTACTAAATTTTGGGGTATTTTTATTGTACATTATTATCAATATTGTAACGTACCAAAATAGCAGTTACATGAAAAAAAGGTCTAATACGTCAAATAGAAAAATAACATGAACATATTTCATCAAGCATGGAAGAAGGAACAGGAGAATGAAAATCAAAATGTGTATCTACGAATAAATAATATTAAAACAACCCAACGAAGGAGAAAGAAGAGTAATGAGAATATCATCGAGTATAAAGAAGAAACAGAAAATACCATGAGTCAATATAATACGTTAGCAAACAGGCCCAATAGATCAAAATAGTGAGGGGATATGCCGAAAGTGATTATCATCATAAGAAGGAGACACGTCAAATACAATCACCATACTGAGAAAACAGACTAATTTGTTATAATAATGAAATAAATATAGGACAGTGACTATCATAATAATGAATGAAAATGTGGAAGAATATGACTATATCCAGTGAACATGAATTATTACAAATAATGTGTAACCAAGAAAAGCACCAAAGGTGACAAACAACTACCCAGAAGAAGAAGAAGAAGAAGAGGAAGAAATGTACCATGAAGAATGAAGATGACCAGTACAAGACATCAACATTCACAAAATATGGAAAGCATCACAATCAATGTAGTGACCAGAATAAGTGTAATGATTATTGGACTATCAATAATAAAAAACCAAGTGTTGAGCATCAATAAGTGATCACAAACAATGAAAGTGAATACTTAGAATAAGTGTAACAACAAATGACATAATAACATTTACCCCAAGTAAACAGCACAGACAATATTAGTGAAGTGTTTATAACTGAGGGAAGTGAATAACCATTTGTAAGTGAAAGAATCAACGATTAACAAGTGAAATGCACAAACAATTAGTGTAACAAGTTCAATCCAAGATTGTACAACCACAGATATAATCAATAAGCCCACCAAATATATGATACAGAAAAGTGAATTAATTGTTCATAGAGATCAATAATAAAAGCTTTATAATCCTTGATATGAAATGTGCCTGAATGTCATAGCAACACAGGACAAAATGCAGATAAATGTCAAGACAAATAGCAGTGAATAAACTAATTTGTTGAATAAAAACAAGTCAATGTACCAAAGCCTAGATACAACCCACCAAAATATGTAACATAATTAGACTAAGAAACCCAGTATTATTGTTTCAACAGATAGTGTAAAATGTGTACAAAATGTGTAAAACATAATAATAAACCATTGTAGTAACATGCCATAATGACATGACAGTATTTGAGATGAATACTGTAAAAACTATGAAGCATATTGTTGTCAAACAAATGACACATAACCTCACATGAATTGGACCTACAACATAAAATCATATACATTAATTAAACAAAGTAATTATCCATAATTGTTTCAAATAGAGACTAAATAAGAATAAAAATACAAAACAATGAATACCATATGAACTGAAGGACACAACAAATGAATCAGATTAAATATAATAATAATAAACCAAATAGACAGAACCCCAATGTGACAAGAGAGTTAGTCAAAAAACATTGACAAAACCTGTAAAGAGAGTGTAAGAAGTGTTACCAGTATTTAGAGGAATGTTCAATACTACTATGAGAACACCTCACAAGTATTATACTAATAATTTAATGACTGGAATTTAATCAACTAACTAACTGCAATCATAGGACTAGGTGTAAACAACCACCATACAATAACTTAAAGAGATTTCAGATAACAAAAAGTTAGTGAACCCACTAAACCAACCATGTACAACATTTGTACACAATTTTGATTATTAACAATATATCTAATGTGTAGTAAAATAACTAAATAAGAGTGACAAAATGGCGAGATGAGAGCATAATGTATTTTGAACCATACTATATATGTAAACAAAATAACATATTACCAAAATAAAGTATGAGCAAATGTATATAGATATACCTAATAATGTTATAGTACAAAAAATATGTACTAGAATAAGGGATAATAGTGAAATAAGTAAATATAAACAATCGGACATAGTACGCCATTAGCAAATTTTGTTTAAACTGTAAATATAGTAATATTATGTATTAGCATGGATGAGAAATGGACTCAAAATGTTTAGTCATAAGTATTAAGATGTAATTACAACAAAATATAGTGAAAAGGACTTATTTGTGTTAAGAACCACTATGAGTTTTGAAGAAAGTGAAGTGAATTATTAATGGACGGAATTATTACTTGTTTGGACTTAAAATAAAGACGCAAGTGTCCGCAATTTAATGCCACTATCCAAATGACGATCTGACTAATAACAAGAAACTTATAGCCATTATAAGATTTTCGATCATTTTCGAATGTCGATGTACACGTCATAAATAGCCTCAAACCCGAAGCAGAGATGCTATGAAATTAAAATATTTGTTTAACCAAGACCTTTGGGGTAGAGAGTATGAATTTCTAAACCAATAGAATGACTCAATTTCACCAGACGAAAAGAGACGCTTTAGCGAGATGAATTAATTGTCTTCCAACAACCGAAGCGAGAGGAGCATGTGACAGTCATCAAGACATATTTTTAAAATGTGTGCGTCCCCCCAGTAAAGTAGTCATATATAACCTATACTGAACACCCTATTATCGTGTGACAGTGTAATAAGTGTATAGTGAAACAAAAGACATGACCAGTGTATAATAAAGGTCATGTCATGTGAAAGGAAACAGGGAGTATTATACATTAACAATTTTAAAAAATTATTAATAAAATAATTCTCGTTAGTTGAACGAAAATTATTGTTTGACTGCACTAGTCAAGTAAACACGCTTGAGTGCATCACCGATAACGATGAATAATTATCAGAATGAAATGAATAAAGTTCTCGTCCAACTTGATGACGATAATTAATTAAAAGATGTTATATTTTTATATTTAAAGAATAATAAATAAAAGCGGAATCAATATTAAATACCGCACACAATTACTTGTAAATGTAGTCGCTTAATTGACTATGAATTCAGTCTTGATAAATAATAACTTATTATGTGAGAACTATCATTACTGCTAATTCTACATTCTATTACTAATAAATAAAGTGTTTGTAAAAATAGTATTAAGATTTTTATATGATATTAAATATTCTACCTTAACTCTCATCTAGGTAAACTAACCTATAACCAAAACGTATTTTTTTGTCACAGAGAATCACTTCTGTCATAAATGATTTCTATAAATGGAATCAAAAATAAGAGTTTTTTCAATTTTTTTCTCTTTCCAGTTCATAATAATAATAACTAGTAAATCAGTAATATTGTTTTAATAGCGCAACATTAAAAGCACGTGTTTACAATCTTAGCTTCACTAGGCACAAGCCGACCGTACGATAGTATTGACTATCGTATTGAGGTTAATAATTTTTAAATTTTGTTCTTTTTAATCATAATAAATAAGTAAACATTGTTATTTATTAACACATCTTTATATCTTGTATTATGTATATTCAAAGGATTCACGAAAATTGGTAATACTAATGACCAAAGTGAACATAACCTAATTCACCATATTATCGTACATTGTAACAGTGTTACCAGCCTTGAGCTGAAGAAGTCTCAGTATTTATTTAATTTGTTGTTGTTTTTAAAAAATCATTATTAATTGTTTTAAAGGAGTTTTTGCTAAATTTCACTAATGTCAATAAAAACCTCAATTTATTACCAGTGGATATAGAGTCTTCATTTTTATAAAATAGAAGTAAATAGCTTATTTTTTAGAAACAATTATTTCACAAGGTGGCGGCAATATTCGAATGATTGATATTGGAATATTCAAGTTACAATTGAACATCAGTGTTATTTAATTTAATGTGCATTTATAGATATTCAAACGAAATATCTGTGTGTTATAAATGTATTTACAGTGAGATAGAATCGCCCATCGAGAAGATTGAAGACATTCACGGATGGTAAGTGGGGAGGTGAATACAGCGATTTATTAGTGATCTTAATCCTCTTTTAAACAGGGACATTAATTTCAATTTACCCATCGCTAATTAATTATATTAAATACTAAACAACCACACGACAACGTGAGAGTCTACAACGACAACAACACTACTAAATAAAACATTCTAATTTAAAATTAAACCAATTTTAAACAACCATCCAATAAAAGTTTAGTTACAATATTTGTGGCATACTTCTGCTGTATATTGTCATAGTGAATTTTCCAGATATATTACCTTGTATTGCTGCGCAATACTGTTTATTACACACTAAGTGTCACGCTGTTATTTTTTAAATTGGTTGTATTTCTTTAATGTTTGTGCAAAGCCACCCACGGTGTCCTTATTGCCATGTATTATTGTTATTATTGTTCATGGTTTATCGCATATTCAAGCCTTTGGATTATTGTTACATATTACCTATGGAGCATTGATTAATGATGTATTTAATTATATTAATGATGTACTCGTTTATATTTGTATGTTTGCCAGTATTCATGTATACTTGTATGCGCTAAATAATTAATTTTTTTTTTTACTGCAAACTATGTCAAAATCGCCGATTTTGAGGTGGGCAGTATGTTAAGACATTGCACATTGTACTTGCTTACGCGCAACCTGCCTAGCGCACTTACGTCACCGTGGCGGTGTTCCACGTGGTCACCCCGCTGCGACTAATCAGTCTACACTCAATCTTTGAACAGTGCGTTTGCACCCTTGTTTTCTAGCCAAGCCGCAGCAACCTATATTTGCTATGTTCTTCTTATTTCTGATCTAGCTTCAATGCTACACATTACGTAGCCTTACATTCATCTTATATTTGGCTATGAGCTAAGACGTAATTGCGTAGGCCTGCGCTTCTAAATGCTTTCAATAAACGTTACTTAATCATAATTTACAGTCCACTCATTAATGTAATACACTTTCTGACTTCCTACCAGCTTCCTTAAGCTTGCAAAACTAACTCAAGATGATTTCGAGAGTGTTAAGCATGCAACAACATACATATGTCATAGCATCTTCAGTTTGCTCATGCATGTAGTGGGGCCCTCCAGTGAAAGAGGATGGCAACACAACCATCTTGCAAAGCTCTGATAACTGACAGTCAGTTCTTGTCATGGTGTCCTTTAGGTGCACATACTCCTCACTTCTCAGCTTTTTCTGATTGTTACAAATCCAATCCAGTCTTTCAGTCTGAATTTTTGCATACATATCAACCAGAAATTGATTGAGAAGGTTGTGGAACAGCAGTAGGTAGCATTCTTCCCCATCACGCTCCATTATCCTGTAGCTGTAAAAGTCAGCAGCAGACACGGTCTTCTTGAGAGGAGCCTTCGTTTTCGGGTCGTGCTGAGGTATATCGAAGTAATAACCATCTTCTTCATGGCAGAACATCAGAGGGTACTGGAGAGCATCATTGGCATGGTGTCTCACTGATTCGTACCAATCTGTTGTCTTTGCTGTGGAGAACAATGTCCCTCTTCTCAAAATCCTGACCGACAATGAGAACTGCCATTTCTCCAGTCATGGGGGTGTTGAAACGGTGCTCTCCACAATGCTTCCTATCGGCGTTAATCACCACTTGGAAGTCCTTCTGGCCCTTAGGAACAGAATCAAGAGCAGCCTTAAAGTTCAGAATATACTTGTTGTGTTCATGCACCAACTTCTGCAGTTGGCTAACCAGTTTGGGCTTAATGCCAGGGTAGATGCCACAACGGAAGTCCCTCTCATTGTCATAATCACCAACAAAGTATATCTGGAGAAATAAAGGCTGCTGCTGAGGCTCCCTATCCTGTGATAGACCTGTCCCTACACTTTGAATGTTGGCATAAATTTGCCCTCCTTCACCTCTCTGGCTCCAAAATACGTCATTTGGAAGCATCCATTGTACTTCCAGGAAGCAGAAAGTGCTCTGCCATTGGATGCTGGTGGCTGAGGAGGTATTTAGGGTAGGGCTCAAGGACAGGGAGCTGGACTTTACTGCCACTGCAGCAGATTCCGGGAGTCTCATCCTTCCACTTCCGGGCACAGCACCAGGTACAGGGTGACTTGAGGTCCGAGGTCAACAACCTTGCCCTGGAATAATCAGTCTGAGGTTCATATTTAAAATCAAAGACTTATTAGTCCAAGGCAATAATATGATTTGTAATCTCTTTTCATTGTAATTAGCTGTAGCTGCCTGATTAACTTGAGGGTTGTTAGATGCATACTTTTTGTCAGCTTCTCTATTTACCTCAGGATTAGTCTTTTATGTCGCTGTGCACCGGGTAGGACAGGGAGAATAGGTACACATCGTTACCATGGATATTTACTATTCGGTGAGGGTCCTGTATTTCGTTAACTACAATAATTTCTTCATCCATAATAGTAGGCTGTTCTTTTCAAATCGATAAAATTAAATATGAACTAACGTAAAGTTACTTAAACAAAGAAATGTTTCTTCTAGATTTACTTTAAAATAAAATGAAATAAAACTTCTCTCTATAACTAAATGAAATGCTAGTAAAACTTAAAGTAAAATAAAAACCAAGAACTGTAAGGGGTTTCCTTAAAATCCTAGTAAAAAATATCACAAATGCTTGACATTCGAACTAAATGGAGTACAGTTGCGAACATTAACTACACATCAAGTAGAACACGGCTTTCTGAAAATGCTTAAAAATAGAACAAGTGAGTGGTTCAATATCAAACTCAGCAACCCCCACTTTTCAGAATTTTACACCAGAACGGAAAAACTGTAACACTATTTCCCCATAGAGTAGCAACAAAAGTAATTCTTCCAAAAATTACCTTCATGCATCAGAAACACATCTTTAAAGTCATAAGTCCATATATACAAATTAAATAAAGTTATTTACATTTAAAATTTGGAGATTGCTGTCTTTGAAACTAAAGTAAGGAGATTGTCTGCTTTGAAACTGAATCGCGAGGAGATTGCTGGATATGAAACTGAAACATGAGGACATTGTTAGATTTGATCCTGATACAAAAAATCTTGGAAAAATGCTGACTATGGGATTATTATGCCAATAAATAATAAAAATAATAGTAATAATGAATAAAACAAAAATAATCAGCCCTATAGAATGGCACATTTAAAGCTAAATTTCACATGAAATGGAAATAAACAAATACATTTAAAATTTATACAGAAAATCAGATTAAAAAACAAGGAATGCTAAAACATCAGTATATAAACACTTTAAATACATTGAAGGCTGTGAAAGCTTTTTCCTGACTTTACTAGGTGATACAACGCTTACAGAAGAACTTGCTGATAGATTATGTACATCCATAATTACTTTTAACGTAAGAAAATATGCTAAAAAGATCCAAAATATGAGTAAACAACACCACTTTACATCAATACATCACATAATAATATAAGCAAACAGCAGCCATGTTGCCTCCATTATGCTCTCTGATCGGCCAGTGTGGAGATTGCTGTATTTGAAATTCAAACTAGCATGGAGATTGTCAGGTTTGAAACTAAAGCATGTGTTTACATGCAAAAATTGTAGGGATTTTGTGTTTTGAATCTAAAATTTATATTCATTATATTCAGCTGATTTTGCAGATTACAGTGCTACCAATAACTCAATTTCCCCAAAATTTGGAGTTTGTTGGGTTTGATATTGAACCACTCAAGTCTGATAGATAAAATGTTGAAAGAAATTAAATGCTAGTAAACTAAATGTAAAATATGAACTAAAAGTGTTAGTGGGTTCTCTGCCCAGATTAAGTAGGGGTAAACAGGAATGAAAAATGAAAAGCAAGAGCTTGGTGGGAAAAGAAAATGAGAAGCTGTAAAACTACTGAACTAAGACTTCTTGAAATTGAAATAAATTCCTTCCTGATTGAATTCAACTGAAGGTTAAACTAACAACTGTATTAAAATTCAGCAACACAGTAATAAGAGACAATAATACACAGTTGTCCTTAGCCTGTGAATTTATTGCGAATTGAGCAAACATTTATTATAAATTTATTTCACACAAACACAGAGTAGAAATACGTTGACAATGTGTGAGCTGGCATGAGCAGGACTGACTGACCATGCGGTGCCCCTCCGCTCGCCACAAGCGTCTACGCTCAATGTCAGACTTTGACCAAGCTGCAAATCTGGCATGGTGGGGTATCTTAGCTGATTGTGGTACGGATTCTATCGAAGACGTCCGAACATTTTACTGCGCTTAGGTTTAGCCTAAAGTACTGCAGGAAGGATACAATTGAAAAAAGTGGCATTATCAGTGTTGCGGTTTTCGCGGATAGGCGTTAAAAGGTTTCAAAACTCTTTCTTAGTGAGCACCCAGAAGCCGAGAGGAATATATATGCCAAACTTAGAACTCAAAATAAACCCTCAACAAGGAAGAGGGACAGGGTTAACTGTTTCACGCCTCGTGGTTATAGGTTAGATGAAAAAAATACTGTTTTAGTAACTCCCCAAAAACCTAAAGGAAAGTAAAAAAATAAAAATTAGACTTCCAGGAAGCGTACAGTTGAAAGAAAGCTACAGTACATTATAGGTGTCACGGTTAGGCGTTAAGTTTTCAAAACCCTTTCTTAGCGAGCACTTAGAAGCCAAGAGGAACATACGTGGCAAATTTCATGTTTGTAAGCTTTATAGTTCTGGAGATTTCGTGACGAGTGGTATTTTGCTTATATAATATGTATTCACTACATAATACAGTAAGTAATCTTTACAGAATTTGTTCATTTATCTCATTGTTTTACTTTCTTGTTCCGTTAACACAAAAAAAACCCCAGCTGGCTCCATCATTCACATTACACGTTTTCCGCCAAGTCATTAACTTGGAAGCAAAGTGCTGATTACTACTGATGTCGGAAAGCTATAAACTTAAGTTAGATTATGAATCAATCAAACATTGAAAGTACTAGAATGCCTCTTGAACTTACTGTAGTGGGATTGTAATATTTCAAAAAGGAAATAAGAAATGACTTGGGCAAAGTAATGTTTGGATATGTGTTGTATTATGCATGTGAAGTGTGGAGTCTTTAATACAAGATTCTTAGACAAGTTGGACTCAAAGTCAAGTTTCCCTTCTCTTCAGGAATGTATCTAAGTGTCCTCCATTTTTCTTTATTTCTGCTCCTGTCATATACTGATTTATATTTATGTAGCTGCACTTGTATGATACACAATTAAATTATATGGACAACAACAAATGGACAACAATGAGGTAATAAACGACAACAATAAGGTAAGTAAAGTTTTTAAATATCTTAAGTTAAAAGTTAAATTGAAGAGGGTTTTAAGTAAAATATGGTTTAATAAACAATGTCTGGATAATAATGTGATCCCAAAGTACGCTCAAGTTAAAATTAAAAATAAGAACAGTGTAGCCAAAAAAGTAAAAGAACAAAGCGAGAAGTTGTGGGTAAAACTGGAAATAAGGTCACTCTACGGCTTAATCAATAGATATAATAGGGAATTATATGACAGACACATAGAATTATTAAGAATATACTCGTATGTAGAGTTAGAAGAAATATTATATAATTTTGGTTTGGGGTACATAGAAAAGAAATTGGAAAAGAAAAATAAAAAAATGGTAGATAAGTTAAATAAATTAATAAGAAAGAACGAAGTAAAAAAGGAACACCTCTCTAAGAATAACTATGAAAAAAGAGTAATAAACCTTACAGAGGTAAATTTCAATACGGAAGAAAAAGAAATGTTAGCGAAAGGCTTAAAATACGCACCACCACCAGAATTAAATCAAGAAAAAACGATTATTGAATGCGAAAGCATGATACAAAAACTAGGAAATGAAAATGATAAAAAAAGAATAAGGTGGGAAGTAGGGAATGTAGTAGATAAAATATTTAAGAAAAGTTTGTATAATTCAAAGAGTGAACAAAAAATCAAAGCAACTGTAACTAAACTAAAGAATAAAATAAAGAAGAATGATATTATAGTTACGAAGGCGGATAAAGGAAATACAATGGTGCTAATGAGAAAGGAAGAATACATAAAGAAAACGGAAGAATTTATAAGGGAAGGACCATACGAGGAAATAAAGTATGATTATACAAGTAAGTACCAGTCAAGGATAAAACAAATGAAACAGATAACATTTATAGAAGAAAAAAAGAAAAAGTATTTATTGGAAAGTAATCCAACAGCACCAACTTTTAAAAGTCAGGTTAAGATACATAAAGAAGGAAAACCAATTAGACCGATTGTTTCTTTTATTAATGCACCTATTTATAAATTATCAAAGGAAGTTAGCAGAGTACTGAAAGAGAAATATGAATTTGGGACAAAATACAACATAGAGAATAATATAAAATTGATAGAAAAATTAGAAAATATTAGCATTAATGTAAATACAAAATTGATATCACTGGATGTTAAGGACATGTTTACTAATATCACAGTAAATAAAGTTATTAAGTTAATAAACGATAATAATATGGGAGAATACAGGTATAAAAAGCAGTTGATGAAAGTAATTAAAGAATGTGTACATCAGAACTATTTTAGGTTTAATAACAAGTTTTATATACAGAAAAAAGGTTTACCTATGGGGTCTTCATTATCCCCTATTCTTGCTGAAATATACATGAATGATTTTGAAAAGCAATTAATAACTTCCACTAAGTATAAAGACAATATAAAATTATGGTCTAGATACGTTGATGATGTATTAGTAGTTTGGGAAGGAAGCATAGAAGAAGTGCATGAGTTTATAAAGGAGGTAAATAATAAGGATAAAAACTTACAATTTAAGGAAGAGATAGGAGGTAAGCAAATAAATTACTTAGATTTAAACATAGAAATTAAAGATAATGAGAAACTACAGTTTGGGATATTTAGGAAAGAGTCGTATTCTGATATAATTATACCAAGAGAGTCGTACCACCCATACAGATATAAAATGGCGGCAATCAATTCCTTTTGTTACAGAGCTCAGAAGTGTTTAAAAGAGACCGAATCAAAAGATAGTGAGTTAAAAACGATAAAGGGAATTGTAAGGAATAATAATTATAGCACCAACATAGTGGATGAAGTTATGAAAAGGGTCAACATACAAAAAGCTAAAATAGAACCAGAACAAAAGAATTATGCAGGGTCATTGACATACATAGGTTCACATACTAGAAAAATTATAAAATGTTTTAATAAATATGGAGTAGATATAGCTATTAAAAAATGTGAAACGGTATTTGATAAGATAAGGAATAAGAATATAGAAAAAATTCCAGTATTACAGAGAAGCGGAATTTATAAATTAAAATGTAAAGACTGCAACAAAGTGTACCTAGGGGAGACAGGACGAAAATTCGCATGCAGGTTGTCTGACCACAAACGTGGAGAAGGTAATAGAACCAATTCGTTATATGCAAGACATTTCATAGAAGACAACCACAAGTTTGTTAATCCTTTGGAAGAATACGAAATTGTAAAAGTAGTAAATAACACAGTTGAAAGGAAGCTTAGAGGAGTTAGAAATATTGAAAGAAAGAGAAAAAGGGTTAGACAATTTAATTAATATTAAAATTAAATTTGATAATGAAGAAATATTTTATAACATGATTAAGAAGTAAATGAGAGAGGGCAGATAGATAAGATTAAGAATTATATTTCATAGTACTAATTGGTTGTTTTAAAATAAGGGTGTGTGAGTGACCCACGTGTGTGGAGAGGAAGAGGGTAGTTTAAAAGGATGCGCACGCACGCACACACACTGAAACACAAGGAATTTACTAGAAAAATATGTAACTGTACAGATGGTGAGACAGAGTTTAGGGGGTGGGGAAGGGTCATTAATTTTTAGTTTGTTGTGGGTGAGCAGGGTGGGGGAGAGGGGTGAAGGGTTGGGTATTACACATTTTCTGTCTATTCCTGATCTGACGATGAGCTGTGAAGCTTGAAAGCGCTAATCGGAATAATTTTTATATAGTGGTGTGCAATATTGATCAATATTTATACGAGTAACACAGTCCTGCAAGACAGTGAAAAAATTCAGAACAAGAACTTTTTCTTACACATTTTGTTGCTGTCTCCACTGTGAATATGATAACTCTCATACACTCTTTTATCTTTCAACTATCATCATATGATATCTCCCTCTATCTCTTTCTCTGTTCGTCTATAATTCTTATATATTAACTCCTTTCCCTTACACTCCGGCTTTTCCCAAGATTTTCACATGTGTAAAACCAACCAAAGTCACTGACACAAAGGTTTCCATGAGAAGTACTCTTGACATTCTTGCTGTTACTTTTTCTGCTAATATTACATTCCACAGTTTAGGAGATTAAGTGTAACTAACACATGTCTGGTTTTGAATTTTGTCAAGCACACTTGACAATTTCTTTGTTCTGAATTTTCCCCATTTCTTACAGTCTTAAGTCTGCAAGAATTGACTGACAGACCAGTTTCAACATTATGCAGTTTTCTGCTTTAATAATTAAGGAAGAAAACAAAAGGGCTAAAGGCAATTGAAACACACTTGTTTTCATCCCTGCAAAATTTATTTTAATGTATAAACAAAACTTCTGGATTAAATGCTTCAGAAAGAATAACTTTTCAAATTCTACAATTTCAAAATTTTACATACAAACAAAATGTAAATGATAAGCAACTACAAATATGAAAAAGTGCATATACAAAACATGGGTTATACATAAAAACTTTGCTAATTAATTATACAAAAATAGTTTTATTGGTATTATTATAGCAAAGACCTTCAAGTGTAATCTAACACACATCATTCTACTAAAAATAGCAACATACTATACTGTAATATGAAAACATTTACTATATGTTTTTTAACAAAATTATAATTATCATAATATATAAATCCACCAACATTAAACAAAATTTATATCTAATAAAACATTAGCTTAAGCATGTGTGATTGGTTAACAGCTTAATCCCAATAATAAAAAAAAAATAAAGGAATGTCAGATTATTACAAATGGACACTACGCTAATAAACATATACAGATAAAACATATATGTTCACAATATATTTAATGTAATTTATATATGCAACTCTTTAAAATCTCCACTAATGTATTCTACCAAATTATATAGCACCAATAATAGTAAAACACTGAAAATATGGTTTATTCATAGAATCCAGTTAGGTACCAAACAGCTTTCCCTAAAACTGTGAATAAATGCTGTCACAGAAAGGAAAAACGAATTCTAGTAACATGAAATGTTTGTACATGACTGGTAACAAGAAATGCCCAAATAGTATATTGAAAGCTGTAAAGGTTAACAACAGACGTAAATTACATATCAAAAATAAGTGCAACAATGTCTGTCCATTGTCATGAATTAATTACAGTTACAGTTCAATAATTTTTATTCACAAGTGGTCACTTTCAATTTACCTTCGCAAAGAAAGTAGCACCAAACCAAATCTACACACAAAAATCATCTGAAGGTCATTTATCTAACCTTATGTGTGATTAATCTAAGCAAACTCAATAGTCACAACGGAACAGTACAAGAGTGTTACTCTTCCTTATATGTCAACAGGAATCTATTATTATATAGTAGATTTGATATAATATGGTTACTAAAATCTATTATATAAAACCATTTTATTACTGTATAATGAAAATTTTTATAGTGCATTAAAATGCACTGCTCTTATTGTTCTATATGAATTGTAACAATACTTCATTATGTTATATTGCATAAGAATTTTTATATTTTAACTAATTACTATACATATATAAACAAAGCAAGAATTTATATACAAATAACTGCTACTAAAGCTTTGAGCAAACAATTGGAAAGAATTGTATATATATATATATAAATGTTATTATTTAAATTACTTATTTATACAAGTGTTATATTAATAAATATGTTCCAACTCAATACGCATAATGTAACAAGTTCTAATGTTCCGTAAACCTAATGAGTTGAAAAGTTTTTAACAGAAACTATACAATATAACACTTAACAAGTATATGGTACAGACATACCTGTCCAAGCACTTACGATTATGAAATGGCACAATCGGTAACAACAGATAATGAAACATATGTGTACACTTGTATAATAAAATAGTTACTATTTCTTAGTTTTATTAATCACAATAGTTTGTAAGGCACACTACATATTTCATACATATGGCACAATTTGTACAAGAGCTATTTATTTTGAAATTCCATTGTGCATAAGTTGAGCAACGTGGACAGTATATCAATACATTCTGGAGGCAATTTAAAATTTTACATAACAATTACAAGCACAAAATTAAGAGATATAAAATATCGTACAGCAAGTCATATACATACACACTTGCACATAAAAGAAGCAGATATTATATTTTTAATAATGAACTCAATCAAACTAACTACTAAAATATTCGGATTCATCTAACAGTAACATTCTCGAATTAAAAAAAAAGTATTATCTACATGGGAGAAAATATTATATATACGGTAGTACTAGAAATTATAATACTTATATTTACAATGATTAAACATTCTATTATAATATCTCACATGAAATAACAGCTGTTAAATGTTTTTATAGAATAATTTTAAAATGCTACTTTTTGTTAGAAAAGTATAAAAAGACTATTCTTGAACATAAACACCTAAACTTCAACACTTATTAACTTAAAACGGTTGGTCACATTAACACCACAGCCTCTTTAAAATCACATTTAATAGGAACTCTATTGTCCTAAACATGTCAAATATTTTTATTTTTTAAGTTATAATATTGTTTTATTTCATTACAATACTGACACACAAAATTTATTAGCAGGAACATTTTATTTAAATCACTGCAAAAACTACATATCATTCTGTATTTAATTTTCAAATTTTATAAACTTAAACGTAGCAATTATATATGTACGTCATCTGTAATAAATACATTTCCAATACAAAAAACCGAATTCTAAAAAAAAGTTTTTAATTCTGTTTTGTGCTGACTTACGTTCTTCTTACATTTATGATATATTCTAGTGGTCTTATATTATTAAATTTAACAAAAATTAATTTGTATTTAGAATGTTCATGAGATTTATTTATTAAGATAGTTCCTTCTGAATAAATTTAATTATATTTATATAATTTTTAAGTTATACAGAAAACTATGTAGCATCTAAAATTTAATATTCAACACACAATCACAGACAGATGGGATAATATATAGAGAGCATATGAATAATCGAATACAACTGAATAAAATCAAAATATTATTATTATAAGTTAGTTAATTGTATAATGTAGGGTCTTTCTTTTCATTTTTGATCACTTATGAGTACTTCCATTCCTAAAAATTACCTGAATTGCAAATCGGCTATAGGAAAATCATACGCATTAAGAAAAAACATGACAAATAGTAAACAAATCATTATAGATACGGCAGGCAAACAGTAAGTAAACGAATGTGAAAATGGTATAAAATATACCACATATAAGAATTCTCAAAGAACCCAACAAAAGAACGTTTATTAACAAAACTCTGATTTACGGGAATTTCTGTGTAACAAACTCTCTTTTTACAAAATATGCTTATAAGTATGTTTCTCTATTTACAAGTATAAATCATATTGTCAAAGAGGAAAAATGTGAAAATATTACAATAGTAATAAAATACTCAAGAATTAACATACAAACAAATACAGAAATAATGTAAAACAAATGAACCACAAAACTGCATTGCACAATGATATGACAAAAGCACACTGACTGATTACAATCATAAAAACAAGTTGTGTGGATGCAAAATGGTTGTAACAAGAAACAATATAGCAGAAAACAGAAAATTCATTAAAATATGACACAAAACATATTACTAACTGAATACGAAAACAATGATAAGCAACCAATGTGTGTGGTGTAAATGTAACAAATTGAAAACGAAAACTGCAATATTTGGTAAGCTATAAACAATTATGAATAAAAGGTGCATTTATTAATCTATAAATTTGTTGCTTTATCTATAATTGGGGAGTGTTGTTATAGAGAACGAACGTACGCACGCGCGCACATACACTGCAGTTTCATGCTATTTTGTGTGCAACCTAAAATCGCATGTAATGACTTTTTCCTACAAAATTTTAGGAAAACGTAACATGTAGCAGAAATAATTTCTTAGAGATCACATCACTTCAGAGTTCATAAAAGAATGACTTGTTTCAGCTGCCCACAGAAATGTTTTGATTAGAATTATGTACAAAGTTATATGAAATTCTCTGCCAAGTATAAAGCTACCAGTTTAACTACAAGCGTTTTTTTCTAATTTACTAGAAAGGAAATCTGGATGACTTTGTAGACAATGAACGTCTAAGAAAGACACGATTAGATAAAACGCGTTTAATAATAGACTGAGAATCAAATTAAAATTACTGCAATACGACAAGAAACACAGGAGCAGTTAGAAGGGATACAAAGCAACATGTCTGGAAGAATGTCAAGAATTAATGATGAAATGGACCATGTGAAGGATCAAGTAAGCAGTCATAAAGGGAAAACTGAAAATCTACAACATATCCAATTAAATATGCAGTACCCACCATACCATGCTAGACAATAGGGAGATTGTGAACTTCAGGGATCCGTGATCGCTGACACGTGATTGTGATCGCGTGTCCTAAACGATCAACTGCTTTTTAAATCGAATATATTGTACGACACCGCTTTGCGTTATTGTCGTGATAAGAATCAGTCTTAATTCAGTGCGCGGTCTGCTACCGTACGGTGTGCACCGTTTAACTGTCGCGCTTGACTTTATACATTAAGTATTGTGTTTTTGTTTAATTGGATTTTAATATTTTAATTATTTGACAACTATATCATCGTTTGATGATATAAGAACATACTTTTAAGTTCTGAGGATGGGACAAGTGTCCCGAAACATGTCAACTTTAGACTGAAGACATCGTTACATAAAGTCACAGATGGTAAGTTGCAATATATTTGATTGAACAACACATGGCTTGGTACTAATTTCGGATTTATTCCTTTTAAATATGTGTGTGTGTGTGTGAGAGAGAGAGAGAGAGAGAGAATTGTAACCCACAGTACTTGAATCTTCTGTTCAGGACAGGACTTATGATTCAGGACAGTTCATAAAAACAAAAGACATTATACACATGGTTTGGATTGTTAATTTGTTCTTACTGATAAGACACTTTTATTAATAATTCTTTTTTTCCGTTTTGAGCAATAGCTGACTAAATGACTGCCTATACTAATTAGAAATACAGGACTGAGTACATTTACTTGGTTAATATTAAAATATGCAAAAACCATTGGATAATGTCTAAAAATATAAAAACAAATTTGTATAACAAGTATAAAATTCTTAAATATACTTCTACATATAAGATTAATTTAACCACTGTTATGTTTTAAATTTAAGTGGTCACATGTTTTTTTTTCACAATTTTGGTTGAAAATTTAACAAGTTACTTAAACGTTTTTGAATTTTGTCACAGGTGGTATACAACAAATAAGGTTTCCAGAATTAAAGTGGACATGTCAACAATTTTAAATGCAACTTATACAAATTGTAAGATAGCTTTATTACAAACATGTAAGGTTTACTTCAAAGAATCTAAAATTAATTCTTGTGCACTTCAAAATATATTCAAAATAGCTGCTTTTTTAAAATGCTCTTAAAATTTAGTACAAAACAGAAAAGTATACTTTTGTTGTAGATGTTTAATGCTAGTAAATAATACCACTGTACAACATTTTGAACTTTGGTAAGAGAACATAAAATATAAGTAATCTACACACTGAAAAGAAAAGTAAGAAAAGCAGATTACCATACTTAATATTTTGGAAAAGACTAAACATTAAGTACAAATTCCATTAAACAGATTGCAAAATAACATTAGTGGTAAACACTGATAAACAAAAACAGATATGTATATACAAATTACATTACATTTCTGAGAGTATTAATTCAAGAGCAAGTGAACATTTTTATAAAGGTGTTTGTGAATATTTTATCACGTTGTTTACAGACAATCTATGAAATAGTCATCCAGCAGTACACCAATAGTCTGTAAGTCTATATCAGCACTTTCACATTACAAAAACAGATTCAAAGTTCTTTTTCTTGTAATTGTAATAAACTTACAATTTAAGAACATACCAATAGTTTAGGTTGGCCAGAAGCGAGACATGGTTCACCGAAGTGTGGGGTTGTTTGCTTTAAAACTTTTACTTCATTGAATCAAAGTTCCTTTCTGATTAATATTAATTTAAACTGTATTTAGTACTACACAACTGATAGATAAAAATTTTGGGCTAATGTTACTCAACACTACTAGTTTTAACAGAACAGATAGGTAACAAGTGTTATATCCATAATTTAAAGAATTGTCACCACAAATCTATAAAATACTTAACAATAATTTAATTTTATAATAGATTTTCTTCTTACTAAATAAATGCAAATATATTTAATCTTTATAAGATGAGATATAAATCTACATGAGATGGGATTTATAGTATGTACTAGTGTAGGGATACAAAGAATTTGAATTATCCCATGAGAACACCATGAAATAAAGGTTTGCTTTCAAATCCCCAGATCAACTTAATCTGTGGAATAATTGCCTAGGATAATGCCTGAAGTAACTAACAACAAGTCTCCACTACTGTCATTGTATAACAATGAGGTTCGTGCTGTCTATCTTCTGTGCTATTTTGAGAAGTACTTTTGCTATCTTCATAAAATACTTTTATTTTTAAGTGCCAAAATATGGAAATTCCAATTGGACATAGTTGACTGGCACTCTATTTTGGCCAAGAGCAGGCTGGGATTGCAGAAAACAACAATTATATGATTTATATGCTGAGAAAGTTGGACGAAAAGTATCAGAAATGGGAGTTAACAATCAATACTGAAGATACTATAGATGCAAAAAGCCCATTCCAGTAAAGTCACATGGGAAATAATGGCATATCCATGAGAGAAAGGAACCTCTGAGAAAGAGATTAAGAAGGTAAGGACTTTACCAGCTAGGGTGTGAAATACAACACAGCTAGAAGTAGGGTGTATTGGCAAATATGAGGGTTAGTAAAAAGTATCCACAATTTTGTCTGTAGGTTGGCAGTACCACTAAGTGCTCTTGTACGCCAACAGATGGTGCCGTAGTCTCCACTTGTGGACTGTTAGACCGTTCACCGCATCAGTCAACTGTGGATTGTTGCACAATAAACATGGCTGCCCCTCTCACCATTTGCACCAATGAAAAACAGCATGCAGTGATCCGTTTTTTTGTAGTCTGAAGGTGTATCAGGCCAAAATCCATAGAAAACCTTCAAAACAATATGGGGATAATGTTTTACCACAGTGAAGTGTATGTGAATGGGCTGAAAAATTCAAAAACACTTGGACAAGTGTCAAGGACAAGGAAAGAGCAGGACGCCCAACCTCTTCCACTACTGATTCCATGATTCAGACCAATTGAAGAGTGACTATCGATGAAGTGGCATACCATCTGCAAATTAGCCATGGTTATGCATATGAAATTATCCACAAAAGGCTTGGGTTTCATAAAGTCTGTGCAAGGTAGGTCCCAAACAGCTCATTGAAGAGCACAAGTGCAATCGTGTGGACATCTGTCAATGCTTACTGGACCACTATTATGCTAATGAAGGTGAAGCTATTTTGAAGCAGTCACTGGAGATGTAATGTGAATCCACCACTTTGAGCCTGAAAACAAATGCCAGAGCATGGCATTGAAACACGCCGAATCTCCAGTCAAAAAGAAATTCAAGAATCAATCCTCTGCAGGAAAGGTAATATTCACAGTATTCTGGGACTCAAAAGGGCCAATAGTGCAAGTTACAGTGAGATGCTGTCCAATGAACTGAAGCCTGAAATTCGATCCAAATGCTCAGGCCTATTGTCGAAAGGAGTGCTTTTGTTGCATGACAACGTGCACCCATTGTCTCCAAACCCTTGAGAAATTGTGTTTCAAAGTGTTGGAGCATCCTGCAAACAGCCTGAATCTCGCCTCATTGGATTACCATCTCTTTGGTCAACTTAAAGGTGCCTTAAGGGGTCATCAATTCTCCAGAGACCAAGAAGTGAAGGACACGGTGCAACGATGGACTAAGTGTATTAAAAAGCAAAGGGGTTATGTTGAAAAATGAGCTAACTTTCTGATTTGTACTGTTGTAATAAATTATAAAAATTGTTTGCGGATACTTACTGACTTACCCTCACACATAAATACTTAGAAGTTTTAAGTAACAAAGTAAAAAAAGAAAACCAAAAAATTGTATAATATAATAATAATTATTATTATATAAATAATAGGCCTCTTTATACATGGCATAGGAGAGGTAGGGCAGGCTAGCAGCATGAGCTGAACATCAATCTATATATTAATAGTGCCTATTATTACTCTAGAAACTCACTTCCTCCAGCACAGTTCACTTGATAGCTGGAAAACACCTTGAATTTATGATGCTGCCCACAAATTGAACCTAATACCTAGCTTAATACTCAAAGCATTGGTTTACTAATTAGTGTTATTACTATTATTGCTATGTCATTATGAAATAATTCACTGACTGTTTTTAATTATCACTGACGTAACTGCTTCTCATAATCACGCTGATATTCTCTTATACTTTATACTGTCCCCCCCAAAATACCATTACTGCCTATGATACTTCTGAATGTTTTGTGAAGTTAATTATTACTGCAAGAAAAATCACTCAAAAATCTGATATGACTGAACTTACTTTCTTTATAATATTTAAGGACTACCACAAAGTATAGTTCATCACCATACCATCAGCCTTTAAAAAAAAAATGTTCACTAGCTTTTGGACTTTGTGTACCGTTATATAAATCTACAAAATATACAATTTGCTTGTATATAGTGTTGTGTTCTTGCACTTTTCTTGACACTCGCTTAGGTATTGCTACAAAGTCAGTTCATTCTTTTATTGCTATTAAACATAACCCTTAATAGTTAGTACTCTTATTAAAATTTAACATAATTTTTCTTACACGTATATTTGTTTTAATTTATTTCATGCATTTTTATTTATTTATTTGTATAAAACACACACACACAATCTGACAAGAACTTGTTCTGTAGACATGTTGTGGAGACAGATCTCAATGCTGACATGCTATGTAGTTCTTGGAGCCTGCATTTATATTTGGATGATTATGTGCATGCACTTTCTATGATACAGTTAAGGTTCTTTTAAAACCCCTTCAGAGTTTTCTTTTGTTGTTATACAGTTAAAAAGGACTGCGTATCTATTTCTATTTTTAAGCACCCCTTAGAAAGGAAAGTGATCAACTGAAAAATAATTTGCAGTCCATACAGTTTTACAAAGTTTGAAATTACAGATACACAAGAAAATGTTGCAAGAATGGTTGGGCAAGACATGAAGTGCATGAAGTATATGCTCAACATACTATAACATTAACATGTATATATATTTTTTTTAAACAGCACAGAACAAAAATAAAAACTACACATGAGGAAAGAAATAGAAATAAGAAATTTTAATAGTGACTGTTCACTATTCATAATTACAGAATTTAGTTTATACAGAAGAGAAAGAGGAATTGACAGCTATTTCAAAAATCATAGTGATATTAGTACACAGACCTCCTGAGTTGCTGCGCCCACTCTCCACTCCCATTCCAATCCACAAAAACCATTCTTGTCTTGTACACACACACACACACACACACACACACACACACACACACACACACGCACGCACGCACGCACACACACGCACACGCACTAAATATGAGATATGTTGTACAAGACAAATCCATTACTATGTATCATTATAGGATAATACAAATTTATGCTGCTGCATGATGTTATTAGCAAGAGTATGCTTCGTTGCTAGTATCAAGTGCAACCATATTTATAAATACAAAACATGCTGCAGTCAGGATAAAGTTGACTACTATTTACATACGTTTTAACAACTAAACTTTTATATCCTAAATCTTAATGGTTTGGCTTACTGGAATACTGTACATTTCCTCCCTCTTTTCGCTGGTAACCATGCACATCAACAACATCTGGAGGCCAACAAACCCATACTTCCGACACATATTTATGAAGATAATTGCAGAACATTGTTAACACTTTGTGCACAATCACATCATCTGTTGGTACTTCAAATGCTTCAAATGCAACATACTCATACCGAGTTTCTTTGAGCATTAATGACAACTTCTGTAGACAACTTTCAAGATTTAAAAAGGAAAACTCATCCTGTTCTGTCTTTTTAACTATAAGAGCAAAAATATGTTCTGATTGCTTATTCATGTTTACTACTGTGCCCTCACTTTTATCTGCTTTCTTGAAATCATCAGCAAAGTGAAATCTTTTTTCTAGTTTTTCTCCAGAAACATCCATATGTCCATCTGCAGTACCAAAAAATACTAAACCTGTGCTGCTGCGGCCATATTCATCAATAATTGTCAGCAGTGGGTAGGAAGCGTATTTAGGTGTAGGTGGTCCAAGTTTAGGTTGAGATTGGTTGCCTTCTCTTTCGCCTCCCTTAAAAAAGTAAACATGGGTACAATTATATAAATGCCATTAGCAACATTTTACATTTACATAAAATAAAAATGCCACATAAGTAACAACCAACCCACATAAATGATAAACAGAATTTTAGGTACAGAGTAATATGATGTTAAGTGATTTATCATGGCACTTGTCTGCAATAACATAGCCAGGTTCTTTTATGATGGCAGGTTACTCAATAAGTGAGGATAAGTGTTGGTGATAGTAAAGGATTCACCTGATGTAATGTATATGGTATATGTTGGCTGATGTCATGGCATTGCCTCTGTATTATTAACCCAGCTACACACACACACACACACACACACACACACACACACACACACACACACACACACACACACACACACACACACACACACACACACACACACACACACACACACACACACTACAATATTTGTTCATTCTTTTCAGCATTTCTTACAATACTGAGAATTTAAAATTAAAATTTAAAAAAACTTATTTTTTACACATTTTCTACCATTATAAAAAGGCATTCTTACCTGAAAAAAAGTAAAGCTCTAGTTCATTAGAAAGTAACGTATACAGTATTCTAACTAATCTATAACTGCTAGATAAATATCTTAAAGTTACAGAAAAATACAAGGTTTCAAGATTCTGCTTATAAACCCATGACATGGTGCTGTTTTTTATACTGCATAACTTTGTGTCTTCCAATACACAAATAGTTTTAACATCGGCAGGATATAAATTTAATATCTGACGTTCATCAAAGGTCACAGCCAACTGAATTCCAACATCACATAAGCAACTAGTGGCTAATCATGTATGATACTAACATTCTATCTGGTTGGTTGGCAAGCTACAGCGAGGTACAGCTTCTAGTTCACACAATATTCAAAATGGCTGGATACTTTCTGGGCATATCTTGTATGTTACAGACAATGCATGTCTCTTTCTAATACCCTGCCTAACTATACTTAAGACATGCTCAATAACATGTTCTGGTGATTTAATGTTCAACACATTTTCTATATGACATTTCAGATTCATATGCTTTTATTGGAGACTGACAAATATTATATTTCTAACTGTGTATGTCTATTTTTAATATACTTACATTAACACTGTGTTGAGGAATTTTAATGTATTTATCACAAGTGACTTTACGCCAATGACAAGGTGCTTACTTTTTCTGTTAATTAACATTAGCAATTCATTTCTTATGTGAAATAAATGAAAGGTACACATTTAATATATACATAGCATTACTAACAGTTTTTCTAGAAAAAAATACAAAGTAATGGATGAGTTAAATGAATCAATCCAGGAACAAGTTATTGAAGCATACAATGAAGAACGAGCAAGTTTTAATAAAAATTGTTAGTCGATAATGTAGTGATAAAATTTGGTTTCAAAAACGTATAAGGAGGTATTCATTGGAATTGAGTGTTCAACTTATATATAACTCATGAATGTTACTTTTTTGTAGGACAGTATTTTCTGAGACAGTATATCATTCTGTCTAACTTCTGTTACACATTATTTATCCAGACATATGAAACTATGTAATGTGCTTTCCAGCTTTAGATAGATTGCTGCATTAGAAAAGCTGAGGTTTTCTCTTTCCGAGCTGTTAAGGTGTGTGAGTAAGATGGTTGAAGTTAGCCAGTTAATTATTATATCAAGTATGAAGCTTTGTGTGGGAGTCTGTATTTAAGATGGTATAACAATTTGGATACTCAGTACTTCAGGCAGTATGACAATATGAATAGTGGTAAAAACATAAATTTTGACTGTAATCACAGTGTTTTCATACCTAGTTAATGTAATAAAATAAATAGACCTCCGCTCAACAGTCCGTTAAGGACCAAGGCGTACCGCGCGGCTTTTGTGTTAGTGTGACGGTGTATGGCTAGTACTACGCGCCACCAGCCGCTAGTTGCGGTATTCACAGCCAGGAGGCGGCGCTGTTATCTCAGCGCCTACTCAGTTTGCCTCACGACGCTGAGTGCACGCCGTACGGAACCTCCGCCGGGAATTGAACCCGGGACCACGAGCGCATCAATCGCCCGCGTTAGCCACTAGACCACCTGGAGTTAATGTAATAGTTAACTAAATACTATCCGAACAGACGGCACTATTTTATATTTCATATTTGTTAGTTATTATAAAAAGTAAGTTGTCAATAAACACTTCCCTTTTGCAAGATATATTGTAATGTTACATAAGACCAGTGGCGTAAATAACGCCAATGCAACCGATGCGACGCATTGGGGCGCAGTGCATAAACGGATATACTGGAAAACATTTCAACCAAATGAAAAAAAATTTTGTTTAAAAGAATTATTTATTTATTTATGGTGAGCGTGTTAATCAGGGTTGATTTTGTCACGCTTTCACTTCAAAAGAATTATTTAAATAATTATAATATAAGCAAATACTGTAGATACCAATACGTGCAACTCTTGACATTTTACATACAATCCGGTGGCAACCTATGAAGCAGAGCCATGTAGCGTTGTGCCAACTCAAGACACGGGAGGCGCTAGTGTAAGTTGGACGTATTAATATCTATATTATTTGCAGTTAGTAATAAACTCAAGACACGGGAGGTGCTAGTGTAACGTGTTGCCACATTTTACCCGAAGTTGGACGTATTTATATCAATAGTATTTGATATAAGGCATTAATTATCATAAATACTTAGCTCGGCCGGGACCTACTGAACTACGAGCAACGAGCCTGAGTTATCGTCGGGTTGGTTATTGTTAGGGTAAAAGAGTAACGAGTGAAAGTGGGGGACCAAGTGAATCACTCAAAGATTCCAAGAATCACTCCCACCTGCTACTGTCTACGCCTGTTTACTGTCAAAAAGTGGAAATCACTCAGTCCTTGTTATACAAATAACACGATTGTGCAGTTCGGTAGTGCTGTATGTTTTAATAATTTTTGGATACGGTTACTTGTGTTCAGTTTAAATAATTTTTTTTGTTTATTTCTTTAAATTAATTAATAGTAATTTGTTATTACATTTACCATGGATGGAAACAAATGACCGAGTGGAGCTGAATTTCAGAAAAGGAGAAAACACGAAGAAGACAAAATAAAAAACTACCAAAAATTGACACTTTTTTTGTTAAAAAATGTGATTTTTCGGGAGGTTCTGCGAGTTAGTCTGATGGAGTTAGTGAGAGAGTGTGTGAAGGCGATAAAAGTTTAGAAGAAAACGACACTTTAAATTTCCTGGGAGATGATTCAAAATCAGAAGTCGACCAAAATGTGAGTACAGACTTAAATACTAATTTTAACGCCCCTTCAACATCATCAACCGTTGTAAATAGTACAGTACAAGAAAATGTAGGAAATATCGATAACAGCAATGATGATGCAACAGGAAAATTTAATACAGATATTGCCCTTTTCTCAGAAGATGAGGTAAAAAAAGATGAGTTTAAATCTCTAATTTTAAACTCTGAACCATGCAGACCTCAAGGGCCTTTTCCTAAAGATCCCAAAACAAATAGGTCTTTTCCAAAAGATTATTATTTTTGCGAAACAAAGACTGGACAGAAAATTGAGCGTTTTTGGCTTTGTTAGTCTCCGGTATCAAATGGGGTGTATTGCGAACCCTGTTGGCTGTTCGCTAACAGACTTGATAAAAACTTTAACAAAGCATGATCCACTGGAAAATCAATGATTGGGGAAATCTCTCATCAAAAATAAAAGACCACGAATGGAGTAAATGCCATACTAATGCGTGTAAGGCTTATGGAATCAGAAAAAGTAACACAGACATTAAAGTACTTTTTTATGAAAAAGAAGAAAAAATGCTTGAAGTAATAAAGAGAATCCTTGATGTTATCATAACAATGTCAACTTGCAACTTAGCTTTCAGGGGGGCATCGCTCTGAATGCTCTGAAAGCATCAAAAGTATATCCAGCGAGTCAGGGAAATTTCTGAATATTATTGATCTCCTCTCTCGATATGACCCTATTTTAAAGAGCCATCTGGAAAACGAAGGTAGCAGAATAAAATATCTAAGCCCTACAATTCAAAACGAATTGATCCATTTAGCATCTCATCAGATTTTGAGTGAAATATTGTCTGAGGTCCAACAATCATCCTTCTTTCCACTCATTTTGGATACCTCACAAGACATTTCAAAAATTGATCAACTATCAATAATCTTGAGGTACGTTTCTTACAAACCGGATATTAATCAACTTAAAATAATTGAATCATTTTTAGGATTTGTGCAAGTTTCAAAACAGTCGGCTGAAGGCCTAGAGGAGCATGTAGTTAAATTTTTGGAAGAAAAGAAAATGTCTTTGGATAAGTGCCAAGGCCAGGGTTACGATGGGGTGTCAACTAAACGCTATAACTCACCGTCTGTGGCTTAAGTACAGTTACTTAAGCCACAGACGGTGAGTTATAGCGTTTAGTTGATTATAAAATACGTGGCTTGGACTATAAGCGGATTTATTCCATTAACATTACGATGGGGTGTCTGTCATGAGTGGAATTTACACAGGGTTGCAGGCTAGAATAAAATCGAAGTCACCTACCGCTGAATATGTGCATTGTGCTAATCACAATTTAAATTTAGTTTTAAATGACAGTGTGAAATCTATTTTAGAGATTTCAGTTTTCTATGATATATTAAACAGTATATATGTGTTTTTCAGTCAAAGCCTACCAAGATGGCAATCTTTAGCAGAATCAACCGATACACGCATTATAAACTTGACCTTAAAAAAACTCTGTCTTGCAAGGTGGTCTTCGAGATACGACACTTTACTAGCAATCAATGTTAATTTCGTCCCAGTGATGAAGTGCTTAACCAAAATAATTTTGGCTTCAAACGTGACCAGTGAAGTAGTAGAAGCAACTGGTCTTAGGAAACAAATGGCTTCATTTGATTTTGTTTTGATGCTTGTTTTTCAAAGCAGAGTTTTAGAAAGGATTCAGATCACATCGAAATCCCTTCAGAGACCTGACATTAATCTGGACGATGCGAAAAATCTCCTTCAGAAGAGTATCAATACCGTAAGGGATCTGCGGGGACAATTCGACGATGTTGTGGATCAAGCCAGAAAATTAGCTGCTAAGTGGAACATCGATCCTTCAATGAACAACAAACACAACAGAAGAGTTAAAACTTTTTTTGACGAACTTGCAAAGGACTATGAATTTAGTGACCCTTTATACAGCTTTAAAATAAAGGTACTTTTGAAAGCTATTGATATTTTAATTTCACAATTAAATGATAGGTTTAAAAGTACGCTACGCCTAGTTGATACTTTCAGTTTTTTGAAACCAGAAAATCTATTAGAGTTTTCAGACGAACAACTAATAGACTCAGCCTCTGGGTTTTGCAAAACGTATGAATCCGATCTGACTGCTGCTTTGGTCAATGAAGTTATTTGCTTTAGAAATTTTGTCAAAATGATATCAAAAGTAATAACATAAGCAAAATCAGCCAGTTGGCTGACTATCTATTGATTAAAAATAAGTTTATTGCGTCTAGTGTGCCAAACATTTGTACAGCATTTATAATGTTTATAACCTTGCCAGTCACAGTCGCAAGTAGTGAAAGGTCGTTTTCAAAACTAAAAATCATAAAAAGCTACTTAAGGAACTCGATGTCTGGTACTAGACTATGTGATCTTAGTATAATTAGTATTGAACACGAGAGATCTCGATGTTTAGATTTAGACAAGTCAGCTAGACAGTTTTTACAGTTAAAAAGCCGTTGGGGTTTCGTTAGGGAGTAGCCTTAAAATGTGAACCCGAGCAGTAGACATTTTAAATAGGTTGGTTTATTATTCAATAATCAAAAATGTAAGTCATATAACAAATGTGTTTTGTAATATTATGTAACATTATGTACATATATAAATATCGTTTCAAGCTTTATAATGTAAGCCATATAACAAATGTATTTTGTAATATTATGTACATATCAATAAATATCATGTTTCAAACTTTATAAAAATGTAGCAACGAGTATATTTTTATCATCCTGTAACAAACGTGCAGTAAATATAAGTAATGTGATTCTTATTTCAGTTATTTTCTAATGGTGTATAAAAATATTATGTAAATTCTCTTTCAAACAAATGTTTGATATACAATTTAAAAATACTTCTTAAAAACGATTTCTCTGAATAATTATGCTCTGTTTAGTATGTTTAGGAGGGAGTTTGAAAAATGTTGCGAGGTAAAGTAGTACCTAGGGGGTAAGGATAAAGTTGGTTATTTTTTCTGGAGGGGGGAGGGGCGCACAGGAAAAACGCTTGCATTGGGGTGCAGTCATCCTTAGTTACGCCACTGCATAAGACCACGACCACCAGGGTCCCAAATAACCAATAATCCAACAATAACAAATCATAAGAAATGCTACAGCCAAACTTTAAGGTTAATCACCCAGATAAATAGAAATTAGACATACTGGTATCTTGACACCAGATGCAAGAAGTTTTATTGTATTAACAGAGAAGGGTGATACACTATTACCAATCAAATGATGGTAACACCTTAATATAATTACTATTACTATTTTGTAAAGGAGAATGATCACTAAAATGAAAAATAATTAAAGAGTTAAGAGAAAAGATATAACACCATATACTGTAGTGCTTTAACTATAGGTGAACCCAAAGGGTATTATTCAGGGAATAATTATGTCAAAACCACCAAAGGTAACTACTAAAAGTGGTAATGGTTAATTCAAAGAAATGAGTAACAATATTCAGAACTAATCCCATAGTAATGAACAAACCACTGTTAAAACTAACTTAGCGGGGTGACAGGCCTAAAGGAGCCCTGAGTCTGATACTCAATATCAAGTTATACAGAGTATTAGACTAAACCAACAGTAGTAAAATAACCAGATAGACAAGACACCGAGTAACGGTTAAAAGATAACCAATATAAACAATGTATTATAAGATTAGAGCAAAATAAAAATTAAGGCCTAGGTGTGCCAAACACCAAATATGTCATTAACAAAAATACACCACCAAAAGGGGTATTGATTAAGTCAGCCAATGACAACCAGAAGTGGAAGGGAAACTTTAAGAATAAGTATGAAGTGTAACTAACTCTTACCTTCAATGAATAACATCATGTAAATCTAAACCATAATGCTATCTGTACAGCAGGGTTTAGACTCAATTTTAGAATTGTTATCATAGATAACTGGTTTATAATATAACTAAAGGACAGAAAGAGACTGAATAATCACCAATAACACTAATAGTGAAGTTAAATTGTAAATAATATAAAGTAAGATAGTTTTAAATGAAAAATGTAATAGTCAAAGTTGTGAAAAATAAGCAATTATCAAACATAAACAGAATTATGGCTTGAGGGGTATCTAATTGATCTAGAGAACAATTGAAAACGACTGAGATGAGTCAATTAGAACTCACAAGTACCATAAGAAAGTTCAACGCATTTTAAATATTTGTGTAAATTGAAGAAAAATATTTTCGTACTCTTGACATCAAAAACCCAAGCCGACGGAAGCGGCCAGTGAGGTGCCATCGAGATTTCAACCAATCAAATTACCTACAGGGAGGCTTGGATAACAATGGGACGCCAAACTAAGCGTCATTCTTATTGTACGATCGACGGAGGAAACAAGACAAGAGTTCTCGACGCCAAAAAAGTAATTTTACCTAACCTGTGCGGATAGTGAACGTCATAGTCTGAGTTAATATGAATCAAATGTCTAAAAGGCATTCATAAAGTGATTTAACGAAATAATAAAGAATAGTGAAGGTGCGAATACGATTGCCAGTCTACAATCCCGGCCGGTATTATAAATAAAAAGGAAGTATAGTGGTTTGATAATCTTGTTATAGACTTAAGAAGTGAACATAACCTGACACTGTATAGTATTTAGAATAATAAAATGAACTTTGAAGAGGCGTTAAACCTCATAAAGTCAAGTAACAAGTAACTAGGGATAAGAATTAATGAATTTTATTCGCTCTGATTATAAAATAGTATCTACTAATTACACTAAGACAGTATGTTTTACTGAACCATAGGTGAAGTCAATGTACCACCATTTCATAACTTGTTGATATGTTATTAGAATAAGGAAATTACCTGATAAAGGATGTCCAAAATAGTCTAGCGATAGTTGGATCTACTGAAGATGTTATAACTTTAGTAAATTCGAATTTCCTTTGTAAATTGACCACTTAGATTTTTAATGAACTCAACTGGCCTTATATTAGACTCGCCAGTCTAACCTAAAGTTGACGCAAGCCGTCTGTTTACATTTTTATAAAAGTAATGAAAATGAGATTTAGTTATCCAAGGTGACCACTTTCCTATTAAACAATAATAATTGTTTTGTTGTGTTAATGTTTCGTATATTGTAAGCTAAAGGAACACCTGTTGATTAATTTTATTGTAAACAAACACTGTGGAATGTTGTAACCACACATCCGCAGATTGACCACCCTGAGATTTTAATAAGAGTTTGATAAAAAATGAAAAAGTAATTGTCAAGTTTAACCTTCTTATGTTAAAGGTTCAATGATATTAATGATCAGATTTCAACAAGGAATAAATTATGTTTAACTAAATAATTAGAGTTGGCCCGATTATTTCAAGTAGATAGGCATTTACAGGCTTGGCAGACGACATGCAACGGTTGGCAATACAAACGGCGCCACGAATGATTTGAATTAATCTTGTTTTGTAGGGAAGCTGATACACTTTACCTGATAACGAGAACATCACACAAAGTAAGTACTGTTATTCTAAATTGTCTTGATTACAGTTGGAAACAACGCTGCCGAAATTATCTACTAGTGAAGAGGAACCAACTCTGTCCGACACTGAACATTCAATCAATGATGAACAGATTGTAACGGTACAGAATTGTAGGGCCAAAGTAATATTATAAAAAATTGTATTCCCCATGTAGTCACTGTTCACCTTTTTAGAACCTCGATTTAGTCAACCACATATGCAGTGTTTATTACAAAACAAAACGCCTGTGTTTTATCTCCGCACAAACAGTCCAGACAGATTATGAAACAACCTACAGTTTTGCGTCAGCCGTGAATCACGGAGAAAATAACGTCAAGTCATACATTTCACCAGGCGGCAAAATGTTGCAAAACCCCATGTCTGCTTTATAGCGCCTTTTAAAAAGCACCAATTGGAGTGCAGACTGTTGATCACGTGACTAGACGAACATCCGTGTATTACCGCCTTAGCGCAGTAATGAGTTCAGTTCCATCGCAACTCATGGCCGCGCGGCCAGAAAATTTAACCTTCGAAGTGCTCGAGCAAAATTACGTCGGCCGACTTAATATTAAAATATATGGAGACATTAGTGAAAAACAGTAAACTCATTAGAAACCGTTGCGGTAGTGTGTGAATTAAGAAAGTGGTCAACTAGTTAAAAAGAAAAAAGCTATTAGTGCTTGTACTGGTAAAGTTACGTGGACCGACACCATTATTATTACATGTGAACAATATGGTTTTTAGAAATCAGTAAGACTCAGTATACACCGGTTTGCGAAGTGAGGGATAAAAACGTGCATCCCCAGTTGGACCGAAGCCACTACCAGGATGAGTACCACATTTCAGAACTTTTAACTATTATACTGTAACATTTATTTTACAGACACTTTAATAATAAATAGAGATCTCTAAGGGAAAAGATATAAATTCAATAAATATAAAACAAAACATACTGGTTCATTATAAATATTCATTAAAAAATATAAATAATTTGTTGTAGTCTAATAAATGTTATATTAAGAAATGTTTATGTTACTCATTCGTTTGCTTTCATAAGATTATATTAATATATCCTAAGAGAAATTAAAACTTTTGATTGTTGTCAAGGTGGGACGAAATAAGTAATTTGTTTAATAAATCAGAAGCAATTTGTTTAAATATAAACTGTATTATTATATTTTACTGTCTTTCCTAAATAACCTTTCTGCAGCTGTGTTCGTCTGTAGAACCTTGGAGAAGCACCCTAAGGTAAGAGTTAATAATTAATATAAAGTAATTAATATTGTTTCAGTTGGCCCCGAAACAGGGACGGCGAGTGTAATTTTTCATTACATTCGCCAGACCTAAATAAGCTGCAGAACGGGTTATTTGGAAGTAAGGGCGTGGTTAGAAATGTTTTAGAGTGTAACTAGAAAGTAAAAGTGATAAATTTTAATAACTGTGTATGCAATTGATAATCATTTAATTAAAAACAATTTTATAATGGAGAACACAGAGAATAAAGTAAATACAGCTGATGTAACTGTTATGAGCGAGTCGGGAAATCAGTCACTGACCGAATCAGCGGTAAAGGACGAGGCGAGAGTTCATTCAACTCCCGTCTCGACTAGGGAAAGTAATAAAACTGATGACGAAACGAGAAATTTGAGAAATTGGTTTCGTGAGATAATGGGGGAGATTAAAATGATGTCTAATCAAATGTCTAATCGTTTTGACACCAAATTTGACGAACAAAATGTTAAATTTAACAAAATTAAGGGGGAAATAAATGAAATGAATTACGCTAATACAACAGCTAGATAAGCTAGGGAGAAATATTGAAAACAAGGTGGGTAATAATGTTAGTCATGATGACGTAAACAAGAGTGAAATATTATTGAATAAAATTAATGGTGATATGTTGAGTAATAGTTGTAGTGATAATGAGAGTAGAGAGTTAGTTGACGTTAGTAATGAAGTAGTAATAAGTACTGATGAGTTGAAGAAAGAATGGAGAGATAGTTTAAATTTAGAATATGAACAGAGGGCAAATTTTTCTTGTGATATAGGTGAAGAAAAAGCTTCACCAGTGTTGTTGGAGGACAAGAGTTCCTCAATAGTTTTTGTAGAAGACAAAAGGTCTTCAAAATGTCAAATAAGTTGTTTGGGTTTATCTGGTAGGGCCAGATGGTGTTTAAATAATTTAGTGGTGTTGCCCTCTGTGTGGAGTGAGAATGTGAAATGTTGTGGTGATGAAAGTGATTATGAGAGAGAGAAAGAGAGTGGTTTAAGCTAAATAGAGGTTATGGGGAGTTGATAGAGAAGATGAATATTAAGAGAATTATGATAAATAATGTAAATTTACCTTGTTCAGTAGTAAACAATGACAATGATTGTATTGATGATAAATATGTACCTGTTGGGAGAAGCAGTGTGTTTGTAGTAGCAGAATATTGTGATAATGATGTAATTGTAATAATAAACACTGACGGAGACTTTATAAAAAATACTAATGCAGACTTGATTTATGATAATGTAATAAGGGGAGGTAACCCTATGCCTTATTATTATGGTACAATGGAACATATAAATTTTTATGGTTATAACACAAAAGATAGCCATATGTTGTGCATCAATAAAATTGAACAATGTTATGTGCACAAAAGACTAATTTTTGATGATGGGGGTTGAGAAATACTGAATGAACATTTAATCATGTGAGTTAATGGTAATTACTTGGCTGATTTAGGTGATGAAGTGTGGTAAATAAAAAATTATGACGAAAATTTGTAAATAAATGTGTTAATGTTAAATGTATTGTGTCAAGATTATTTTATTGTAATGTACATTATAGTTTATGTGTAACACATGTTTGTAATAAGAATGAAGTTTATAATAATATAATAATATTTTAGTTTACTAAAATAATTAACAGGAGGTAGTAAGGAATTTTATTTTGCATTGTGTTTATATTAAAAGTGTTTTAAATAATGTAATTAAAGTTAAACTGTTTTGATTGGAGTTAAAATGAAGCCAAGTTAAAAATGTGAATTTTATTAATATGGCAACACTAAAAGGTATAGGAATTGAAAATTGAAGGAAGTACATGTGTCAGTAGTGTTGTAATCAGAATGCTGAGACTGAGTTAGTGTTTATAATTACAGTCTGGCAGACAACTGTTAACGTAAACAGGTATGTTGTGTGTTGTGTGACCAATGTTTATAGTCATGCTGTAGTTGACAACAACAAGAATGTGTGGTTTAATGAATCATTGCTAGGAGTAAATTCTCTTATGAAATAAAAGAAAAACCAGACGTGTTGAAATGGAGGTAGCTTTTATGAATAACAAAAGGAAATGACGTAGTGTTTTGACTGTAATGCAATTAATATTTTGGTTTGAACAAATGAGATTGATCTAATGAGATAGTAACTTAAGAGTTTTGAGGAAGTAAATTAAACCAAATTTGTAATTAAATTAATTGAAAAGATGATTTTTAATAATGAGTTTAAATTTATTTTGATTCAAATTTCAAATGTAATGGTAGATTAAATAATAATTGATGAAAGCAATTTTAAGATATTCATTTAAAATTGAACACTGAAGGAATGTTTGGGCAAAAATAATTAATCATATTAATATTTCAAAATAAATAATCAATGTGTTATTTTGGATGGGTAATATTGTACAGGGAACATTATTTAATTTGTCTGGAACAAAGTCTAGGGTACTGTAAATTATACTGTTCTGTTAACATTGTATCTTCTAGGGCCCAGCTATATTGTTGAGCGAAAACCAATGTAATTTGTTGAAGATGAGTCATTGTGATAGTGTATGCGTATGGGCTTGATGATTAAATTCAAATTAATCAAAGTAACCGATGGACAATTTAGAAGTTATATCACAATGTAGTCAAAGGCACATTATATTTTGTAATAAACATGAACCAGTACTTTGCAATTAATGAACCAGTACAACTAAGAGGAGCCAATCAGTTGTGGATATGGAATAATGGAAGGCCATTTATTGATATTTTAATTAAATGTTTCAGAGTCAGGCGATACTGTGGCGGGTATCGGTCCGAGCTTATGGTGTTGGGATCTCGAGTAGAGAAGTCCAGTAAAATCGGATTAGTGCTGCCACAGTCGCCAGACTAGGGGGGTAAGTACCCATGATTTTAGTAGAGAGTTCAGGGGGGTCGCGGCGCCATATCCTCATTGATCCTCTTAGGTTATAGGCAATGAGAGTTTGTATGCTTTGGCCTACAACCTCTCGTTGGGGGGGGTTTTGTAACGGTACAGAATTATAGGGCCAAAGTAATATTTAAAAAAATTGTATTCCCCATGTAGTCATTGTTCACCTTTTTAGAACTTTGATTTAGTCAACCACATATGCAGTGTTTATTACAAAACAAAACGCCTGTGTTTTGTCTCCGCACAAACAGTCCAGACAGATTATGAAACAACCTACAGTTTTGCGTCAGCCATGAATCACGGAGAAAATAACGTCAAGTCATACATTTCACCAGGCAGCAAAATGTTGCAAAACCCCATGCCTGCTTTATAGCGCCTTTTAAAAAGCACCAATTGGAGCGCAGACTGTTGATCACGTGACTAGACGAAGATCCGTGCATTACCGCCTTAGCGCAGTAATGCGTTCAGTTCCATCGCAAATCATGGCCGCGCGGCCAGAAAATTTAACCTTCGAAGTGCTCGAGCAAAATTACGTCGGCCGACTTAATATTAAAATATATGGAGACATTAGTGAAAAACAGTAAACTCATTAGAAACCGTTGCGGTAGTGTGTGAATTAAGAAAGTGGTCAACTAGTTAAAAAGAAAAAAGCTATTAGTGCTTGTACTGGTAAAGTTACGTGGACCGACACCATTATTATTACATGTGAACAATATGGTTTTTAGAAATCAGTAAGACTCAGTATACACCGGTTTGCGAAGTGAGGGATAAAAACGTGCATCCCCAGTTGGACCGAAGCCACTACCAGGATGAGTACCACATTTCAGAACTTTTAACTATTATACTGTAACATTTATTTTACAGACACTTTAATAATAAATAGAGATCTCTAAGGGAAAAGATATAAATTCAATAAATATAAAACAAAACATACTGGTTCATTATAAATATTCATTAAAAAATATAAATAATTTGTTGTAGTCTAATAAATGTTATATTAAGAAATGTTTATGTTACTCATTCGTTTGCTTTCATAAGATTATATTAATATATCCTAAGAGAAATTAAAACTTTTGATTGTTGTCAAGGTGGGACGAAATAAGTAATTTGTTTAATAAATCAGAAGCAATTTGTTTAAATATAAACTGTATTATTATATTTTACTGTCTTTCCTAAATAACCTTTCTGCAGCTGTGTTCGTCTGTAGAACCTTGGAGAAGCACCCTAAGGTAAGAGTTAATAATTAATATAAAGTAATTAATATTGTTTCAGTTGGCCCCGAAACAGGGACGGCGAGTGTAATTTTTCATTACATTCGCCAGACCTAAATAAGCTGCAGAACGGGTTATTTGGAAGTAAGGGCGTGGTTAGAAATGTTTTAGAGTGTAACTAGAAAGTAAAAGTGATAAATTTTAATAACTGTGTATGCAATTGATAATCATTTAATTAAAAACAATTTTATAATGGAGAACACAGAGAATAAAGTAAATACAGCTGATGTAACTGTTATGAGCGAGTCGGGAAATCAGTCACTGACCGAATCAGCGGTAAAGGACGAGGCGAGAGTTCATTCAACTCCCGTCTCGACTAGGGAAAGTAATAAAACTGATGACGAAACGAGAAATTTGAGAAATTGGTTTCGTGAGATAATGGGGGAGATTAAAATGATGTCTAATCAAATGTCTAATCGTTTTGACACCAAATTTGACGAACAAAATGTTAAATTTAACAAAATTAAGGGGGAAATAAATGAAATGAATTACGCTAATACAACAGCTAGATAAGCTAGGGAGAAATATTGAAAACAAGGTGGGTAATAATGTTAGTCATGATGACGTAAACAAGAGTGAAATATTATTGAATAAAATTAATGGTGATATGTTGAGTAATAGTTGTAGTGATAATGAGAGTAGAGAGTTAGTTGACGTTAGTAATGAAGTAGTAATAAGTACTGATGAGTTGAAGAAAGAATGGAGAGATAGTTTAAATTTAGAATATGAACAGAGGGCAAATTTTTCTTGTGATATAGGTGAAGAAAAAGCTTCACCAGTGTTGTTGGAGGACAAGAGTTCCTCAATAGTTTTTGTAGAAGACAAAAGGTCTTCAAAATGTCAAATAAGTTGTTTGGGTTTATCTGGTAGGGCCAGATGGTGTTTAAATAATTTAGTGGTGTTGCCCTCTGTGTGGAGTGAGAATGTGAAATGTTGTGGTGATGAAAGTGATTATGAGAGAGAGAAAGAGAGTGGTTTAAGCTAAATAGAGGTTATGGGGAGTTGATAGAGAAGATGAATATTAAGAGAATTATGATAAATAATGTAAATTTACCTTGTTCAGTAGTAAACAATGACAATGATTGTATTGATGATAAATATGTACCTGTTGGGAGAAGCAGTGTGTTTGTAGTAGCAGAATATTGTGATAATGATGTAATTGTAATAATAAACACTGACGGAGACTTTATAAAAAATACTAATGCAGACTTGATTTATGATAATGTAATAAGGGGAGGTAACCCTATGCCTTATTATTATGGTACAATGGAACATATAAATTTTTATGGTTATAACACAAAAGATAGCCATATGTTGTGCATCAATAAAATTGAACAATGTTATGTGCACAAAAGACTAATTTTTGATGATGGGGGTTGAGAAATACTGAATGAACATTTAATCATGTGAGTTAATGGTAATTACTTGGCTGATTTAGGTGATGAAGTGTGGTAAATAAAAAATTATGACGAAAATTTGTAAATAAATGTGTTAATGTTAAATGTATTGTGTCAAGATTATTTTATTGTAATGTACATTATAGTTTATGTGTAACACATGTTTGTAATAAGAATGAAGTTTATAATAATATAATAATATTTTAGTTTACTAAAATAATTAACAGGAGGTAGTAAGGAATTTTATTTTGCATTGTGTTTATATTAAAAGTGTTTTAAATAATGTAATTAAAGTTAAACTGTTTTGATTGGAGTTAAAATGAAGCCAAGTTAAAAATGTGAATTTTATTAATATGGCAACACTAAAAGGTATAGGAATTGAAAATTGAAGGAAGTACATGTGTCAGTAGTGTTGTAATCAGAATGCTGAGACTGAGTTAGTGTTTATAATTACAGTCTGGCAGACAACTGTTAACGTAAACAGGTATGTTGTGTGTTGTGTGACCAATGTTTATAGTCATGCTGTAGTTGACAACAACAAGAATGTGTGGTTTAATGAATCATTGCTAGGAGTAAATTCTCTTATGAAATAAAAGAAAAACCAGACGTGTTGAAATGGAGGTAGCTTTTATGAATAACAAAAGGAAATGACGTAGTGTTTTGACTGTAATGCAATTAATATTTTGGTTTGAACAAATGAGATTGATCTAATGAGATAGTAACTTAAGAGTTTTGAGGAAGTAAATTAAACCAAATTTGTAATTAAATTAATTGAAAAGATGATTTTTAATAATGAGTTTAAATTTATTTTGATTCAAATTTCAAATGTAATGGTAGATTAAATAATAATTGATGAAAGCAATTTTAAGATATTCATTTAAAATTGAACACTGAAGGAATGTTTGGGCAAAAATAATTAATCATATTAATATTTCAAAATAAATAATCAATGTGTTATTTTGGATGGGTAATATTGTACAGGGAACATTATTTAATTTGTCTGGAACAAAGTCTAGGGTACTGTAAATTATACTGTTCTGTTAACATTGTATCTTCTAGGGCCCAGCTATATTGTTGAGCGAAAACCAATGTAATTTGTTGAAGATGAGTCATTGTGATAGTGTATGCGTATGGGCTTGATGATTAAATTCAAATTAATCAAAGTAACCGATGGACAATTTAGAAGTTATATCACAATGTAGTCAAAGGCACATTATATTTTGTAATAAACATGAACCAGTACTTTGCAATTAATGAACCAGTACAACTAAGAGGAGCCAATCAGTTGTGGATATGGAATAATGGAAGGCCATTTATTGATATTTTAATTAAATGTTTCAGAGTCAGGCGATACTGTGGCGGGTATCGGTCCGAGCTTATGGTGTTGGGATCTCGAGTAGAGAAGTCCAGTAAAATCGGATTAGTGCTGCCACAGTCGCCAGACTAGGGGGGTAAGTACCCATGATTTTAGTAGAGAGTTCAGGGGGGTCGCGGCGCCATATCCTCATTGATCCTCTTAGGTTATAGGCAATGAGAGTTTGTATGCTTTGGCCTACAACCTCTCGTTGGGGGGGGTTTTGTAACGGTACAGAATTATAGGGCCAAAGTAATATTTAAAAAAATTGTATTCCCCATGTAGTCATTGTTCACCTTTTTAGAACTTTGATTTAGTCAACCACATATGCAGTGTTTATTACAAAACAAAACGCCTGTGTTTTGTCTCCGCACAAACAGTCCAGACAGATTATGAAACAACCTACAGTTTTGCGTCAGCCATGAATCACGGAGAAAATAACGTCAAGTCATACATTTCACCAGGCAGCAAAATGTTGCAAAACCCCATGCCTGCTTTATAGCGCCTTTTAAAAAGCACCAATTGGAGCGCAGACTGTTGATCACGTGACTAGACGAAGATCCGTGCATTACCGCCTTAGCGCAGTAATGCGTTCAGTTCCATCGCAAATCATGGCCGCGCGGCCAGAAAATTTAACCTTCGAAGTGCTCGAGCAAAATTACGTCGGCCGACTTAATATTAAAATATATGGAGACATTAGTGAAAAACAGTAAACTCATTAGAAACCGTTGCGGTAGTGTGTGAATTAAGAAAGTGGTCAACTAGTTAAAAAGAAAAAAGCTATTAGTGCTTGTACTGGTAAAGTTACGTGGACCGACACCATTATTATTACATGTGAACAATATGGTTTTTAGAAATCAGTAAGACTCAGTATACACCGGTTTGCGAAGTGAGGGATAAAAACGTGCATCCCCAGTTGGACCGAAGCCACTACCAGGATGAGTACCACATTTCAGAACTTTTAACTATTATACTGTAACATTTATTTTACAGACACTTTAATAATAAATAGAGATCTCTAAGGGTAAAGATATAAATTCAATAAATATAAAACAAAACATACTGGTTCATTATAAATATTCATTAAAAAATATAAATAATTTGTTGTAGTCTAATAAATGTTATATTAAGAAATGTTTATGTTACTCATTCGTTTGCTTTCATAAGATTATATTAATATATCCTAAGAGAAATTAAAACTTTTGATTGTTGTCAAGGTGGGACGAAATAAGTAATTTGTTTAATAAATCAGAAGCAATTTGTTTAAATATAAACTGTATTATTATATTTTACTGCCTTTCCTAAATAACCTTTCTGCAGCTGTGTTCGTCTGTAGAACCTTGGAGAAGCACCCTAAGGTAAGAGTTAATAATTAATATAAAGTAATTAATATTGTTTCAAGATTAAACCAGTAAAATAATCTTGAACACTTTAACTCGACGACTTTATAATAATAAATAAAAACAAAACCAAGCATTAAATTTATAAACATAAATAACTGCAAAATAATAATTAATAACCATAATAATTCTAATCGATGATTATAATGCGAGATTCAAAGGGGACGAATCTAGTTATTTTAACAAAACGACGCCAACAACGTGTGGCTTTTAAACTGTAGGATTCAAGTTACGTAACAATATTTCATAAATAAATTTTAAAATATATTTTAACATGTTTTCACTATACAAAATATGCATAAGAAAACACGCAAAATATCTATATGGTCTGAAAATTTTTGAACTTTGTAAATTGTGTGACGGGTAGTGCTACTAATGGCATGTATAATACACTGTGACCTAACAGCAACATTGGCTAGCAGCCCAGTGAAAACTGCAATGTACAGTTGAGTTGCGATTAACCGAGGTAATGTGGACCGAGACCTCCTCGGATAATCAAAAACTCTGAAAAAAACGGAAGGTTCAAAGAAAAATTGCATCAGTATAAGCTCTTTTCTTCTGTTGCACCTATTTGCTGTAATACACATAATTGCTTCATATTGTGATACTTTGCCATAAAAACATTTAATAATTGGAAAAAAGGAAAAATAAGAAACTGAGCCAATTCTATGACTTACGTAATCCTTTATTAATTACACTAAGCCGCAAAAACAGTAACAGTACAGCTCTCGTCAGATTAAAATCTTAAACAATTAAATTTCAAAGGTACAAACTTGCCTATTTTTATTTTCCGTCGTGCGACTTCGTATATTTTATTTATTCACCAAGCGTTTCAGCAACAAGTTGCCATCCCCAGGTGAAACATTCACTCAAAACGAGGTCGTAAAAAAGTAAAATAATTTATTAAAATACTAAAACTTAAAAGTCAAAAGTATTATAATTAAATTTCATAGTTTCTTAAAAAAGTAACAGTTTTTTGCTTCATAGCGCTGCCTCTCTTCTTTGCCGCCATATTGCGCAGATGCCGCAGGACCAGAATGTCAGCTGGTGACGTGTCTTCTTGTTGCTCGGCGTACAACAATATCCTCTTGATTGCACTTAAGCCGTTAGCGTGGCTTATCTTATTGTCCACAGTAGGAGTGTCTTCTTCATCGTCGCTGTTTTTATTTTGAGTAATCAAATTTACAATGGCCTCTTCGGATAGTTCACACTGTTCATTGTCATTCATCCAGTTGTTAACGTCTTGATTCGTCACTGCCTCAGTAACTGGTAGCTGATTTAAAAGTTCCACTAGTTCTACATCATATTCATTCTCTTCATCATCATTTGTGTTATCCGTTTTTGGCAAAGTGTTTTTCCAGCTTTTCAGGACAGTAGATTCTTTCACATCGTCCCATGATTCCACCAGCCAACAAATCACATCTTTTAGGTTCATTTGGTTAAGACTTTCAACAACTTTTTTACCATCTTCTGAATCATCAAGCAAATGCCTCAGTAGTCTCTTTCGGTAGTTTTCCAAAACCCCTTGATCTAGGGGCTAAGGGACGTTACATTGGAAGGTAAAAAGAAGGGCCAGATCTCCACTAACCAATTTGTGACAGTACGAAAATCTCGATGTCAGAATTATGGTATGAGTGGTAACAAATTATCGTATTTTATTGTATCACACACACACATACATGGAGAGAACGATTTCCCTTTGTGAAGAGACAACGACGCAGATTCTAATAGATCAAAACGATTCCAAGGTCAGGAGCAGATGTGCAGAGACGAGCATACAAAATGGCCATCCAAGTGGAAACAGATTGTAAATAGCCACTCTTATTGGTCCAGAAGACGGGACGTCATTAAAATCAGTGATGACCTAACAAACAATGACATGACAACGGGGCGTGAGCCAAACTGAACAAAAGACAATGACGTGGATGCGCTAACACATACGCAAAATATGTGCTTTGCATCTACCCAGTCAGCATCAGACCATCAAGGCCTCAACACGCTGTAAAAATCGCCTGCAGTTTTTGCCAGCGAAAGTGTTTCTTAATCAAACTAACAATGTGGTAACATATAGTAATAACTCTTTATCAGAAGTCTCAAAGTAACTAGTCACAATGTAAATTAGAATCAGTGCAACCAAGGAGACCTTTGGGACGATCGGCCGAACACCTGCTTGATCATGATTGCAATATAAGGACAGCGGAGACTTTACAACGCAGATACAGGAAAGTCCAACTATTTCTCTATTCTAATCTTTATTCTTAAAGCTGAGCTCAAAATTACTAAAATTCAAATGTATGTATAAAATCAATCTTAGCGAAATGAGTGGGTGTGTGTGTGTGTGTATGGGCCGTACTAGTACATATGAATAATGTTCCTATGAGATGTTGGTTTGTGTTCTGTTAAATATAAGAGTTGATCAATTACAAGGTAACATGGGCAGTTGCAGTAAAATATAAATTCATTATAAATTCCATAACAAGATTAATGCCTGAATAATAGAAAATAACAGAACTGTAATATAGCGGAATATGTGTCCGCCATTTTGTTAGTTGAGTATAAGGATTCCATTTTGTTTTATTGGTGTTGATGTATATTTCGAATTTCTATGTTATTAAAAGACAACTATATATACATATATATGCGCTGTCTGATTTCATTATTCCGCACAATAGTCCTGTCTCTGACAATCGCTTAATCGATTCCTGGGACCCGAACATAAAAAATTTTGAATCACGAAGTTGGGACTACAAGATGGCCGCCTAACCAGTATGAAATACACAATAATTATGGTAATGAAAGGTAAACACCAAAACATACAATCACAACACCAAAATATAATTGTTTTAAATGTAACAAATGCCGCCCGAACTGGTGACGTGATATAAATAAAAGTTTATACAATAAGCCGGAGTCAGAGACGGAGGATTGTCGGAAGAAAGGAAGGAATACGTAAGATATACCTGGTACGTAGATAATAGGTTATACCATGATAATAGGTTATATTATTGTTTAAGTAAAATATAGAACAATTACTAATAAAAAAATAAAAATAAAATTCATATTAATATGAGCAAAATGGCAGATAACGAAAACACTAATATAGATAATACAGCAACTGAATCACTATTATTGAATGAACCACAAGCGAACTCAACACCTATTATAAATAGTAAAGTATCACTGGAAGACCTTTTTCTATTAATGAAGACACAAAATAATGAATTAAGAGAACAAAGCATTAAGTTTGATGTAAAATTCGATGAAGTGAAAAAAGAAATACAAAGACAAAATGTTAATGTTGACAAAAGAATAAATGAAATTGAAATACAGTGTGACAGTATTAAAAAACAAACAAAAAATAATAATGAACAATTTCACAACAAAATAAGTAAGTTAGACGACAAAATTAAGCAAATTAATGAGATAGTTCAGAATCAAATAGAAACACAAGATGAAAAAATAGAGAGTCAATGTTTAACTACAGTTAATGAGCAGATAGACAGTAGAACCAATTGTGAGATAAATAAACAGATAGAAATGAAAACTAACATTTTACAAAATAAAATCGAGAAATGTGAATTAGATGTAATAGACATAACCAAACATTTTGAAACAATAGACCAAACAGTATCAAAATATGAGAATAATACTAGTGATAGAATGAGCATGTTACAAAGTAAGATTAAAGAAATTGATGACCTAGCTATACAAAATAACAATGATATGCATGTAAAATATGGTGTGATTGAAAATGATTTAATGAAAGTGAAAAATGAGTTACGGGGGAAATAAATAAAAAGGTTACCGGTGTTACAGAAAGAATAGTCGTAACTAGGGACATGTACAATGAAATAGAATTAGAGAATTTTAACCATGAGAACAGAATAATACACCCCATGAGATTTTTAAACCAGACACGAGAGTATAACCATTTTAATAACCATAATTGGGAAATACAACGAACAAAAATCGTAAAATGCTTTAAGGGTAATTCGATAGTATGGGCGGAAGCGCACAGAGTAGAATGGGACAATTTTGAAACTTTTGAGAGGGCATTTAAAGATAAATTTTGGCCGGTAGAAGAACAAGAGAGTTTAAGAAGTCGTATTATGGGAGTAGGTAACTTTGTAGGACATAATAATATAACGATGTATGTGACGAAGCTGTATAACGAGGCAAAATACCTCGAACCGCCTATACCGTTCAAATCATTCGTCATTTATGTGAGTAAACATCTACCAAGAGAAGCACAGATTACCTTAATGACAAAGGAGATAGAGAATTTAAGCGACTCAGAAAGAATTTTAGACATTTTACAGAGTATTAGGGATCGTGAAACAGTTAGACGCCCCATACAGAATGACTACCATGATAACAACAAGAATTTAACTGACCTAGAAATAATTACCAAGAAAAAAGTGGTAATAATAATGATTATGTACGTAGAAATAATTTCCAGCAATCAGGTGAGTGGAGTTGTTTCAGGTGCGGGAGAGACAATTATGCCTACAGACAACAGTGTTTCAGCTGTAAACTACCAAGAGAAGAGCAGAGGAGGAGAGAACCCAAGAAACAGTATGCACCAACTGACAGAGGAACACCGAGCACCAGCAGAACGTCGAACAACAAAGAAGGACGGCCGAATGGTCAGCAACAACAGAATATGAACGATACTAGACGACAGCCGGAAAACTAAAACCAACAGTGGTAGCCAGGACCCGACCACTGTTCAGAGAAGCGCATGAGGTCCAACCAGTAGAAGACATCTCGAGTAACGTCATACGAATGGACATCATAGCTGATTTGTTAGAGGAGGAGAACAATACTGCAGCAGAGGTGAGAGCAGGCTTAACGGAAATCAAGGTAACTATAGAAAGTAAGCATTTTAGAACACTGATTGATACCGGGAGCGAGATTTCAGTTATAGAAGAAAATATTTTAGATGAATTAAGAGAATTTAACAAGAATATTCCAATTTTGCCAGTAGCAGGGGTTACGGTGATAGGAGTCACAGGGGTACGGAGTAAGCGTGTGACGAAACAGATACACTTGAATTTTTTGATAAATGTTGTAGATTTTGATAGTGCATTCTTGGTAGTTAAGGGTTTGAGTTTGGACATTATTTTGGGTAACGATTTCTTACAGAGGAATAGAGCGGTGATAAATTTTAAAGAGAAAGTGATAGAATTAGATAGGGGTGACCGGTCGGTGAAAGTTAATTTTGAAAGGGTGATAGATAGGGTTAGAACCACTGGTGTAAAGTTACTAAAGAAACGAGTAAATGAGAATCATAGCGATACTAGAATCAATTGGTGTGGAGAGGCCAAGTATATTAATGATGATGATAGCGAAATGAGTAATATTAATGATGCAGTGTGGGAGATAAAGGCAGATAAGTTTCGGAGTGAAGGGTCCGGTGTAGGGAGTGGCCAGCGTGCGGCGTTATGGCAGGTGATAGAGCAGTTTAAGGGAGTGTTTGCCGATGTACCAGGTAGGGCAAAAGATTATGAATGTATGTTACAGATAAGGGAACACACACCATTCATGCAACGGAGTTATCCTGTGCCTTATTCCAAAAGACGAGCGGTGCAAGAGGAGTTAGATAAAATGCTGGAAGGAGAAATTATAGAGAGATCCGTATCGCACTACTCGAACCCATTGGTGGTAGTGATAAAGAAGGACGGCAGAGTCAGGTTGTGTTTGGATGCAAGACGCATAAACCAGATCATTATACCCGACGGAGAGTCACCAGAAGCGATTAATGAGATATTCCATAAATTCAGCGGCGTGAAGTACATGACATCGCTGGATCTTGCTGCAGGATATTGGCAGGTACCGTTAGCTGAGGAGAGTAGAAAGTACACCGCATTTTTGTTCAATGGAAAGAATTACCAGTTTCGGAGACTACCTTTCGGATTAAATACCAATGTGGCAAGTTTCATCAAATGTTTGGATAAAATTTTGAGACCCAAGGACTTGGATTTCCTGACAGTTTATGTAGACGATATTTTGATTGCATCCAGGACTTTCTAGGACTATTTGGAACATTTAAGGTATGTAGTGGCAAAGTTGGAGTCAGGAGGACTTACGGTGAATTGGGAGAAGTCGAGATTTTTACAAACGGAGATTAATTTTTTAGGTTTCATTATCACATCAGGAGGGATCTCAGCAAACCCGGACAAGGTTGAATCGATCATGCGCTTCCCTGAACCAAGGAATATAAAGCAACTGCAGAGTTTTCTCGGGCTGTGCAATTTCTACAGAAAATTTCAGAGGAACTACGCACACATGACAGCAAGGTTAAGTGCAGTACTTCAGAAGTACCGACAATGGAAATGGGGTAACATAGAGCGTGGGGCTTTTGAAGAAATTAAAAGGAAATTTAGTGAAATGATTATGATGAACCACCCGGATTTTGATTTTGGAAAAGTGTTCTATTTACAGACAGATGCCAGTAATGTAGCCGTTGGCGCGGAGCTGTATCAAGAGGATGAGGAGAAGGAACACCTCACTATAGCCTTCGCGAGTAGGTCATTGCTGCCAGCTGAAAAGAATTATACAACGACCGAAAAGGAATTACTTAGTATTATATTCGCCGTTGGAAAATTCAGGACTTATATCCTGGGAAACAAGACCATCATACGCACGGATCACAAGGCGTTATCCTTTCTGAACACTTGCAAGCTTGCTCACAACCGTCTAACCAGATGGGTGCTCGTACTACAGGAGTACAACTTCGAGTGGGAATACATCAAAGGGACAGAGAACAATGTACCCGACACTCTTTCCAGAGTAGATAGTGAATGCAACAAAACAGGTAGGGATATGAAGGAAATTGAAATTTTTAAGATTAGTAGGGAGGATGAGATCTTTGGTGAAGAGTTAAAGGATATCAGCACCATGCAAAGAGCAGATGGTAAGTCGGGGAAAATTATAAACAGCTTAGAAATGGAGTTGGAGCAGTCAGAATACAACAAATATTTCCAAGTTTACAAAGGATTGTTATTTAAAAAGGTAATAGGGGGTGAGCGTGACTGGAGGTTAATAATACTAGAAGGGTTGGAGGAGAAGATTATTTGGGATTGTCATATTAGATACGGTCATTTTGGGGCGAAAAAGTGTGTTAATGTGTTGAAGGAATCATGTGTTTTCAGGAATATGGAGAGACGAGTGAGGAAATTGCTGAGGAGTTGTGATTTGTGTCAGAAGTCGAAGGTAGTAAACTACCGGGTTGAAGGTGAGCTGAATTTTATAAAGGTAGAGAGACCATTTGATTTAGTTGCGGTAGATTTGTTTGGACCATTGCCGAAGGGTAGAGGCGGAGTTGTGTATATTTTTGTATTACTTGACACTTTTTCGAAGTATGTGAAATTGTATAGCGTAAAGAGAGCTACCAGCAAGGTACTGAGTGAGAAGGTGACTAAGGATTATATGATTCACGTGGGTAAGCCGAAGGTAATTTTGTCAGATCATGGGCCACAGTTCATCAGTGGGAAATGGCGCCAGACCTTAGGATGGGAAGGAATCATCACGAAGCATACGGCTGTGTACCATCCCCAGTCAAACCAGGCTGAGCGTGTAATGAGACAGATAGGCAGGATCTTTAGAGCCTATTGTCACACTAAACACAGTGAGTTGCCGTTGTATGTAAAAAGGGTAGAAAATTGGCTGAACAGTACCACCCACGAGTCCACCGGCTATACGCCTCATGAATTGGTAAGGGGAACATGCCCCCCAAGAATTTTGGAGCAGCTGTTTGAGTATCCAACAGAGAGTGAGCGTACGGATGTGAGCATTAAGATCTGGTTGGCCAACGAGAATTTGTTACGCAAGGGTGAACGGAGGAAACGTAGACACGACGCAAAAGGTAAGTGGATAAAATATGAAATTGGACAATTGGTATTAGTAAGGAGGCACGACTTATCGAGCGCTCAAGACAAGGAAATTAAGAAGTTCTTCCTGCTCTATGAAGGACCTTATGAGGTAATTGAGATCAAAATGAAAAATTCATATGTGTTGCAGGACAGGGAGATGAGGGAGATAGTAGGAACACACAATGCAACAAATTTAAAGTTATACTGGTCATCTTAGGTAGGCGATAATGGGTTAGTATTAGAGCATGAATGAGTTTAAATGTTAATATTTTTGTTTCCAGGAGGGACACTCCCCCATTTTCGGGCGATCACAGATTCACCATCTCTGATCGTGGATTTTGGCTAAGGAGGCAGACCATGGTTGGCAGTAGCCTCAGCTGTGGGGTGAAATTAATGGTGGTCTGGCTCCACAAAGAGGTGTGAGTAGAAATTTTAACGTACAAGAATGAGGAGGGGGACCCAGAGTTCGTGGAAAGATAAAATATATATAAAACAAAAAAAAAAGTAAAAATGTTCCACGAACTAAAGTAGTTTCGTTTAGAAATTATGAAATGAAATGTTTGAGATTATTGTGATTTAAATAGTAAAATCTTTCGAGTGCTTGTTTTCCTTCAGAAAACAAGGGAGTGTATTTTATTTAATGTAAACTTATCATATGATCCATTGTTGTAATTCCTATTTTGTCTTAGAAGAAATTGTCAGTGAAAGTGAAAGTTTGAACCTGCAAAGTGTCTATGTGAAAATTTTAAATAATTAAAGAACTTGTTTTTGAGCAAGGTTAAAAAGTGTTTTTATAGTTGTTTGGTGTTAATGAAAATGTAAGTCAAGAATGGACTGTAAGGACAGCAAATGTAGAAAAAGCTAAGTTAGATGTAATTGGGCTAGTGCAGTAGTGTCATGTGCTGCTGTAGCTAGCGAATTGGGTTGATGAGTAACACACAGACCGTTGCCATCATCGGAGGCCTCAAGAAGGCGTGAGTACACTATACAATTTTAATATAATTTCATATTATATGTGATTCTTGATTGTACAGTGTATAAAATGATGTGATGTAAGATATGCTAATGAAGTGATTTTCCCGCCTTTTCGGGCGATTACTGCCTTACCAGCACTAATCGTGGTTTTGGTCGACAGCCAGCTGTGGACAGCAATTGTAACACTGACCATGGCTGGTTGCCCTGAAAATTGGTGAACTTTGAAATTAACGGGGGGCCACTTAGGGGAAATTCCCGGAATTATGGAACAGCGGCTGCCACTCTGTTCGAGTAGGAACAGCAAGGCCAGGTGGTAGACCCGTTTTAAGGGCGTATAATCTGTACATTTAGATATGATGATATCTAGTTTTAATTATGTAACGCCGAAGCAAGGGCAAGGAGATGACAAAATTCCTCCAAAACTGCAGCCTTTGTGGAAGCAACTGGACGCCACAGTCCAGGGGGGTTCATAGTGTGTGTGGTTAGGAGGTCGTTACAGGGGTAGTGACGGTAAATTTATTAATGTGTTAAAAATATAAAGATAACAGTGGTTCTGAACAAAGAAAAATGAATTTGTTCTGTTGCAAAGAAAATAAGAATAAAGAAAATGAGTAAAGAAAATAAAGAGCTTTGAAGTTGTTTGCCATGATAGGTATATGTTTCAATGTTATATAAAGTAAAATAGTAGAATTAGTGGTTATTGCTTAGAGAAGTTAAAGTTTGTTTTATGTTTAGTATAATAATCTATTTTCATGTGGTAAAGAGAGTAATTATGGTTGACTGGAGTCGGAGTTTTTTTTTATAAATGTAGGAATGTTTGAAAAAATGGAGAGGGTTATCTGTCTTAAATCTTGTATTTTTTATTTGGTTATTTGATGAGTTAAGAAAACCAACGTCTCAAAACACAAACCAATGCATCTAAGGGGAGAAATATCAGTTGTGGATATGGATATAGAGAAGGCCATTATTTTAAAATTTGTATTGCATGTTTCAGAGTTTGGTGGTGTTGTGACTGCGGTCCTGAGCTGGCCGGAGCGTCAGAACAGGAGCGTTAAGTACCTAATGGCCTTATGGTGTTGGGATCTCTCCTGAGAAGTCCAGTAAGGTCAGAGGGTACGATCATCATCATCAGACCAAGGGTGATTGTATTTCTTTTATATCAAAGATTAAGGGGGTTGTGGTGACATATCTGGGCTGATCGTTTTAGAAAAGTGTGAATGAGTCAATGAAAGTTTTTATGTTTCGACATAAAATCTTTCATTGAGGGGGTTTTGTGACAGTACGAAAATCTCAATGTCAGAATTATGGTATGAGTGGTAACAAATTATCGTATTTTATTGTATCACACACACACATACATGGAGAGACAGATTTACCTTTGTGAAGAGACAACAACGCAGATTCTATAGATCAAAACGATTCCAAGGTCAGGAGCAGACGTGCAGAGATGAGCATACAAAATGGCCATCCAAGTGGAAACAGATTGTAAATAGCTACTCTCATTGGTCCAGAAGACGGGACGTCATTAAAATCAGTGATGACCTAACAAACAATGACATGACAACGGGGCGTGAGCCAAATTGAACAAAAGACAATGACGTGGATGCGCTAACACATACGCAAAATATGTGCTTTGCATCTGCCCAGTCAGCATCAGACCATCAAGGCGTCAACACGCTGTAAAAATCGCCGGCAGTTTTTGCCAGCGAAAGTGTTTCTTAATCAAACTAACAATGTGGTAACAATTGTAATAACTCTTTATCAGAAGTCTCAAAGTAACTAGTCACAATGTAAATTAGAATCAGTGCAATCAAGGAGACCTTTGGGACGATCGGCCGAACACCTGCTTGCTCATGATTGCAATATAAGGACAGCGGAGACTTTACAACGCAGATACAGGAAAGTCTAACTATTTCTCTATTCCAATCTTTATTCTTAAAGCTGAGCTCAAAATTACTAAAATTCAAATGTATGTGTAAAATCAATCTTAGCGAAATGAGTGGGTGTGTGTGTGTGTGTGTGTGTGTGTATGGGCCGTACTAGTACATATGAATAATGTTCCTATGAGACGTTGGTTTGTGTTCTGTTAAATATAAGAGTTGATCAATTACAAGGTAACATGGGCAGTTGCAGTAAAATATAAATTCATTATAAATTCCATAACAAGATTAATGCCTGAATAATAGAAAATAACAGAACTGTAATAGGCCGCCGAACCAGTATGAAATACACAATAATTATGGTAATGAAAGGTAAACACCAAAACATACAATCACAACACCAAAATATAATTGTTTTAAACGTAACAAATTTACAATCGTCGGGATGAGTGGGAGCAAGCATTGTCCAAAATTAAGAGTGCCTTACGGGGCAGATTATTTTCTTCACAAAATCTTTTCATGCTCGGCACAAACTGTTCATGAAACCATGACTTGAAAATCAAATATATTGTAACTTACCGTCTGTGACTTCTATTATAACTAGAAAGTCACAGACGGTAAGTTACAATATATTTGATTAAACAACACGTGGCTTGGTACTAATTTCGGATTTATTCCTTTTAAACATGACTTGAAAATTTAGAACTCCATCCATTCGCTTTTTTGGTTAGTATACTTAACAGGAAGATTGTCAACATTCACATTTTGGAATTCTCTTGGTTTTTTGATTTGCCTATTAGCAAGAGTTTAAGTTTGTGGTCTCCAGATTTATTTGCACATGCCAAAATTGTCACTCTTTCTTTGCAGGAGCTGACTGTGCTGCAATAGTCTTGGTGGGCAACATTTTAAAATTCAGGGCCGTTTCGTTACAGTTACACATTTGCTGTGGGCCGTTTTTTTTTTTTTTTTTTTTTTTTTTTTTTTTTTTTTTTTTTTTTTTTTTTTTTTTTTTAGCTTGTCAACAAAGGAATCTACTGCACTGCCGTCAGCTGACAATATTTCACCTGTAATATTTAGCAGCCTCATGCCATACCACTTTTTCCATCGATGATCAAGCCAACCGATGCTTACTGTAAATTCCTCATCTCCATCTTTGAAGCGATTGAAGAATTGCAATGCCTTGGATTGTAACATTGGACCAGACAAGGGACTTCCCTTCTCTCATCTGTTGAAACCACAAAAACAATGCCTTCGATGTCTGTTTATACTCGCTATTTTTCATTGTTTTTCTCTTCTTTGAGACAGTTTGTATTTCTTTGTTCCCAGTCATTTGTGGACGTTGAGACGCCCACTCTTTAATTTGCACCATTTTTCTTCTCCAGTTTGTGACAGTCACTTCAGCAATGCCTAAATCACTTGCCACTTTTTTAATGGTTTCACCGCGATCTAATTATTTGATAGCATGAGCTTATCTTGTAGTGATAAAACCACACGTTTTCTTTTTTCACTCATTGCCAAACGACACTGTAAAACAAAATCAAGAGAAACCTTAATACAAAGCACAGCTACTCACACTTCACAGTCGATTATATTTTAACAGCGCGACGATTGACAGCAAACTAACTCAGGTCAGGGAGCTTGAGGAGGAAACGGTAGGGAGTGTGTCACGCAGTCAAGGTCGCTGAGTACAGTCTGGTGTCAATTAAAATATGTCGCATAGCGTCTGGTGCCGATGTAAGAATGACAGTTACAATAATAGATTTCATTATTTCTTGGTTTAGGCTCGGATAACACAGAAGCTCGGTTAATCGCGACTCCACTGTAATATTTTGCTTAGTCATCGTACTATGCCGTACAACTGGTGTTACTAACACGTACCAAAATTAAATGAGCGATTTTCGTGTGTAATGAAGTATACAAAATATTGTGTTTAATTAGGAAAATCCATCATACAAATATTAGAAATGTTACAAATAGTATATCAGGATGGCGCTTTAGACTCAAACGTATGAGTAGTGGAAACGTTTCCAAAGATGGCTGAACTTCAACTGATAATGATCCTCATTCAGATTGATCATCAACATCCAAAACTGACGAAATTGATGCAAAAGTTAGGGAAGTCATTGATTGTAACTTGTTATTTAACTGTTCTGATGTAGCTGAAGAACCAAGCATTTCAAAAACTGTGTGCCATGAAATTATTATGCAAAATTTATGCCTGAAGCTTGTATTTCACCAATGGATGCCCCATGCTGACAATGCTCCCCCCCCCACACGCACAGCTATTAACCATCAGTTTTGGCAAAAAATAGGACAGCAGTTTTCCCATACACTCCTTTACCACACCCAATGCCAGTGGAATTGTGTGACACAAAACATCTTACTCCGCTGGTCCAATATGGGAGGAAACTATGTGAACATCAATGTTACAATTTTGTGTATACCAGACAAATCTTAATAACTTTAAAACTATAATGCATACCTAAATAAGCAATACATGGTTTAAAAGAGCAAGGATTAATGAAAATCAGGCTGAATAGCTTGAGCACGTGATGTCACACACCACTACAATCAGATGGTCACCAAGTTGGAGTGAAAAATTACTAGTTTGCAGTGCGGCTAAATTAGTATAGCTCAGGAACGCATACGCTACAGTAATTCGTTATACAAAAAAGGGCGAAAATATCGAAGAAAGGTTTTAGGGATTTAAGAATGATAGTGATGATCACAAAACTAATGCTTTGTCAGCGTGTTTCTGACCAGGGGAATTACAGTGGTCTTCAATCTCGGGTATGCAAACAAGCCCACAAGTGATTTTGTCAATTGCTATGCCTAAAACAAAATTTGGTTCTCTCAGAGACACAGAAGTTGAGTTAGCTATATTAAAGAGTGTAACAAACTTATTATTACTTTAGCAGCACTAAGCTTAATTACCTTTAACCTTTTTTCACTTTAGCTGGAACTTTATTTTCCAGAAGTTCGATACAGAAGTCAAAAAACAGTTTCCCATATTGGCTCTTACTACATGGAACTACAACAGCAGGCTTTTATAAACAGTGTATGAACACAATTTACTTTGTTCAACTGTATGAAACATTTGACATTAATTTACTGATATCCATGACAGAAAACACCAACAACTGTAGTACTGAAACTATAATTACTGCTTCAGGATCGATTTCTCAAGTGATAGGATTTTGATTTCAACTTTGTTATTATATTCTCTTAACTTTTCCCTCACATCAATGTTTTATTTCAGACTCTTCAAAAAAAAGGTGTTTGATACCAGTTTTGTATAAATAAAAGGGGTTTCTTCTCGTCATAAAAAGCTTAGGGACGATTTTGATTGGCTTTAGAATAAAAGTAATGGTTTTAGAATAAAAGTAAAGAAACTATGTCTCATCTTGAAGTTGAGTTTCCAGTGCCTAGAAAAAGAATGCAAGTAGACATCCTTCCCAGTAAAGATACGAGATCTTCGTACAGAAGATTGTTTTATGAAATTACTGATGTTATTGAAAGAAATGTAACCACAGATCCTGTGGGTTACTAATTAAAAAATTTCAAGTCTTTTAGACAATTGCAAGATTTTAAATAAATTCCTGGAAGAAGCACTAGTAAATCTGAAAGAGAATTACGGCAATTGTTTGACATTTCTAAACTGAGAAGTGAGAAGTTAGTGCTGAAAGATTAGATAGAGAATCGAATGTTGACCTTCTCAGACATCAGTAGCATCTGATCTTATCAACATCTTCTGGAAATGTGTAGACTAGCTCAAATGATAATGGGCATCCCTGTGTCGAGTGTCTGAGCTGAGAGATCATTGTCTGCTTTAAAGCACACAAAAACATACATCCGCAACACTCACGGTCAGGAGAGGGTGTCTCACTTGTTCTCATCAGCATCGAAAAGACTCTACTCACATAACTGAGATGGAAACCATCTTTTCATGATGATGTGATCTACATCATCAAAAGTAAGAGGCAAAGGATTCAGCGAAACTACAAATAATAAAGTAAATGCTTACAATACTATTAGGATCTTTTTAAGTTTAAATATGTAATGAATAATTTTTTTGCAAAAAATTAAATATTGTTTGGTACAAAATTGTGTAAAATATATAGGACAATGTATGACAAAGGGGGTCATCAAGTAGCGCTTCCCCTAGTTTTATACCTACACCCAGCTACTGGTAATAAAGTAACAGATCAGAAAACTGATAATCTGAATTCTATGAAATGAAAACCAGCATTAAACAGACTGTATAATACATATACATGATTATGTATACCTATATGTACCCCTAGTCAGAATACGTTTGATTACAATCAGCATTTACTGTTTTTATAAAGTACTGACCAACTATATCAAACTTTCATAAAATCAAAGTTCCTGTTAGCTTAATTAATCTTTTTAATTGCATATTTGTAGGCAAAACATTGATATTCTAACACAGTAAAAAATATGAATCCAGAAAAACAGATCCAGGAGCAAATACTGCATACTGCCGCCTTAAATATTATTATTAGAATACATACGAGTGCATATTGTCTCATATATTTTATCATAATACAATCACAACAAAAGTGAATTTTATATCTGTGTTATCTATTTTGTTAATAAACACTTGTGATACAGTAGAGTTCAGTTAATCATATTTTACTATTTGTAAAAAAAAAGTAAGTGGCATTCTTCCCTATCATACTTTAATAATTTCCTTGACATTTAATAGTTTCTTCCTATCAAGAATAGTTAATTTATGAAAAACCCAGAAGTACAATAGTTGTATGTATAATGTACTCCAGACAAAGGATGAAGATTAATGTTATAAATGGCTGTGACTTGAAATACTTAACTGTTGATTTAAACAAAATTAATTTCTCATTGTCAGTCACTAACAATCGACCAATGTGGTTCCCGTTTCTTACAAATATACTGTAATAATTCTGTTTTCTGTTCACCACCATGTTTTTACTCATCATCTGATGAATTAATGTAGGTTAGTAACAATATTTATTAATTGTTCTAAGGCTTTCACGGCTGGTGTCAGTTGTATTAAAAGTACGTACTGGGCTGTTTGGCCGTGGTCCAGGGTTTACACATACTGTGGGCCTGACGTTTAACAACCCACGTTCAGGTAGACTCGAATTCCACTTATGATGGCAGCCAGTGCTGCTGCTGAAACGTTTGGTTTGTTTGTAAACCCTGGACCACGGCCAAACAACCCGGTACATGCTTTTGTTGTATTAAAAGTACGTACTGGGCTGTTTGGCCGTGGTCCAGGGTTTACACATACTGTGGGCCTGACGTTTAACAACCCACGTTCAGGTAGACTCGAATTCCACTTATGATGGCAGCCAGTGCTGCTGCTGAAACGTTTGGTTTGTTTGTAAACCCTGGACCATGGCCAAACAACCCGGTACATGCTTTTAATACAATATTTATTAACTTTGTGTTTATAAATTTATAAATTATCAAAGCACTTGCTGATAATAATAATTCTATCAAAACAGGTGTCAGACAATTCAGTTTTTAGATTTTCAATCAAAACTAATTATTTTTGTATCCCTAATAGATCTGCAAGAAACTTGGATATTTTTGTAATACTTTCGACATAATTTATCTACACAATAGTTCTATTCAAGTATCTGTTATGCCTGTATGGGTAACAAATACAAACTGAACCCTTTGATGATCATAGAAGGTTGGAGTTGTAAGCAAACAACATGTATTCAAGGACTAAAAGTATTTACGGAACAGATTATATCAAGCGAAATGTCATCACTCATTTTAACACTGTATATGACATGAGTGTGTAAATAACATCTTACCAACAAAGCTGACTAATGTTTAGATGATTTCTTTCTCTTGTTTTTCTTGATCTTTTTACGTTTTTGTTTAAATGAATGACTGTCAATGTTATTGTCAACAGCAACATTACTATCCGCAACAATTGTACTATCTTGTGAATTTGTATGTTTATCTGTGCGTCTACCCTAAAAACCAGATAAACCTTCACTTAGTAAGAACAAGATGATTCTATATTCCTATGGCAGTAAGACAGGTGTGCAATCTATTTCTGTTTCTTCTATCGTTGGAATGTATAAATAGTGAATTTTTTTAACACAGTGTCTAAGCTCCATTCACTGTTTGAACTAATTTCTCATTATACCAAATGTATTCCATTATGTGGACAATTTATTTTATGAACTTAAAAGAAAATAATTACACTACCACAATGTATGCAGCCTCTGAAATTAACTAAATAACTTACATTTAATACACTCATCCATTCTTTCTTACACAGGAGAATTATGTAGAGTATAATTTTAATGTTGTAAGGCTACCCTTAAAGAAACTGTTAAAAAAATGTTTTCCAAATATTTGCTTGATTTCAATTTTTTGTCAAGTACAAAAAGTCATCATTCATAAGACTTCATTTAGCATTTAATTTCAATACAAATTAAAACCCCTTTTTTTACTTGACTGCATACAAATATGAGAGTAATTACAAGTATCAAAATAAATGCAAATGACCAGAATGTAACTAAAGTATGTATGTAACAGATGTAAGTGTACAAGAATTCAAGTTCACATTACACGGAGTTAATCCCAAAGAACAGTACCCATTTAGTTAAAGAATGTGCACACAGGTTTCACTATTTTCAGTTCTCTACTCTAGGTCACAAACTACCCCATTTCTGATTTTCTTGTAGTACACCATTAAACAAATTTAACAAATAGAATTTATGTTCAATTGTACTACAGCTTCTATTCAATAGGTACAGACCTTGAAAAGTGGTAAATAAAGTAATAGGAAATTGGGATAAAACGTTTGGCCATATTTTTAGTTTGTAGAAAAAACAGAAAAGGTTATATAATTTAAATGAATGCTAAAATGAATATAAAATCAGTAGTATAAATGAACAACTATTGTTTATTATTTGCAGTTTCCTTTCTTCTAGATTTATTGTGTTTGTGTTTGGGGCTGTTCTGGACATGATTGATACAAGAATCTTTTCTGCTCTAATCAAAGTCTATGTCTACAGAATTCACTTTTTTTTTAATAATTTACTGTCACTCCCTAGTCTATGACACCCATGAAACTTGCTAAAACATTTTTTGCACTTCTATGTACACTATACAGGCTAATATGTATGATGTAAAAAATGTGAAAAACATGCAAAATGGATTATCCAAGACTAAACATCCAAAACCTTTCTCTAATATTAGACTGTAATGTGTTTACATTTCAGTGATTTGGGGTGCATAAATTTTACGTAGTTGACTTCGATTAACAAGTGCAGAGATTGACTCTCACGCCCCTATCGGATGTTCCAAGCAAACTGCTTTTTCAGTCGCATCTCAAACTACGAAGCAAGCAGCATGCTGGGACTGTCACAACATATGGCCAACATACCTACCAGAAACCTCAGAGACCAGGAGCTAATATACCTCCCCTCTCCATGGATTGTCAGCTTTTCTATTTTCTGTTATACAGATAATCCCTGTGATTCCTTCTATCCTTTTTTCTAAAGCGGCCTGCTTGCTCCTTCAAACTTGTCTTCAATCACAGGGCTATATGGCATGAGAGAAGCTGAATTTTAAGACAGTTGTTCTATTTCAAGTCTCACCAGAAGGAATATATTAAAATGGTTTGTTTGGAGAGGATGTGGTATCAGGTGTTCCTATATGGCAGGTTGTTCCCTTGGGCTCCAACCTTCCAAATACTGTTGAAGCTGAATTTAGTATTGTCATTATGGGTTCTGCCCCCACCTCCCTCTGTTGTTCTTTGTCTTGTGAACATTCACTGACGTTATTACCACATGATAGTTTCCACCCAGCAGCTCCATGCAGTGTTCCATCAGGTTCCAGAGGCTATTTGTGTTGCACCCAACTGAATCCTTCACCAGATGATGTTTTGGTGTTGTGCAAAACATCCTGGGCTCTACCAGCTCTGAGACATACAGATGAGGTTATAGCTAGGATTTCTATGATCAAAATATCTCTTCATTATCTTTGGGCCGGTATATTGTTAAATATCCGTTTCCATTTAGGCCCAATCTTCCAGTGGCTCTTAGGATTCATATAACATTTCTCTTTCTCATCTCCTTAGTTTTGGAGTGATGATTTGCCCGGCACTCCAAGTTTAAAGATTTGTATATTAAATTCATGGATGATGGATATTGCTCAGGGATACATGGTACATTTTACTGTCCCAACATTTTCAGAGTATTTTATTACCCACCATGGTGTTTTCAAGAATGATGGTGATTCACAGAAGATTTGAGTTATCTTCAATGGCAGCACACTGACCAACAGTGGTGTATCTTTGAAAGATTTGTTGCCGACAGGTCCTAAACTTCAGACTTTGGTCTGCAATATCATCACCTTGCTTTTATATGATCAATTGTGTTTGTTTAGAAGAAATGGGCTGGTGGCAGGAATCAAAAACTGCAGTTTTTGCATGTTCATCAGTTTCATAAAATTCGCTCTTGTAAATTTATTTTATTTATTCTACATATCTGTAAGTGTAGTTTTCAGTCTGTATAAATACAAATAACATGGTTTTTCGATGTTTGGTTTTGTAAAAATTCATTCTTGCAAACTTATTTTTTGTTGCAGATGTTAGGCATCTGCACTTAATGTAGGGGTATAATATTTGTAGAAACTCAAAAATACAGTTCTTCCAAATTTCATGGTTTCAGGGAATTGGTAGCGACAGTAAACTTTTACCTTAGCATCTCATGACCATACCCATCCTAATCTCATTCACAAACCACATAACTGAAGAACTTCGTATAGAATGTTAGCATGATAATTGCAAGTAGTATTCACACCATTATATCCATAATGCAATGGAAACTCAATTTAGTGATATGAACACCCTATCTCAACATACCCGATGCAAACGTTCTGAACGTATTCTGTTGCAGCATTACAGAAGTCATAACAAAATAAAAAATAATCGTATTGTTTGAAATACTGAAGTTAATGTATTCTTTTTTCAGTCCACAAACAAAAGAATTATTTCCAGTCCTAAAAAAATGGAAAAATCCATTCATGAAATTCCAGGGTTATAGGTGAACAGAGGTGTGGCAATAACCATATAAAGATTTCATGTTGTTTAACATCTTCTAGTGTTTCTCTGTGTGAAGAATGTGTAACAAACTATTTTCTGCTTGGACAAAAAATAAAGTAAAATGCATAAATTTGCATTCACACAATTTTTCACATCTTACAATAACAGCGAGATACTATCTTCAGAAATACATGTGTAAGTACAGTACTGTAGGATACATGTGTATTTATTAATGTGACTTTAAAGTAAATTCTTGTTTCCTGATGTTCTAACAAGAATTCACTTTTTATTATCAACCCTATGTATGCTACAATTTTTTAAAGCTTGCAGTAATTCTATAATCATTTTTTACATACAGTGATAAAAGTGTTTTACTTTGTTAATGGGTAGCCAAATTGTGCATATATGCATAATTACAGTATGTATATTGACCATTAAGTTTGTTTTTGTTAAAATATCAATTGTTTAGTCATAGTAAATAATCAGCCATTAAAACACTAACACTGGTACCACAATATACCATGTTGCATGACAATCACAAAAAGGATTCTCATTTCAATCAAAAACTTAAATAAAATTTTTATTATTTATTTTTAGAACAAGTACTTTTATTATAAGGTACTTGAACATTATTAATAAGTTAAATGAAAAAAAATTTACAGACATTGCACAAATGCAATGCACAGAGAAGGGCATTGAAAATGCTTCAATAAATCTAAAAAATATATATATTTATGTTCATTCATCAATCAATGAATTCATTCTTCATTTACCAATGTACAGATTATAAGTTAAATGTAGTCGCATTCATAAGCGAAGTTTTATGTGTACTACGTTATGGACAACAAAGAAATAGTTTCTATGGAAACTCACCGGTTCCCATTTTCGATCACGCACCAGCGATCGGCCGCAAATGTGCGACACGTCCTTATAAACATTTTCAATGTTAATATTCAACTCGCTTCTGAATTTACCGGTGTTTTAGAAAGTAGTGTTCAAAGCATCATATGTGAGATTAAACACACAAGGAACCTCATTACGCCAGGAAAGAAAAGAAAATGGGAAAATACTGTTTTGGGAAAATGATATAAATTCATTATAACGGCCATAACTTTTTTTCTGTAATGAAGTTCCAACCCTAAAAAAATTATTATTATAAGTTGAGTTAACTCATACTCTCCATGGACTTTTGACATTTATGGGCTTTGAACTTTTTAAAGAAAATAAATTTTCTGTAATTTTAGACACGACATTTTGACTTGGCGAAGAAATTACTTGAAGTCAATCAAGAAATTCAATATTGAGAACTACCCCACATTTTTTACCTTGATGAGAAGTTCACACGACTAGTAAAGTATGGAGTGATTCCTCAATAAAAACACAAGCTTTTCTGTCAGGTCTATCAACTGTAAAAAAACACCACCTAGGAAAGCATTTGGTATTACTTCATATTGGTAAACGAACACAGGTTTTCAGATGGGGGCTTACTACTGTCCCAGACTAAAAAAGGGGGATTATCACACAGAAATGAATATGTTATCACACTAGTGATATGTTCAAAAAGTGGTTTGAAAAGATCATTTGATTGAAGATATTTCGAATACTGCAAATCGGAAAGCTGAAATTGTCAAGTGGCTCAACTTTAAAAATATGTTTTGAAAAAAGTTGTATCAAAACTGAACTTTTAGAGATAGTAAAACAAAAATCGGGACACAGTGTTTTAAGAGTTCCTCCTTATCACTGTATTTTGAATCCCACTGAATTAATGTGCGAGTCAGTTGGAAGGGTATGTTGCTGTTACAACACAACATATAAGCTGCCTGTTACAAAACAATTGATAGAAAATGCGGTAAATAAAATAATGGCAGACAAGTGGCATCACTGTATTGAGCATACGATCAAGGAAAAAGACAAACTATGTGAACTAGACAACATTATCGACGTGGTCATGGACAGTCTTATCATTAATACCACTTATACATGTGATTATTTAAATTCCAACATAGATATAGAAGGGATTGAATTACTTCTCCGACAGCGACTGATAATATACAATAAACTGGCAGGTAATTATCACAGCTTCTATTTTAGTTTTAAATCAACTTTAGTATTTTTTGTTTTGTTGGGATTCTTAAACAGTGAATAAAAAAGTCATTAACTGGTGTTATAAAATAATTCATTGTCGCTCTGACGTCACACAAATTTTACTTTAGTCAAGAATTTAAAAGTGATCACAGTTTATATGTGTTTGTACAGTATCATATTAAATGTAGTCTGTCTGTACTTGCTTCTATCAGAGTGACATGGCTCTAATTCAAGCAGAAATAGTGTTTCAGATGTGCCACACCTGTTAGCTTACATCATGATTAAAAAACAGAAATAGTATATAACATATGCATGAATATGAGACAGCTGATGGGGCAAGCGCATGATACATTTGCTAACAATCGACCAAAAAAGCGTACAAGTTCATAGTTCAAAGGGCAATTTGGTTCTCCCTGACAGAAACCCCACATGAATTTTTTTTATCACTTTGTAACAGCTGACTAAACATAGATTCACACTATCACCCAGGAAGGAAAGAATAGTCAAAACAGTATGCTGAAGCAAAACAGTATGCAACTAAGAATTGAAAACAGACTCATCAAACAGGAAAGGCTATAGCATTACAACAGGAAATATAATAAAAGGTAAAACAATCATAGAAGAGCAATAATGCGTCTTTACTGGGTCATCTTTAATGTAAACAGTGAAACTAAAACAAAGAGGCGACATTTATTGAGAAAAAAGAGCTTTCTTATCATGACAGTGCTCCAGCATCTTCATCTCTGATTGCAGCAGCAAAACTGATAGAATTATACTACAAAATTGTTTCCCATCCTCCAACTCTCCAGATTTAGTCATCACAAGTTATTATTCATTCGCAAACATAAAAATTTCTTGCAGGGAAGAAATTGCATTAAATTATATAGTGATTACTAAAACAAATACTTTTATTTTCCGGAGTTGGGCATGTCATACCTTACAGAGAGAATAAAAAAGCTTGAAAATTACTGGTCTCAGTTTTTACTCGACCATTTGTCATTTGTCTGTCACACAATAACTTTTGAACACCACCAACAAATTTTTGTAAAACTTGGCATATATGCATACTTTCACCCTACTGTTTTTCAGATTTATCCCTTCAAAAACAGAGGCAAAATGTATGGGGGGGGGGAAGGTCAAAATTAGAAAAAATTGCAAAAGCACAAGGGGGGTTTCAAATTAAAGGAAATCTAAACCACAACCTCAATATAGAGTTAATTTTTGAAAATTTCAAAATCCAGGGCCCAAAAAGTGGATGAAAACTGATAAAATTGCAAAAATTCATGTAGGATATTGAATTAAACAGAATTTTAAGTAACACCTGAATGTAGTTTTGGAAATTTCAAAATCTTGGGACCCACGACCAAAAAAGAAATCAAAAATTTGAAAATCCAGCAGGGTATCAAACCCAGCAGGAATGGAACCCAAATCCAAATGTTTTGAGTTTTTAGTGTTTATTGTGTGATTGTGTGCTCTACAGTTGTTATATTACTGAAGAAACAGTACAGAATTTGGGATTTTTGTAATTTTTATCATAAATAAAAAATTATTAAATCATATATTCTTGTTAATGACAGAACTGTAGTTGTTAGATTCAAAATTAATAGAAAGTTATAAAACACGACAGAGTCTTTGTGTCATTGGTGTATATGCTCCAGAGAATGGTAAGGAGGAAGCAAGATTTATTTTATGAGTTGCAGAATCAATTAGATATGTACAATAACACGGATCCTGTAGTTATAGCTGGTGATCATAATGCTGAAGTTGGTAACCAAATTATTGAAAATGTTATTGGTCTTTTTAGAGAGTCGTCTATTAATTGAAACTACATAAATATGAGAGAATGTGCTAATGAAAATAAACTAAAAGTAAGAAATACATTTTTTTAGGAAAAAAGAACATTAACAAATAAACTTGATCAGCCACAATTATTATTTATTTTACATTCACTAATTTAATAAAGGGTACGCATCGCTGACAGCGTAATAATAAACCAAAACATAGGCAAGAAATGCTTTATGTTTATCACTCTATATGTCAAAAAGTAGTTATATTGTGGTCCCAAATTGAGGTTTGGACAAGATGGAGTAAAGTTTGGAAAATTACTGGGGCACACAGAAAGGAAGCTTTTAAGGTATATCTGCTCCATGAAGTATGCTCAGGGAGCATACTAGTAAATCTTACTTACCGACTTTTCCCCATGACTTTACTGTAATGCAACGACAAATTATCCATGTAATCCTAATTTATTTTAAAAATTAATATTATTGGGTCATTCCATGCCAGCCAAACCAACCAAAAAAATTTTAAGATCCAACCTGACCATTTCAGATTTCAATTAAACTTTCAGGAATCATTCTTCTTTATGATAGAAATCAGAATAGATTTTTAGATTTTTTTTATCTGTTTGGGTTTTGATGTAATTAATTTTTAAAATTTAGAAAAAATACCGTTTTTTGGCTTTCATGAACTTTTTAATTCTTGAATAACTCAAGTTCTATAAGGCCTAGAGACTTGCTTAACCCCTCATTTTAAAAAGAATCTTACAAGGTTTAATTTGATATGCTACTTGACTGTTTGGTGATTTTTTTTTCCAAAAAACATTTTTACATACATTTTTGAGTTTTTTAAAAAAATTGAAAAAAAAGTTTCTTGTAATATTATAAAATATGAAATTCTGAAACTTTTAGAATGGGATCTCAATGGCATCAGGAGTTATGACAAAAACCTTAAAGTAATGTACAACGCATCTATAGGCTAATAATTTTTGTTTTGTGTTTACACGGTAACATTGTAAAATCTACGTTTTTTAACATTGAAAATGTTTATAAGGACGTTTCACACATTTGCGGCCGATCGCAGGTGCGTGATCGAAAATTGGAACCAGTGAGTTTCCATAGAAACTACTTCTTTGTTGTCAATAACGTAGACAATTTTGAATTTTTTGGTGAGTTTCAGTGCCATATCCCCTTAAATTTATCTTAAGGTAGTACATCAGACAAGAATTTATTACGGAGCAATGGATCAGGAGGAAGCGAGTGGAAGTACAGCTCAGACTTCTACCGATTCGAGTGTAGAAGGAACTAATTTGGCGGAAAAGCTACAACTGGAAGCAGAACGTCGAAAACGAAAGCTCGAATATTGCCGAGAGTGGAAAAAGAAGCAAAAAGTACAGAAAGTTGAGCAAGGTTTGGTCAAAACTCCACTAACTGAATCTGAACGTCTGCAACGAAAACGAGAAAATAAAAAACGCTATCGAGAACGTAAGAAAGAAGCAAAGATGAAGAGCAATGAACAGGAAGGTTTGGTCAGAACTCCACTAACTGAATCTGAACGCCTGCAACGAAAACGCAAAAATGATAAACGGTATCGAGAACGTAAGAAAGAAGCATATATGATGAGCAATGAACAGGAAGAATGTGAAGAGAAGCAAGTGAGCAATTTAGCAAGATATATCGAAACGCACTTTTATAATGACAATTTGAACGACTACTGCTTTGTTTGTGAACGAATTTGGTGGACTAAAAGCTTAAAAGACGTTACTGGACACGCAGACGTTATATAAATACTTAATAAACATGGTTATAATATTCTTGACAAATCTAAAGTATGCCACAACTGGTATAGATGCCTAAAGAAGAACAGGTTGCCACCTTACGCGACAATCAACGGCTTTAAGTACCCACAAATAGCAGAGAATTTACCTGAACTAACGCCAATAGAGGAACGTTTAATATCGCCGCGCCTTCCATTCATGCACATTCGTAACATATCATACTTTGCTGGCGCTAAACTTATAATTGGACAAGTCATAAACGTACCGATAAACCTTGATACCACTACTCTGCAATTGCCTCGCATGTTGAATGACGATTTGGCGTTTAACGTTTGCCTTAAGAAGCACATAATCAATAAAAGTTCTTAATGCGAAGACTGGTTTCTAAAAGTAAATTAAAGCTCTGGTTAAGGCATCTGTTGACGACTGAGCTATTCAGACATTATAACATCACGATTAATGACAAGTTCTTCAATAATGAGCCTGAAAATGAAAGCAGTGCGTCTAGTGAGGATGAAGACGAGGATCAAGAACGACAGCAAGTAGAATGGAAAGACTTACTGTCTCGCATAAATCAATCTAATAGCAAAATAACAAACATACAGCGAGATGTAACTGGCGAAGAGTACATCAAATTGCAGCAGCATACCTTATTCTGGTGTGAAGATTTGATTTTATATCTAGCCCCCCTGGACAAAATAATAACCATTATCGCTCGCATTCGATGAAGATGCAGAAGAGTTATCATTCCCAGCAATATATTATGGTGTGAAACGGCAATTTACTTGTCAAGCCACACCATTCATGATAGCTAGTAGCGAAATACGTAAACGGGATCGGAGAGGTGTAAAATCCGATCATATCTTGTATATGGCTGCTAAAGTGCTGCGTTTGAGAATCGTAGCGAATGTAAACTTAGCGTTTCGAGCAAATAATAATCAAATCAACAGCGTAGCAAGACGAGATCTGGAAGATACCGAGTTTGGTAAGAGCTTGCTGCTAAAAATTGAAGCGTTCATGAGAAACATACCGAACTCAATCCAATATTGGATCAGCGTAAAGTGGAATTATTCAGTATGATGGGACAATTAGGCAAATGTACCATATTTATCACATTGAGCGCTTCAGAAATACATTGGCCTCATCTCTTAGAATCTATTTATCGCTTTCAAGAAGATATACCAGTAGACGTGCCGACAGATCCAGCGATATTTGATGGCATGTCGAGCACAAATCGAGTAGAATTGGTAAACAACGATCCAGTTTTGTGCTGCTTGTATTTCGAGAAATTGGTGTCGACCTTTATTAACGCATTTAAAAAACCAAATGGCATGTTCGGAGATCATTATGTAGTTGATTATTTCAAGCGCATCGAATTCCAACATAGAGGTAGCCCTCATTATCATATTATGTTACTATGGTTAAATAATGCACCAATGTGTAAAAATATCACAGATAATGACGATTTAACCGCCATTACATCGTTAATCGATCAAATAAGCACAGTCGATAGTTCAAAATTGAAAAGCGAATGAAATTTACAGACCCATTGTGTTTTTCCCGAGTATAATTAGTGTTGTGAATCAACAAACAAATTATCCATCATGTCTTTTATTTAAGTCGTTTTGTTAGTGCTGATCAATCAGATGATGATCACGAACCTCGAGTATCAACTTCGATCATCGAACCATGCAAATATACGTTACCTCCTAATGATGGTAAAGATTCTTTCTTTACAGTAACAAATCTAAAAGATATCTATGATGATTTTACTAATACGTGCAAGGATAAGATCTGTATTAGTACTGTCGACAAACTGAAAGAAACTCATCTTAAATTGACGAAAAAAGCAATTGTTCACCAGCATTTCGTTCAATTCCAATATAAGGAGGTGCCTCATCTACTGCTAACTACTAACGCGTACGGGTTGTTTATCAACGATTCTGAAAATTTCACCTCCAGAAACGTAATACAGGATTTAGATCATCTTCAAGCCAAATGAAGATGATCATCTTAGATCATGTGCATTTGTTGTTACCGACTGTCAAATATTAGTGGAATCAACAGAGCAAAGAGTTGATGGAAGCGTTTAGCGAAACGTTTGTAAATATGAAATGCATAGCCAATACATCTGCCTTTATTGATGCCGTTGACCGCTATAAATTGCATGATTTTGCAATTGTAGTTCAGAATATGAAAGCGAAAATATTAACGGCCGATAAAATTGGTAAGAATGATCAAATTATGCCTGCAGTATTTGGAGTAAGATTGTATAATTCATTCGGAACACCAAGTAAAATTACAGCGCCTTTGTATACCAAAATTAAGAACCAACAAACATTAACTTGCGGCAAATGGAAGGAACTCAAGACTGCTGCTTATATGCATTCAGTTCTCTTATTGAAAGTTGCTGGTTTTAAGTTAACATCATTGGGGATCACTCTAGATATGTTCGTCGAGATGCTAGTCTTCGATAAGTTTGAATGAATGGACAAGATTAATAAAGCAGGACCTCGTAAAGTATTGTCGCGATTTACAATCCAAGAGGATCAGATGTCTTCGGAAGAGGAATGTGATGAACAGCCTGAGAAAAAGCGCAAAATCAACATGGATGATTGGTGAATGCATGCGCGCTTATGAATGCGAGCGACTACATTTAACTTATAATCTGTACATTGGTAAACGAAGAAAAATAAATATATATCTTTTAGGTTTATTGAAGAATTTTCAATGCCCTTCTCTATGCATTGCATTTGTGCAATGCCTGTAAATTTTTGTTACTTACATCATACTAATACATAGTCAATCATCATAACAAGGAAGGTTACATACCTGGTTTTACATGATAAAAATAATGTTTTTTTCTTGGTTAGCACTCAAGTCATTTTGTAATCGCACCGAAATACCTAAATAGATCTTAGTTCTTCTTTAATTTAACAGATAATTTCTTGTTTGCCTTTTTAGTTTCTAAGTCTGTAAGGCGATAAACTATTCCTGTTGCTGTTGTAGGATCAACTTTTGTTAAAACCTCACTTTTGTGCACAACTATTATGTCAGTAAATTGTGGGTATTTGAAAGATGGAGAAGGGCCATGTGGTTCCAAAAAACTTATTTTTACTTCATCTCCTTCTGCTCCTAACACACAACCTAATCACCATTTGTCTGAGTATTGGCATGTGACAAAGCCAACAATGTCATTAGTGTCCAAATCAGCATCAGTGTCGTCAGCTGAAACTATTTCTACACTTGATACCTCTGAAAATGAGTGGCTTTTCACTAAAACTCTAGTCTCACTCATAGGAGTATAACTGTGAAATTGCTGAGTGCCCTTGATTGTTGTTGCTGCTTCAAACCGTCTCTTCATGGTCTGTTTCTCTGCCTCATGTTCGTCTTTAGTGGAATACAAAAAACTGATGTTGTCAATATTGGCTTTAGCCCAGTCATAAAGTTGGCGAGGGGTCATGATTTGTTCATTGCAAACCATACGTAGACTGGCCAATACTGCTAAACGTTTTACAGTTCCTCCTACACCGTCACATGCATTCTTTCCATGTGACGATGCAAAAAGTTCCATTCAGCCTTAATTCCAAAATCGTTCTCATGATGGCAGAGATTGAGGAAGTTGGATTTGTTTTTGTACTGTGATGCTGCTCCATCTGAAAAATAATGGAGCTTTTCGGGCTTATGAGGCAGGTTCTGTTTAAGAAAGTCAATCATGAGACGTTGAAATAAATGAACAGCAACGGTATCGTGTGTCATACAATCAGAAATGATAACTAAGTTAAAGTATGCCAGCTTTTTGCTTTCCTCATCCATGTAGTATATAACAAACGGATGTATTGTTGCTTGAGCATTATTCCAGTGAAAGCCTTGTGCAGCATCTTGAAGTACAAATGTATACTCTGCAGCAAAATCACAAAGCACAATGCACTGGTTTTGAGGTAATTTTCTTTTAAGTGTCGCAAGTATGAAGACTGTTGAGTAGCAATGAAAGAGTGTCTTAAAGAGTTTTAGCAAGCTCTGAAACAAATAATCCACAAACTCTTCTGTTGGTTTTGTAACAGTTTCCAGGACACAGTTGTTATCAATCTGCATCCATTGTTTGAAACTCACACATTTTCAATGCTATTTTGCTCAAAAGCTTCTTCAAACCTAGCCTTCAAATCGTCACTTCCTGAGCAATTAACACAATTTGCAAAATAACATTTACATGTTGGAGTTTTGCAAATTGTATTGCTTGTTACATCTTTGTATGTTTTAATAGGGAGCTCGCCATTTGTTAATTCAGGTATTTTGCACTGAGCCATCATTAATTTGGCATGCTGATGTATTGTGCAAACGCACACAGTGTGTCCCACTGGACCCAGGAAGAACACAATGCTTGGGACGAAGCTCACAAAATTTAGTAAATCCAATTTTCTGATCTGGGTAACGCTCCTTGAATAGTACATATGCTTCTCTTAATGTACTTAGAATTAAATACTTTTGCACGTGTACACGTTTGCCATGTTTTCACCGAGACAAAATCTTTTTTACCTGGCATCTGACGACTAACTTCATCATTTTGATAGAAGTCCTTGACTAAGGCCACCATTGCAGGGTCCAATGTTCTTCCAGGCTTTTGGGTCTGGGGATGACATAACACCTTTTTCATGCAAGTTTTATTGCCTTTCTAGCTGTAAAGTTAGACACTCCAAATTCAGTTTCAATTGTTTTTAGAGTCCAGCTTTTGGGAAAGTGTAGTTAGAATCTGCATTCTCACACTTTTGTCTGTAGTAGTGTTGAACTTTTCTTTTAATTGATTAATAACTTCACTGTCATTATTTTTTATGGCGTCAGAGTCAGAGGTATCTGGACTTAAATTTAGAACTTTTGTTCGGAAAGCTTCAGTCACTTTTTTGATCTTTTCATCTGGGTATTTTTTCACTTAAACGTTTTCTATTTATTGGCATTTCATCTATAGCAGCAAGACTTTTGTTTAAGGCTTCAATTGCCTCTACTTTCTCTGGAGTTGAACATGTGTTTTGAACTTATACTTCAGGAACATTCAAATCATACTGCGATTCTGAGCTGTCCGAATGCAATTCTTCTTGCTTAGTTGGAATTTCTGGTAGCTTTAAAACAGCTTTACGACGACCACAACATATCTTGTCGCCTTCACGTAAATTGGGATTGTTTTAAAACATTTTCATTCACAGGTCTCAAGCTGTTTTTGTAGTAATAATGACCAGCCTTTTTAAACGGATTACAACAATATACTGAAAAATGTTGTTTGACTGGGTTCACCCATATTGTTATCACAGGAGAACACTTCTTTCACATCCACTAAAAAAGTAATAACGTATAAAAATCATACTTTTACGCAAAATACTTTTTAAGTGGCACTGCCAACAACTAACTGTTTACTCACTGAGATCTTAAAGGAAACTAAGCAAAAACCGAGCTAGAGTGGGTATGAGTCACACTCCTGTAAGAACATGAATCAGACAAGTCTGTACAGGCTCTGTGCTGTGCCAGAACACCTGTAATTGGCAGATATTTTATTCACAATGATCTTAAATAAGTTATGGCTTGATTATTTGTTTGTAGGTTTAGTAAATCTCTATTATAATCCCTATTGTAAACTGGTTACCTTAGAGCCTACGTATATTTTTTACATTTAAAAAAATTTAAGACTGATTGGAATCTAGCCCTTACCTTAAAACATTGTCATACGTTTTTTGGCATAACTCCTGATCCCAATTTAAAAGTTTCAGGATCTGTAACTTTTAATATTACAAGAAACATTTTTTTCAAATTTTTTAAAAAACAATTTCAAAAATGTATGTAAATGTTTTTGGATTTCAAAAAAAAAAAAAAAATCACCAAACAGTCAAGTAGCACATCAAATTAAACCTTGTAAGATTCTCTTTAAAATGAGGGTTCAAGCAAGTCTCTAGGCCTTATAGAACTTGAGTTATTCAAGAATTAAAAAGTTTGAGAAAGCCGAAAAACGGTATTTTTCTAAATTTTAAAAATTAATTATATCACAACCCAAACAGATAAAAAAAATTTAAAAATATATTCTCATTTCTATCATACGGGAGAATGATTCCTGGAAGTTTCATTGAAATCTGAAATGGTCAGGTTGAGTGACAGGTTGATTTGGCATGGAATGACCCTATTACATGTTACCATTATTTTCTACAAAACAGCTTGAGATATTTTATTATTGTTTATGTTATGATTTTTTCTTATTACTATAAATTTTTATTACACATTATACATAAATCAAATGCTTCAAGAAAATATGAGTTTTGTAGTTTTTAAATTTACAGATATTGTACACCTTTCATTTTAAAATCAGTTCCTACACATTGTACTACTATAAATGATATGAATTATATGTAAATTGCAATTATGAAAACTCATAAATTCAAAGTTATTTATATATAACTGATTGATAAGTTACTGATTGTTTACTTTCTTCATTATTTGTACTTTCATGTAAACATTTTTTTTATATAATTTAATTACTACAAGTAAAAAAAAATACAAAACACCTGAAAATTACAATTGTTGTGCTTAACAGTTTGTTTCTGTTTAAGAATGGTTCTTAACCTAGAAAATATTACTACATATACCCATTTATGAAAAACTACAATATTTATGTGCAAAACATGGTATAAAATAACTGTTATAGTATAGTAACTTGTACAACAACAGCGATTATAATTTCCTACACTTATATATTCACAGTATTTAACTTAAGGTTAATAAATTGAAATATATTGCACACCCTTCAGAAAAATTTTGCCGAACAATGTATGATGATATATATAAATATAAACATACCACAGGAGTATATGATCTTATTCCAAAATAATCAAGACGTGAGTAAGGATGATACCTATGATGAGACCCACGATTCAGAAAATCATGCTTAATATTATAATCACTACTAAAATAATTTTCTTGTTTTCTAGAATAATCCAGTCTGGGTCTTTTAAACCCTTCTTTAGTCCAATCCTATTGAACAAAAAAATAATATACAATAGATTCACAGCACAAACTATGATAGTTTTGTTACTCATATCCAGAAGTTTCTTCTAGTTTGAAAACAGCATATTTTTTACATGTAACTAGGATACACGACTGATTATTCTAAACATACTAACAAGCTGAAAGAAAAACTGACAAAAAACCATGAACACACTGACCTCTCAAATGTTTATGCAAGTTACATTATTAAAAAATTACTAATGACCTAAATCAATATCAATGTTACATATATTATGCATGTTTCGGTGTTCAGACATGATTAGCATGTTCGTATGTTCATTCAACTTCTGTTGTTGGCTGCTTTGTCTGGTATAATAATAATAATATTATTAATAAGTACTGACCAAGATTTTATTCAATGAATAGTATTTGATGGACAATGCATCGTTTGTCAGTCAGTACTACAAGCCAAAATTATGCTTGAAACACTTTTTTTTTTATGTATTTGTAAATACAGTAGAGTCTCACTTATCCAACATAAACGGGCCGGCAGAATGTCGGATAAGCGAAAATGTCGGATAATAGGGAGGTGTTAAGAAAAAGCCTATTAAACATCAAACTATGTTATAATTTTATACATTACGAACCTAATAATCGTTTTACAACAAAACAACAACAAAATTAACTAAAAAATGAACTTACAGTTACAGAATTGTCTGAAGTTAAATACACTTAAAAAGTTTAGTCCTGTGATGATTTAAAGAAATGTTTGATCGTAGTCTGCTTTCCTGACGAGTGCCGTTTCTTCGCTGCCAAGTCTCGCCATCTTTGTAGCATCATTATGTCGATTCCTGCAGCTTCTTCTTGTTGTTCAATGTATTTAATTGCAGTTTCTAGAACCTTAACTCCGTCGTTATGTGAAATTGTGAGAGGCTCAACAGTTGGTGCTTGATCTTGCTCTTCAATTTCGTTGTCATCGCAATTGACAAGAGTGACAATTTCTCCATCAGTTACATACTGATCATCATTCTTCATCAAACTTTCGATTTCTTGCAAAGATGAATCCTCACATCCAGGGATACGTTGCACTAAAGGTAGAATGGTTTCTTCGGTTTCATCTGTGCTTTCCGTTTCCATACTTTCATCATTGCCTAGCAGCTTCTTCCATGATTTGGCAATTGTTGGAGCCCTTATGTCAGCCCAGGCTCTTGCAACCCAATAAGCAACATCCTTTACATTGATGCGTTTCAATTTTTCAATCATGTCTTGTCCTTCTTCAATTTCTTCTATCACTGTGGACAGTAGCTTCCTGCGATAGTTCCTTTTTATCGTTTCCAAAATGCCCTGATCCATAGGTTGGCATATGGCGGTTACATTGGGGGCAGAAACATTGCCTAATGTCACCATCTTGAAGCTCCTCTGCATCAGGGTGCGTTGGAGCATTATCTACCAACAAAACTGCTTTTCTGGGTAAATTATTTTTTTTCAAAAACTTCTCTGTTGAAGGAATGAATTCCTTAAAAAACGAGTCTTTGAAAATTTCACTGCTCATCCATGCGCTTTTCTGACTGTAGTATTTTACAGGAAGAGCGTTTTTTGAAACGGTTTTAAAGGCTCTAGGATTTTTGGACTTTCCAATCATTGGAAGGTCCATTTTGAGGTTTGCTGTAGCATTGCTGCATGCTAAAATTGTCAGCCTTTCCTTACTATGCTCGTAGCCAGGGGCTGCCGCTTCAGTTCTGGCTGCAAGACTCTTACTAGGTAACATTTTGTAATTAAGGCCCGACTCATCACAGTTAAATATCTGATCACCAGTTAGCCTTTCAGTTTCAATAAATTCCTGAAATCTTTTCTTGAATGCTTCCATTTCTTCAAAATTTGATGATAGTTTTTCACCACAAACACTTAACTGACGGATACCGTAGCGTTTCTTCCATTGGTCGAGCCAACCGACACTTGCTGTGAAATCTGGGTCCCCTTCATTGAATTCATTACGAAAATGCAACGCCTTTTGCTGTAAAATAGGCCCTGAAATAGGCACACCTTTGTCTCTGAACTGTGTAAACCAAACATACAAAGATTCACTAACTTTTTCATAGTCACATTTTTTAATAGTTTTTCTTTCTTTTAATGCACCCTCCGTAACTCTTGATGCACACCATTTTTCTATTTCTATTCGTTTTTTTCTAGTTTCCTATTGTTACCCGTGCAACGCCAAAGTCGTCAGCCACCTTCTGAATTGTCTCTCCCTTGTCCAGGCTCTTGATTGCCTCAAGTTTTTGTTCCATCGATACAACTTTCTTTCTTTTCATCACCATACTTGCGTAAATTTCAACTTTTAAACAACACAACAACGTTTGTCAAATTAACACACACAGACACATACGCATGTAACAGATGATACACCGATCCGCATACAATGATAAACTGCACTGCACTGAGTAGTGAGTTGTGACAATGAGTGAGTGAGGGTGGGGCGAATGACAGACATGAGTCATAGTGTAGACTGTACAGTCGGGGTAACTAATTAGCTGCGGTAGAGTCGGGAGCAATAAAAAATAGACTACGCTCACGCTCGCAACTTGCAGTTCTTGTTGCCGATTAATGCATTTTTTTTTTTTTTTTTTTTTGTGGTGGGACGTCGGATAATACGGAATGTCGGATAAGCGAAGGTCGGATAAAAGAGACTACTGTAATATGTACGGTTTTCCGATCATGGTAGTCTCTTTAAATGTTTTATAAATTTTGTATCATTAATGAATTACAAATTTTCAATGTGCATTTTATGTTTATGTGTATGTGATTTAAGAAGTTCAAAGTAATATTTTTTGCCTTTTCTACACATAATTTAGTATTTTTCATACTTTATTGTATGTTTTCATGTAATATTGTTTATTGGACACACTATATTGATTTATATCGTAAATACACATATCCTTAATTACCATATGTTTTTTTTCATCATTACATTCTGTTTATAACAATTTCGTCTGATTTGCTGTAATAAAGTTGTGCATATTATGGGTTTATAACTCACTTTTATTTTTCAAAAACCTGTTCAATTATATGTAATTTCAGAATAATGGGGTTCTACTGTATATAAGAAACAATTGCAGTTTGAAATATTTCACTATACAAACAGTTTTTATTAGTGGTTCCAATTAAAAAAAAAGAAACATTTTAAACTAATTCAGAAATGGTTATGGCAAATCTATATAAGATAAAGCAAAGCTCTTAATGACTGCAAACTTCATTTTAAGACTTTTGAAAGAAAACATTGCTTGAACAACTCTACACATCACCAAGTAGTAAAATAAACACAATCTTTCAAAAATACCTTATGTTTATAAAATATTTTGTATAATTTTTTATGAAATATTGGATGCTATAGATCTGTGTATTTAGCCTCACAAAAACAAATAATAGTTGCACTTTTATTTTTTATCCGCAACTAGTTCCTTTACATCTCGCTCCTTAAAACATTAACTGCAAGCTATTTGTTGTACGAGTCTCAGTGTGACTTAGCATCTAAGCCACATAATACTACATTTTAGCAGTCACCTTGTTACATTCAAACACTACTTTTTAGTAGAAAATTATGTGAAATTATGTTAATTTGTGTATCTGTAAATAATGTCTATATGTAAATAACTGACTGTATTTATATTTGAATTTTCCTGTTTTTTAATGTGTATCTTAAATAAATACAATTTTGTATTCATCACTATTTGGAATAAAGCTCAAGGCATTTTTGTTATTCTCTATAAACTGTTTTTTGTTTTTGTTTTTTGTATTGTAATTAAAGAATACTGAATAAATGTTAGCAAGTTTTTTCTTCATTTTTCATGTTTTCATCCCTAAATTTAGTTCTCAAAAGTTTTAGGATAAAAGATTCTCTATGATTTACAACACATATTATTATTTTTACTTAACATGTAATAATATAAATGCACGATACATTAGTATTAGTGTTGTATAGTATTTGCAAGACAGGAATATGGTTTGTAAGCAGCTCAGGTTTATAAGAATTCTTATAAGAAATCATCCCAAACTAACTTTAATAATTATGAATAGGGGGCGGATTTCTATGATATGCCATATTTTTTTTTCTTTACATTATTTCAGGTTTCAGCTTGATTTAAACTTGATTCCAAGTATTCTGATGAAGATTGGTAGGGTTTTATTGTGCATATAATTGCATATTTCGGTAGTTTTTAAGTTTTGTACCATATTTAGCACTAAAATGCATATTTAAGTTATGTTTTGATTTTTCATATGCACATTTAGACATTTATAAGTTTTACAGCATATTTACAGTGACAATGGATTATAATGGCATTTTTCGTGTATTTTTCACACCAAAATGCATTTATTTGTTCCGTAACAAATTGTGGTGTGTTAAAGTAGTAGACACAAGTAGTAATTGTGGTATGTTAAGTAGTTCAGTTTATCCATAAAATACCTATACATTCGGAGAAATGTGAATAAGGTGTGAAATGTCTTTGGAATGGAAATTTTCAAGTACCGTGAGGCCTCTATTGTTTGCCTCCGTGAGCGATAATGCCAGCGAGGAGAAGTGAAGGGAGGGGGAGGGTTTTTCTTACATTTTGTAAAGTGCTTTTAACTTTCACCTTCCCCTGTAATGATCATTCAGTCATTCATTCCTTGTGTCCGCAGTTTGTTTCCATCATGCCTAGAATAAAGAGTTCGGTGAATGAAAAGTTGCACGGTTTTGTTCGAGAATTTGGCAATAAAATATTTAGTACCGATGACACTATTTTATTTTGTAAGTTGTGTGAAGTTAAAGTCGCTGCTGAGAAACGTTTCACTGTGCAGGAACACTGTAATACGGGAAAACATAAAAATTGGTTACAAAGACAGTCAGCTGTCGAAAGTAGACAACTTCTATTATTCGAAAAATCTGCTAGTACTCAACTTCATCTTCCAACACTTCAGAGTTTACGAAGAATCTCTGCAGGGCGATGATGTCATCCAACTTCCCATTGAAAAAGCCTAACAATCAAAGCCCGAGACAACTTCTGGAGAAATATATGAAACATCTGGTTCCAAGTGAATCCACACTGAGGAAGAACTATCTGACTGGGTGCTACAAAGAGGTGTTAGATAAAATAAGATGTAGTGTGGGGGACTGTGAAATATGGGTTTCAATTGATGAAACAACAGATGTTGATGGGAGGTATGTTGCAAACGTGATTGTTGGCACACTGAAAGAAGACAGACCTGGAGAAATATTCCTCCTAACATGGTGAAGTCCTAGAGAGGACAATTCATTCAATTATTGCTGTCTCATTCGACGATTCTTTGAAAATACTGTGGCAAAATTGGGGACAAAGAGAGAATGTTATTCTCTTTATTACTGATGCTGCTCCTTATATGATGAAAGCACCCAAGGGACTAAACATGTTATATCCGAAGATGAGACATGCAACATCCCTTGCTTTACATAGAGTTGTCGAAGAAATTCACAGTAACTACCCGGAAGTGGATAAACTAATATCAAATGGAAAGCCTTTAAGAAATCACCACTCCGCCTGCAGGCATTTAAAGATGCAGCTCCTTCATTGCCTCTTCCTCCCCAGCCTGTCCTAACCCGTTGGGGTATCTGGATTGAAGCTGCGGTATATTACTGCAACAATTACGACACCGTGGAGAAGATAATAAACTCCTTGGACCCTACAGATTCTTTGTTAGTGAAAATAATGGAAGATTTGTTTTCATGTTCCACTATAAAAACTGACCTGGCTTACTTGAAATCCAACTTCGGTTTCTTACCGAACAAAATCACCCAGCTAGAAGCTTCAGGTTCTGAACTAAGTGATGCTCTGAATATTGTAAAATACACAGAACATGAGTTAAAACATGCAAAAGGAATAGTAGCAGCCAAAGTTCGTGCAAAATTAGTGAGTGTACTGGAGAAGAATCCTGGATTTTTGCAACTGTGCGGCATAAGTGAGATTTTGTGCGGAAATGAACCAGGTTCAGACTTCGAAAATAAATTTTCAGCCTTTAATCTAAGTTTTTTTAAGTACACCCCCATTATTTCGTGTGATGTGGAGAAAAGTTTCTCTCGCTACAAGCCCATTTGTAGCGGGGCATTTTGGGCCTACCTGGGGTAATAAGGAATTTTGTAATTTTTGTTTTTTTTTTTCATAAACAGATAACATTTTTGATGATAGGGACAAAAATTTATAAAGAGAGGTAAATTTATTGGTGGCGATGAAAACAACTGTGGCAGCACTGCTTGAGGCGTTGTATGCAGAATTATTTAATAATATTGTGTAAACCAGAGCACAGCAACAGACAGCAAATTGCGCCAAGGTCAGCTCCAGTGACACAACAAAACTGTCAACAAGTTATGCAACTAACATCATACCATATTACGTCAGAGACGAACCTTAGTGTGGAATGCCGTTATGCAACGAAAGTAGTCTGCTGGCGGAATGATACTAACTGTAAAACAAAGGAAAGTGATCATCCAATCATAGCCGCTTCACAAATTAGCGCCTATGGCTCTTCCCCAGTCTCATCTCATCACTCTCGCGAGTTACATGTAACAGTTCCGGAAAGTAAGTGCGGGCCCGCATACAACATATAAAATGTGACGAAAATGTAAAATAACTAACAGTTTTCTACTCATTACAACAGTTTTATTTTTTTTGGAAATTATTCTTTAAAACTGAACAATGTGCGCGTAAAAGTGTGACGCCACCAACTCAACTGAACAGCTAAGTAGCCATGTATCCATAAGATTTTAACAAGGGGTTTTCAAAATTACTGGCAGAATGGGGAAATAAATTTTTAATAAAATATAAAATATAAAATGAGAGCTCTCAAACCATAAAATAATTGTGTGTGCGTGAGAAAGTATGTAGACAAAGAAGGCTGGTTTGTATTGTTTGTATTTTAATTTAATTCATATTTAATTTCTTGAAGTTTGTTTGGAATTTATATACCATGTTTTAATTCTCATTGTAGCAGAATGATTATATAATCAATAACTTTCGTAAATGTGAATTTATAGAGAGAGAGAGAGGATGGCAGGAGGTAGTTTGTTAACAATAAAAAATTATAGTAAAAAATGTCAATAAAACTCCATTCATGGGAAACAAATAAAGTTTTCTTTAATTTTTGAACAACCGATTCTGATCTCCTGTTCGCCTCAAAAGAACCCTTAACATGGTAAGAACATATATTTTTTTCTATGTACGTAGTTGGTAACAAAGATGGCGCCCGACAGTAAACAGTGAATACAGTAACCGTAGAATCAGTTCAACCATGTTTTGATATATTTTTTAATATCAAGATTTTGAAAAGTATCAATGGCTTCTGAACAGGGACAATTTATATAATATAATTATATAAATATAGGCCTACTTGGGAGAGCAGAATAATGGTTGTTTGAGGTAATTAAAAAAATGTATAAACATAAGTAGTAAGGTTATGATATGATTGATAGATGTGTATTATAAATAAGTAAGAACTAAATAAAAATGATGAATACTAATGAAAATATTAACAGTGAAATCAGTTTCACTGATAGTCAAACAAAGTCAAATAAATAGTAATTTAAGCGAGACTGAATCGAGAATAATGGAAGGCGTCACTAGTCAATCGACGCCGACCTCAGTTAAGAAAGAGAATAATAGTGATATGAGTATCATGCTCGGCCAATTCGAGAAAATAAATAGTAATTTTGAGAGTTTTGAGACCAAATTCAATGAAATGAATAATAGTTTTAATGTGAAATTTGATATTCGGAACAGTAAATTCGATGTTCAAAAGAATAGTTTGGATGAATTAAAAAACCAAATCTATAACAAATTAGATGAACAGAAAGACGAGTTGAAAAGTGAGATACAAGAAATTAATAAACATTGTGAAAATACCAAAGTAGAATTTACTAATAAAATTAACCAAGTAGAGACCAAGTTAGATGACTCAATACAAAAGATAGATGTTAAATTTAATGCAATAGATAGCCAGATAGATAGAGTTGAGAAGCAAATCAATGAAAATAATGAAATATTAATAAATTCAATGAATGAGTATAACAATGACATAGAATCAAAAATTAATAAATGTAATATTGAAACTGAATGTAAGTTGAGTAGCGTAGTAATGACAGTTGAAAAAATTAGTCAAAATATTGATGAACACCAAAATAAGATAGACTCTAAAATAAATGAAATTGAAAATAATTATAAGACAGAAATACAAGCAGTAAATGAATCTATTGAAGTAATATCAAAAAATAATGTACAGTCTGAATATAGTAATGACAAAAAATTATATTCACTTGAACAAAACATTAGTAATATGAGAGATGAATTAAGTTTAGTAAAAAATCAAAATATAAACAATGTTACTGAACGCATATTTATGACACGAGACACAAATAATGAAATAGAATTAGAAACTTTTAATTGTGACAATCGTAGAGTGCATCCAATGCAATTTTTAAATCGAGTGCGGGAATTTAATCGATTTAATAGTAGTAGTTGGGAGGTTAAATTGCTGAAGATTATCAAATGTTTTAAAGGTAGTGCCGAGATATGGTCGGAAGTACACCATACCGAATGGGGTAGTTATGAAGATTTTGAGGTAGCTTTTCGGAACAAATATTGGTCAGAAGAAGACCAAGAAATCTTAAGAAGTAAAATAATGGGTACTGGGAATTTTGGTAGGAGTAATAACCACCTAACCATATATGTGATGATGATATATAACGAAGCTAAGTATCTAGAACCACCGTTACCATTCCGGTCATTTGTAAGACATATTAGAAAACACCTGCCCAGAGAGGTGCAAATCACGTTAATGACTAGGGAGATTACAAATATTAATGAGTTAGAGAGCATGTTAGACGTGCTACAGAATATAGGGGAACGCGACATAGGGCGACGTCCAAACACACCAGTAGTACCACACCATAATAATAATAATAATAATTACCATCAGTACAGGGGTACACAGAGTTTTCATAGATGAGCGCGGGGAGGAAGTTTTGATAATAGGGGCGAGAGTTGGAGGTGTAGAGCCTGTGAAACCGACAATTATGCTAATAGAACAAATTGTTTCAGATGTCATCGAAACAGGGAGTGCGCCAGGAACGAGCGAGCGAACCCACCACACAATCAACAGTCGAGAGGAGGAGAATTTCATAGAGGAGAGCCGAGAGGAGGAGGACATTATAATAGAGGTAGAGGAGGAAATCATCCAGCTGTGGCGGGTCCCTCCACGGAAAACTAGGTAGGGCAATGGAGAAGCGGGCCCAACCATTGTCTACGGAAAACAGGAGGGTCCAAATAATCAACGGATACCATAATAACGTTATCAAGATGGACATGGCGAAGGAACTGTTAGAAGAAGAGGAGAACAAGGTGATGGAACGCAGAGCAGGATTGACTGAGGTGACAATTAACATTGAAGGTAAGAATTATAAAACTTTAATTGATACCGGTAGCGAGATCTCAGTAATTTCTGAAAATGTCATGGGTGAATTAAAGGAGTTAAACAAGAATATACCGTCATTACCAGTTGCCGGGGTTACAGTAGTGGGGGTAACTGGGGGTGAGAAGTAAGAGAATAACCAGACAAGTACAATTAAATATTTTAATAAATGAAGTTGAATTTGAAAACACTTTCCTAGTAGTAGTTAAAGGGTTAAGTCTAGATGTAATATTGGGAAATGATTTTTTGGAAAGAAACGGAGCAGTAATAGATTTCAATAAACAAATAGTAAAATTTGAAAAGGGTAATAAACCAGTCAGAATAGAGTTTAAGAAAGTAGTAAATGAAGCTAAAGTCACTGGAATAAAAATGTTACATAAGCAGATAAGCGATAGAGAGATAGAAACTAAAATAAATATATGTCTAGAGAGTGATAGCCTAGAAAATGAGGAGAGAGAGATGCATGAGCGTAATGAGAGTGTGTGGGCAAATAGAGCCGACAAATTTTTCAATGAAAATACAGTTGTAGGAAATACTCAGCGAGAGGAGCTGTGGGCAGTTGTGGAGCGGTTCAGAGAGGTGTTTGATGAATCACCAGGGAAAGCGAAGGACTACATCTGCGAGCTGAAAGTTCGGGACCACGCACCATACATGCAGAGGAGCTACCCGGTGGCCGTTTTCGAAGAGGAGGGCTGTCCAGGAGGAATTAGACCGGATGATGCAGGGAGGCATAATTGAACACTCAGTATCACCCTATTCAAACCCTTTGGTAGTAGTGATAAAAAAGGATGGCAAGGTAAGGTTATGTTTAGATGCTCGGAAAATTAATCAAATTATTATACCTGACAGGTAATCTCCGGAACCTATAAATGAGATTTTACAAAAGTTTAGTGGAGTCAAATACATGACGTCTTTAGATCTGACCGCTGGATACTGGCAGGTACCATTAGCAACAGAGAGCAGGAAATACACAGCTTTTCTTTTTAACGGTAAGAATTACCAGTTTAAACGCTTACCTTTTGGATTAAACACCAGTGTTACCAGTTTTATCAAATGTTTAGATAATATTTTACAACCTAAGGATTTAGACTTTTTAACTGTATATGTCGATGATATCTTGATAGCCTCTAGAACATTCAATGAACATTTAGAACACATAGAATATGTATTAGATAAGCTACAAAGAGGGGGTTTAACAGTGAATTGGGATAAGTCTAAGTTTTTGCAGACAGAAATACACTTTTTAGGATTTATTATTACACAGGAGGGGATATTAGCCAATCCTGACAAAGTAGAAGCTATAATGCGATTCCCTGAACCTAAAAACATTAAGCAATTACAGAGTTTTTTAGGCCTATGCAATTTTTACAGGAAATTTCAGGAGAACTACGCACACACAACATCCAAACTGAGTGCTGTACTGCAGAAGAATAAACAGTGGAGATGGGGCGATACGGAACGAACTGCGTTTAATGAAATTAAGAGAAAGTTTAGTCACATGATCATGATGAATCATCCCGATTTTAATAAGACTTTTTATTTGCAGACCGACGCCAGCAATGTAGCGCTAGGGGCGGAGTTATACCAGGAGAGCTGCGACAAGGAACACATAACGATCGCCTTCGCCAGTAGATCGCTGTTGTCGGCGGAAAAAAATTATACTACCACTGAAAAGGAACTTCTAAGTATTGTGTTCGCCGTGGGTAAATTCCGGACCTACATACTAGGGAATACCACGATAATCCGGACGGACCACAAGGCATTGTCTTTTCTTAATTCATGTAAGCTAACACATAGCAGATTAACCAGGTGGGTATTAGCCTTACAAGAATATAACTTTTCATGGGAGTACATAAAGGGGTCAGATAATAAGGTACCAGATACACTTTCTAGAATAGATGTTATAGATAATAAAACTGGTAGGGATCTTAAAGAAATAGAAATTTTTAGACTAACTAGAGAAGATAGAATTTTTGGTGAGGAATTAAGTGATATTAAAAACATGCAAAGATCTGATAGTAAATTGGGTAAAGTAATTGTTAGTTTAGAAACAGATGTAGAGGGATCTGAATATAATGAGCGATTTCAAGTATATCAAGGTATTTTATTTAAAAAAGTAGATGGTGGGGAGCGTGATTGGAGGTTAGTTATACCTGAGGGGTTAATAGATAAAATTGTTTGGGATTGTCATATAAGGTATGGTCATTTTGGTGCGAGAAAGTGTGCGAATGTTTTGAAAGAGTCATGTATATTTAAGAATATGGAGAAGAGAGTGAGAAAAGTGCTGAGAGTGTGTGATTTATGTCAAAAATCGAAAGTAGTGAATTATAAAGTGGAAGGAGAGATGAATTACATAAAAGTAGATAAACCTTTTGATCTAGTTGCGGTTGATTCATATGGACCGTTACCCAGAGGTAGAGGTGGTGTGTTATATGTACTTGTAGTTCTAGACACTTTTTCCAAATTTGTAAAGTTATATAGCATTAAGAGAGCGACGAGTAAAGTACTTAGTGAGAAAATAGTGAAAGACTACATGCTCAATGTTGGAAAACCGAAAATTATATTATCTGACCACGGTCCACAGTTTATAAGCGGCAAGTGGCGGCAGACGCTTGGATGGGAAGGTATCATACCCAAGCATACGGCAGTGTACCATCCTCAGTCGAACCAAGCAGAACGGGTGATGAGAGAGATTGGCAGGATATTTCGGGCGCACTGTCACGCCAAACACACAGAATGGCCATCCTACGTGAAAAAAGTAGAGGAGTGGCTGAATTGTACCACCCATGAGTCCACAGGATTTACGCCGCACGAGTTGATGAAGGGAACAAGGCCGCTCAGGATATTAGAACAACTTTTCAAATACCCACCTGAAGGTCAGGTTTTGGACAGGAACATGAAGATTAGATTGGCGAACGAGAACTTACTGACAAGAGGAGAGCGACGAAAACAGAAACATGATGCCAAGGGTAAATGGACCAAGTATGAGGTAGGTCAGTTAGTGCTAGTAAAAAGACATGATTTGTCCAGTGCTCAAGATAGGGAAATAAAAAAGTTTTTCTTGTTATATGAAGGACCTTATGAAATCATAGAAATAAAAATGCAGAATGCGTATGTGCTGAGGAACCCAGCGATGCAGGAAATAGTAGGTACTCAAAATGCGACTAATTTAAAATTGTATCGGTCACTTTAATTATGTTAGGTTTATAAATAAGTTATTAACTATTGTTGTATGTTTACAGAAGGGAGCCTCCCCCATTTTCGGGCGGTCACGATCTTACCAGTCCTGGCCGTGGAATTCGGAACTCGGAGGCGGGCCATGGTTGGCGGATCTTCCTTCGGGCAGTGAAACAACGATGGTTCGGCTCCACCAAAAATTGGTATAAACTAGAAAACTTAACTACACTTTTGAACGGGGAGGGGGACCCCAACAGGTACGTGACATAAATTATTTTTTATACACTCCAGGTGCAACAAGACCGGTGTACCTGTCACGTGCCTGCACTGCTTTAGTGTTGTATATAATGGAGGCTGCATTTAAGTATAAGGCAGTGCGTACAAATTTAAATATTTTAGAACCAATGGTAAAATTAAAATTAGCCATTGGTTATAGTTCTGTTTAGTCTGCCGTGTTGAAAGTCACGATAGAGTCAGCCTTCAATGTAAATAGAATTTTTGAAAAAAAAAAAAAAAAAAAAAAAAAAAAAAAAAAAAAAAAAAAAAAAAAACTTTGGATGTGTGTAATTTTAAATTTAAATAAATTTTTAGAAATAAGTGACCAAATATACTTGTCAAATTTTAGTATCAGTGAGTATAGGAACGTTTTGAAGAAATGTGTAGTAAAATAAGAACTTATCAATACAAGATGTGGGGATAATTTTGGGGGGTAGTTTGGTGCTCAATGAAGTGACATAACAGTGTAGTGTGGAACTGCCATGGTGGGAGGTTGTAAATTTTGTATTTAATATTTTATGTTCATGATGGTTAAGCTTACATATAAAGGGGGTTACAACACCATCCAAACTAATAATGTCATTTAAGTATAAATTCTTAAATTTAATGTTACAAAAGATATTTTACTTGTGATTCCCCAAATTTTCGGGCGGTCACGGCCTCACCGAACCCTGACCGTGGAATTGGTTTAGCTTTAACAGCTATGGTTGGGGCTCATTGTGTCACGTTCTGCCTTAACTGGCCATAGCTGTTATCGCTGTAAAGGTGTATTTTGAAATTGATGGGGGGGGTGAAATTATGGGGAATCACCAAACTATGGGACAGCGGCTGCCACTCTGCCCGCTTGGGGGTAGCAGAGACAGGTGGTAGACCCACATTAAGGGCGCATAACTATAGACAGAGATATGTTGATATCTATAACTTTTAAAATGTAACGCAGAAGCAAGGACACGGAGATGTAACATTCCTCCAAAACCTCAGTCCTTGTGGACGCAACTGGACGCCACAGTCCAGGGGGGTCATAGTGTGTGTGGCTGGGAGGTTGTCCAGGGGGATAACGTATTAGAAATTTGCTATATTTTAATTAATAATGATGATTTGCTACTCAATAATTTTGTTTTGATTTGAAAAATAGATGCACTAAATACTTCCTATAATGTGTTTATTATGTCTTATTGTGTTAATTGCATTTAGTATGTTAGGAATAAGGTTTAGAAAAATATAATAATATGTTTTCAATGTGTTTATAGATTTTAAATAAAAATTAAATAAATTTGTGATAGTTAAAATTTTCAATGGGTTGCAAAAGATAGAAATGGGTGATAGTAATTGTTTGAATAAAATGTTTGAGTCAGTCCAAGTTGAATATTTGTGGGACATATAGATCTGTCCAAATTGAAGCCAAAGTTAAAGGAATAGTAGAGATGAAAATAATGCAATGTTGTTTTGAGTTAATGTATGTTATAGAATTTTGAGAAGTATTGATGTTGACACAGTAGTAATGGAGAAGATATGTAGAGTTTTGAGTGATACATTGTTGTTTATTTTGATGTTATTTTGTTGTAGTTGTAGTAAGGTAATGAGATTGAGCTTTTGGGGATGGCAATTTTGTAGTAGGGGGTAGTGTAGTGTGGGAGTCCGCAACATAAGGGTTGGGACGGGATTTGGAATAGATTTAGTGGGAAGGGGTTGCCTTAGGTAGAATCCAGGAACCAGAGAATGGGAATTGAGCTTTTTGGGGAGGGGAAACACTTATCCTATGTACAAAGGGTTAGAGAGTATTTTTTTTTATGTATAGAGAGAAGGTGGCGAATTGAGTTAAAGTAGTAAGTAGTTAGAGGTAGAGAAGGGTTAGTAGATTTTTTGAGAGAGGGGTGTCATACTAGTTAAAGATTTTGTAAGGGAGCGTTAGAGTAATAAAAGATTATGAGTAAATGCCAAGTTGATAAAGTGAATTATAATGAATAACTGAGAATCACCCAAGTTAATGAAATGGAATAATAATTGCAATGGAATGAAAAAAAAAAAAAAAATTGGTGAGAAACGAATTAATAAAAGTTAAATTGAGATTAAAAGGTAAATTTTCTGATTTTATATGCATACTTAATGATGTCAAATGTGTAAATTTTGAATACAAATTGTTTAACTTTAAGATGATAATAACAGTGTGAATTATTGATGTACTATGTTTTCTTATGTTATATTGTGTTTGTTAGTATAAGAGAATTTTATGAATTTAAATATTTTATATGCATTTTAAATTGGGGATGAGAGAACGTAAAATGGGTAATGGGAAATGTTTGTGAGTCAGTCGTCTGTTTATTTAAATTCTGATGGGAATCAGGGCAATGATTTTGAATTTTGGGTTAAAGTTAATAAGAGAAAGTAGATGGAATTTTACAAGGGGTATCATATTGTTGGTAGGTATCTGATATATATGTTAGAAATAAGTAACAAACAAAACCAGTGCTTCTTAGTGCAAACCAGCACCGCTAGGGGGAAACAGATCAGTTGGGGATATGGTGTTGTATAAGGCCACTATTTGATATTTGATTTGTTGTTTCAGTGTTTGGTGATGCTGTGGCGGCGGACCTGAGCTGGCCAGCGCGTCAGAGAAGGGGCGTATCTGTATCTGTCTGACTCTACGGTGTTGGGATCTCGAGAGGGAAGTCCAGTATTGTCATTCAGATGCGGTCACAGTCACCGGACCAAGGGTGAGTTGATTATATTTTTTGTAAACAATACAGGGGGTTGTGGCGACATATCCTGGCTGATCCCTTTAGCAAGTATGAATGTGTCAATGAGATTTTTTATGCTTCGGCATAAAATATCTCATTGAGGGGGTATTGTAGCGGGGCATTTTGGGCCTACCTGGGGTAATAAGGAAATTTGTAATTTTTTTTTTTTTTTTCATAAACAGATAACATTTTTGATGATAGGGACAAAAATTTATAAAGAGAGGTAAATTTATTGGTGGCGATGAAAACAACTGTGGCAGCACTGCTTGAGGCGTTGTATGCAGAATTATTTAATAATATTGTGTAAACCAGAGCACAGCAACAGACAGCAAATTGCGCCAAGGTCAGCTCCAGTGACACAACAAAACTGTCAACAAGTTATGCAACTAACATCATACCATATTACGTCAGAGACGAACCTTAGTGTGGAATGCCGTTATGTAACGAAAGTAGTCTGCTGGCGGAATGATACTAACTGTAAAACAAAGGAAAGTGATCATCCAATCATAGCCGCTTCACAAATTAGCGCCTATGGCTCTTCCCCAGTCTCATCTCATCACTCTCGCGAGTTACATGTAACAGTTCCGGAAAGTAAGTGCGGGCCCGCATACAACATATAAAATGTGACGAAAATGTAAAATAACTAACAGTGTTCTACTCATTACATCAGTTTTATTTTTTTTGGAAATTATTCTTTAAAACTGAACAATGTGCGCGTAAAAGTGTGACGCCACCAACTCAACTGAACAGCTAAGTAGCCATGTATCCATAAGATTTTAACAAGGGTTTTTCAAAATTACTGGCAGAATGGGGAAATAAATTTTTAATAAAATATAAAATGAGAGCTCTCAAACCATAAAATAATTGTGTGTGCGTGAGAAAGTATGTAGACAAAGAAGGCTGGTTTGTATTATTTGTATTTTAATTTAATTCATATTTAATTTCTTGAAGTTTGTTTGGAATTTATATACCATGTTTTAATTCTCATTGTAGCAGAATGATTATATAATCAATAACTTTCGTAAATGTGAATTTATAGAGAGAGAGAGAGGATGGCAGGAGGTAGTTAGTTAACAATAAAAAATTATAGTAAAAAATGTCAATAAAACTCCATTCATGGGAAACAAATAAAGTTTTCTTTAATTTTTGAACAACCGATTCTGATCTCCTGTTCGCCTCAAAAGAACCCTTAACATGGTAAGAACATATATTTTTTTCTATGTACGTAGTTGGTAACAAAGATGGCGCCCGACAGTAAACAGTGAATACAGTAACCGTAGAATCAGTTCAACCATGTTTTGATATATTTTTTAATATCAAGATTTTGAAAAGTATCACATTCTCAGCGAAATAGGGGATTTTCATTTCACAACCTGAAAATGCTCGTCGTCATCAACTACAACAATTCAGCTGATAATGAAGACTGAGATAAGGTATGATATTTTTAATAGGGATAGTTCCAAGGAATAGGATTTGAGCAAGTAAAATTATTTAATTGCTTTTCTCTTCCTTACAGGGTTGGTGTTGGTGCTGTTTTGTAGAATGCAGTTAAATGAGTTTGAATGCTGCATTGTGTGACTATCTTAAAGACGCTCATTTGAAGTAGATAAATAAAAATAATAATTAACACTATTAGCTCTAAATTTAATAAATAAAATAAAAATGTAACACATACGTGTCATTAATTAAGTCTATTTTGGATTTTATTGGTCATGTTTTAATGTTTTTTAGGTCATAAATGCATGCATATTTCCTACATATTTAGGTCACAGAAATCCGCCCTCTAATTATGAAGTTTATGTTGCCAAGTATCACCAAGACACTACATATGACGTAAACAATTTTTTTTTGTTTGAAATTTCTTTACATTTCTCAAGTTAAACTCGAAACCTTTATATAAGGTGACCCTCGATATAAAGCGCTTTTTGGTCAGTCTGCAGAAGAGCCTTATATCAAGGTTTTACTGTGGAATGTGGTAGATTGAAAATATTGCAAAACATTTTAAAACTGTTAATGGAGAACTGATCTTAGATTTATGGAGTTGGTAAGCAGACGAAGAAAGGGATTCCCAAATATTGCACAAACAACTGCATTTCATGATAAAAATGTTAAAAAAGTAGGATATGTAGAATGTATAAGAATAGTAATGCTGAGTAGATGATATATGTAGTGAATTCCACATTATCGGGACCACATCAAGTTAGCTGGCCCTATTATCCGAAGTTTCTAAAACGCAACCATATAAGCCTTATGTACCGAAATTTCTTAACAGAAAACCAAACATAACTCTTAACTATAGTAAACACCACAATTGTAAGATTTGTTACTAATGAAGTATGTCTAAGAAAATAGCACGAATAGGCATACTTTTAAGAAAATAAAAAACTTTGTTTTTCAAAAACTTTATTGCTTTGGCATTTTTTTTTTTAGTGACTGAAGCTCTACAAAGTCAGACTGAAGCTCTACAAAGTCAGAACAATTTCTAATTCTTGCATAGGGCTGTTTTCATTGCCTTCTTGCATAAAATATCTCTGCAGTCCAGCTATGAACTTTTTCGCATCCTGCGTTATCTGCTGAATTTCTGGTTCATTTTCATCAGCTGCATTTAGGCCTACCGCAATCCTTTCTAATATGGTATCATTGCTGTCTTTGTTTTCATTAAAACATTCTATATTTTTGTCAATGTGGATGTATTCTTGATTTTTAACTTGTTTTAAGCAGCTTGGATCTTCATCTGTAAGTGTTGCCCTATGGCAGCAGAACACTCGCTTGCTGACCAACAGGAAAACCACAGTGGGGAAAACACTTTTAAATTGTAGATATACTTATTTTTGCCAACTGTATGCCACAAACTATATTGGTTGAAGTAATGTGATTCCGCACTGACTTCTGTAGCTGTGGAGGATGAAGTTTAAAAAGTTTTCTTCTATTTCATGCACAATGTGATTCACTAATTTGCCCCTGTAAATTGATTTAAATTTTTTTTTATACCCATGTCAAGTGGTTGAACCTGACTTGTATTAGGTGGTCAAAACTTAAGACAGCTATGGTTTTTAAAGAATGTATATGTGGCTGTGCAGCACAGTTATCTATAACTAGAAGAATTTTCTTGACTCTTTTGTAACTATGCATCCCAATTTACAAGCCACTCCTGAAAAATTGTGCTTGTCTGGTCTTATAGTCCGTCCCTTAAAAGCCACTCTTGTTATAATTTTCCTTCCTGTAGCAAGATGCGAGAAATTGTACTTTTCGGTACTCCAGTTAGTCCTGTGAGTTTTCGTTGATTAAGTGTTAGGCAGGTAAGTTATGATCATGCCAAGTAACTTAATTCTTTCAACCAAAGTCATGTCAATCCACGGTATATTTGTCATTTAAAATGAAAAATTGTAGGTCATAAAATTTAAAGAGAAACTGACAATAAACATGAAAACATTTCCTATATAATGACAACTGAAATCTAAAAAATAGTCATCACACAATGGCAAAACGAAAAAGTCCCTACATAATGACAACTGAAATGTAAAAATAGTCACCACACAATGACAAAAACAAAATCACTACCCTCTGATATGTGTAATAGTAACAAACTGACACAGCATATGATTATCTAAAATGACAAGCTATAGAGAAATGTGTTGTTCAATGACCTGTGTTGAAAATATCAGGCAGTGGAAGGAAATGATACAAAGAGACTGAACAGCCTATTACTAGACATGAAAATACTCTAGGCCCTAGTGTGCCTGTAGTTGGTTTATGGTATGTCGACAAGGACAAACACACAGTCAGAAACCAAACACATGTTGTCGGGTTGTTGTTAACAAAGTACTGTTATAGACTGTTGCCCTCACTACTCTACTTGTGCAGTTATGTATCAAAAAAAGGCTATTGCTACAGAGAAGCCTATTACTACACAGAAACAAGGGTTTTTGTTTAAGAAAACGAAAAACTGAGCCAATAATGTACCGAACAACCGGCGGTCTGGACCTATTAACAAAGGAACTTTCTATGTGTAATACTGTTTTGTTTTTGTATTTGAATTTGGGGCCAATAAAGCGGCTGGCCCTAATAAATGGTGGCCCCATTAAACGGTACATACTGTATATTGGAAAACCTGAAGAATAGAGAGTAGAAACAGGTTGAGGAAGAGGGATGGGATTCATGTAGCAGTTTGTTTTGGAGAAAGGCAAAAGATCGGTTAGAATGGGCAAAATGAAGGCTCCAGACCTTCAAAAACTGGAGAACCATAGAATAATTAAAAAAACAAATCCTGCCACAAAAATTTCTTAAGCTACTTTAAATCTTACCAAATGAATAAAGCTGTGTTGCAAATACAAAAACCTGTTTGAATAACAAGCATTCATAATTGTAACATTTGGCTTTGACGTCTGTAAGCTTGAATTTGCATGCACTTCTCTATAAACAGAAAACTACCACACAAACATAACACAAAACTACAATTAATAGCATGATGAAAAATGAATCTATAAAAAATTAATTTTAAAGCAAGAGAAATTGATGATTTTCAAATTGTAGTATTGACAATTATTATTTATTTTAAATTCATATTTACATTATTCTGCTTTTAATTTGTAAAATTTGTTGGGAGGTTTTATGTAGTATTACATTAGTTTGTTACACATGTTATATATGTTAATATTAAATTTAATCCTTGAACCATTATAAACATTAAATATAACATACAATTTCACTTCTCTCTAAATAAGGTAGCACATACAAAACATTCTAAAGACAAAATTATGAATAACAATAAACTGTGAATTTCTGTTCAACAGTGTTAAAAAACTTGATAGGAATTATTATCCAAAAAGTGTATTTACTATCACTTACCTGACTAATATAGTACACCAAAATATCAATATCAGTTCCTTGGAAAGTTTTTTCCAAGTACTGTTTCACTTCGAACCAGTTGAGCCTGTCCAACCCACAACCAATCTTTGGCATTGCTAACTTCTTGACATTAAGTTCTTGGCATTTCAATTTCAAGTCATCAACTGCAGATCTGAACGAATCAAATGTAGGTTTTCCTGTGCTCAATGGTTTTGTGACAAGGTAGAAAATGTACCGTCCATTACTTTCCAAGTATGCCACTTTCCCAACATGTGTCTTTTGATGTAACAGTTCTGCCACATGTTTGAACTTTTTCCTGGAAAATGATGAATAGATTAACAAGAGTGCTGTACAGCAGGAATTAAATTAACAATGGGCACATGTATCAAAGACAAAAAGGCTATAATGTCTTAGTGTACCAGTTTATTAACTTACAATTTGTATTAATTTTTGGCAAACTTTAGATTCCATTTTTTATTTCATTTTACCCATTCAACACCCAATTCTATTAACTAGGCAACACCTTATATTATTTACATCTCTTCACACTTTATACATCTTTGTGGGAAAGAATGATGCCTTTTTTATTACCAGTTACATAATTTATTAAACTGTATGTAGTCACTTGCTTTAGATTAAAAAAATATAATAAGAGCACACACACTCTCTCTCTCTCTCACACAATCTATATAGGACACATAAACACGATGTTAATAATATAAACGCACGTAGTTATGAATACATGAGAGTGGTCTTTTGCTTTAATGAACATTTACAGGGGCTTTTGCAGAAACTGGTGCTTTCAGGAACATAACTACCAGTGATAATTAATTCTTCTCATTTGGCTTTGTGACTTTTAAAAGGCCTGTTGGACCTACATTTTGTTCACTAATTTCTAAATGCCCACTGCTTCTTAAGGTATTCATGTAATGAAGTTTATCTATCAAATTAAATATTCTGGTCAATCACCACCTTTTTTTTAAATGGATTATACTTCATAAAAAGTCAACTGCCTTTATTGTTTCCTTAATTATAACCAATCTGCTTCAATCTATTTACATACTTATGGTTTCATATAAGGGATCAGCTACTTCTTTACTTTCTTCCTTCATCTGAGTTTTTTCTACTTTTCTTGAAGCAGAGACATTAGCATGAATTTCTTGAACCACTTTCTCCCAGTACACCTCAAATTTAAACTCTTTTTGTAGTTACATCTAAATTTAATAAACAAACACTGAGTATAGTTCTAGTCACTTGAACATTAAAATGTAATCTATGAAGCTTCTGTAACATGTAAAACAATTGTCATGAAAATTAAAAGTATCTGTAGGGAACTATATCAAGTGTTTATTTATTCAATTCAAATATTAATAAAATGCTCTACCAAGTGCTGAGCAACTGCTCAATCAGTGTATTTCATTATATCTATTTTTCTAACAATTTGGAGTCATTATTCTTAACTTCTCTTGCTGAATTTGATTTTACTGCTGACTAGCAACTTCCATGCACTGGATCTTCACACTCACCCAAAATTAAATAATTTGTTTCTTTGTGCAGCTGAAGTTTTCCTTTTTTTGTATTTTTGAGCAACTTTGGCTTTAGCGTTTTCTTTTCTCTTAACATTTGTTGAAACTGACTTTTACCATACTCATACCTTGCTGTTAATTTTCTTTATGATAGATGACAAGAAGGATCTTCAATATCTTTTGATATACTGTCTTCCTAAATTCAAAATGGATTCAAAGACAATTTTGGTGATTATATTACAAGCACATGTTATAACAATAAAATAAAAAGCATGCGCGCAGCGCGCGCGCACACACACACACACAACTTTTACAAAATTAGAAACAACAGGTCAATACAATAATACACAGACAATGATGCCACTATAAGATGCACATTCAAAAAAAGAGCATTTTAATAACACAATGACCACTACATAGATTGAGTTCTGACAAGTGGTGCCAACTTTTCGAAACAAAACCCCACTTGACAATTCAATTGTTTCTATTTGAGCTACATCAAGTGTAGTAACTATCATATACACTAATCTCTGTTGGATTTTTAACAAAGTGGAAATGAAGCATCTTAGAGAACACTGGGTTTGTGTCAAATTTTGCTTCAAAGTCAATAAAAAAACTTTTACAGACTGTGACGGTACAATTCTGGTACCCTAATAAATTTGTAAACCTATGGTTCCAAACCTAATTATAATTATTGTATTTTTATTTTATAACAAGTTTTAATAATAATAATTTTATTTTGTATTCCCTATAAAAGTTTTGGTGAGAATTGTCAACAACGCAATATTACGTTAACAGGATTTATGTCGAATTCAGTGGAAAATTACAAATGTAACAAAAAACTGTTTGTCACAATAACAAGTAAACAAGACCAACCCATGATTACGTCAGACGAAAGAATGCAAGGCGCATTGTATTCGACTAGGCTGGGCCGTTGAACAAAGAACCAGTGACGTTGTTGTTGCCCCACCTCTGCAATACACAGTGGTGAAACTGTGTCATTTCCGTCCAGACAGGTGAACCGTGCCGGCCGGCGTATTCACTAAGTGTGGTATTACACTACCAAAAATGTATTAATAACAGTGGTACATTAACAATTTTGAGTTAGAACATCGGCAGAGTATAATTCACGAAGTGCAGCCAAAAAACCTGGCAAAAGTCTGATAGAGGGGGGATGCTACAATAGAGAGCGTGTGCCCGAAGACGATGTGACAGTCCAGAATCAAAGAATTCGAGGTGTTCGATGTCCTACCCAAAAGTGCAGCTAAGTACCATTGGCCACAACAAATTTTAATATTTCATTACAACAAATAATATAATTTCAAAATTATAAATGACCATTTAATTCATTAAAATAACAAAACTAACTTTTTATAATGAGCTCATAATAATTGTACCAGAGAGTGTGAGAGAGAGAGAGAGAGAGAGAGAGAGTGTATGATCAGATATTATTAACAAGTGCTGGGTTGTGACAATTTTTACGTAAATTTATACATATATATATGTTTAACATTGTAACATTTTAATATTATGTATTTTGGAGGGCTTGTGAAATGTTTAAGGGGAAATTTAACTTGAAGAATTTAATTATGCCACATGGTGGACAGTAGCGTGTTTGTTTTACACTCACATTCATTTGTACATGATTAAAAATAAAAGGTAATTTCAATGGTAACAAACAGAAGCACGAGTGAATTATTTCAGGTAATACGTTCCTTGACTCTGGTTCGTATAACACGAATTCTGACCTTAGGTAAGCATACATATTTGTTTGTTGTATTTCATTTGGCAACATGGCGCCCGGTAGTAAAATTACATCAGATTAAATATAACCAGTTAATTAATTATTGTAATTAAAGTCAATAATTACAGATGGCTTTCGCGAACAGGGACTCTACATAAGACCTAATTTTATGCAGAGTATACATACTAGAGAAACGGAATAATTTACCTGAAATAATTTCGAAAGTAAATAGATACGTGAGTAAAGTAGGGTTAAGTTACGTTATAGACCTATATGTGTTAGATATAGAATAAGCAAAATGAATACTGGTAAAGGTGATGTAGACGAAACAGTTACGAGTGAGATGGACGTTAAATTGAACCCAATTAGTCCGATCAGTGAAACCAGTGTCACTGAATTAAACCCAGTTCCATTAACCCCCATCTCAACTCAAGACGGAAATAAAACAGATGAGATTAGTGCAATGATGCAATTACTATTAAAGTTAGACAAGAAGTTAGACGAGCAAAAAATTGATTCTAATGTTAAATATACTACCTTGAATGACAAATTTGATGAACAGAATGTAAAGTTTGACGAAATAAAAAACGAAATTAAAAGACAAAATTGTCACTTTGATGAAATAATTAACACAATAGAAACACGTTGTGATAATATCCAGAAACACACAGTAGAGATAGTTAATGAGAAATTTAATACTAAAATAAGTAATTTGGATACTAAAATTGATCAAATTTATGAGACAGTTAATGACACAGTTAAAAACCAGATAGAGTCACAAAATACAGAAATAGAAAAGAAATATTTAACTTATGTAGAAAGTCAATTAGAAATTAAAACAAATTGTGATATTATTAACCAAATAGAATTGAAAACACATGTTTTGCAAAGTCAATTAGAGTAAGTTGAATCGAATGTTGTAGACATTACAAAAAATACTGAAACTACAGATAATACAATATCAGAACATGAAAGAAATACTAAGAGTAGAATAAGTATTCTACAAAATAAGATCAAAGAAATAGATGATTTAACTATACAAAATAATGATGTGAATGATAAATATGATTTAATCGCTAATAGTTTAACAAGTGTGAAAAATGAGTTACGGGGGGGAAATTCATAAAAATATTTCAAGTATTCATGATAGAGTGGTAGTGACTAGGGATTTATATAATGAAATACAATTAGAAAATTTTAGCCATGAAAACAGGGTGATACATCCCATGCGTTTTTTGAATCAGACACGGGATTATAATTATTTCAGTAGCAGTAGTTGGGAAGTAAAATTAACCAAAATAATAAAGTGTTTCAAAGGTAATTCAGTAATATGGGCTGAGGCTCATAGGTTAGAATGGGATTGTTATGACACTTTTGAGAAAGCGTTTAAGGGCAAATATTGGACGGAAGAAGAACAAGAAACTTTAAGAAGCTGCATTATGGGAGCGGGTAATTTCATGGGACATAACCCTAATAACAATAATATCACAATATATGTGACTAAACTTTATAACGAGGCAAAATACTTAGAGCCGCCCATACCGTTTAAGTCATTCGTTAGATACGTGAGTAAGCACTTACCAAGAGAGGTGCAGGTTACATTAATGACCAAAGAAATAGAAACTCTAAATGAGCTAAAAAAAGTGTTAGATATACTACAAAGTATTAATGACCGTGAAATGGGTAGACGACCCATACAACAGACTATAAATAATAATAATAACACCGAGTTTAATCGACCAAGGAATTATTATAATGGAAATAATAATCATAATAAACATATGTATCGTACTGATTTACAGCAACCAGGCGAGTGGAGTTGTTCTAGGTGTAGAACGGGGAACCGTGCACACATGCAACATTGCTACAAATGTAAGGTACCAAGAAACGAACCAAGGAGTAGTAACACCCCAAACAGTTCGTACCTACAACCCGAGGAGCACCGAGTACCCGGGGAACACCAAACCATAACCAGGTACCCACCACCAGTAACAGCAGGCCACAGCCGGAAAACTGAAGTCAACAGTGGTTACTAGGACCCGACCACTGTTCAGGGAAGCTCATGAGGTCCGACCATTAGAAGATGTCCAATCTAACATTATAACAACCGATATCATAGCTGACTTGTTGGAGGAGGAAAGTAACACAACATTGGAGGCGAGAGCTGGACTCACGGAAATCCAGGTAACAATAGAAAATAGGAAATTTAAAACACTTGTTGACACAGGGAGTGAGATTTCAGTAATAGCTGAAAACATTTAAAGTGAGTTAAAAGAATTTAACAAGAATATTCCAGTTCTACCCGTAGCACGGGTTACAGTAATAGGAGTCACGGGAGTACATAGTAAACGTGTGACCAAGCAAATACATTTAAGTTTTTTAATTGGAGATATGAATTTTGATAATACATTTTTGGTAGTCAAGGGGTTAAGTTTAGACATCATTTTAGGAAATGATTTTTTACAAAGAAATAAAGCTGTAATAAATTTTAAAGAGAAGGTGTTAGAGCTAGATGGGGGTGATCGGTCTGTTAAAGTTAATTTTGAAAATGTGATAAATAAAGTTAAAACAACTGGTGTGAAATTGTTACAGAAGCGAGTAGTTGAGAATAACATAGATACTAAAATAAATTTTTGTAGAGAGGGTGAGTATTTTGAAGATGTTGATAATGAAATGAGCAATATTAATAATGCAGTATGGGAGATAAGGGTGGATGAATTCTGTAGTGGGGGTGAGGTGATAAGGAGTGGCCAACGTATAGCGTTATGGCAGGTAATAGCGCAGTTTAAGAGAGTGTTTGCCGATGTTCCAGGAAGGGCAAACAATTATGAATGTATGTTACAGATTAGGGAACACACACCATTCATGCAGCGGAGCTATCCAGTGCCTTACTCTAAACGACGAGCGGTGCAAGAAGAGTTGGATAAAATGATGGAAGGTGGAATCATAGAGAGGCAGTATCTCACTACTCAAATCCATTGGTGGTGGTAATTAAAAAAGATGGAGGAGTAAGATTGTGCTTAGATGCGAGGAAGATAAACCAGATCATCATACCAGACCGGGAATCACCGGAATCAATTAATGAAATATTTCAAAAGTTTAGTGGAGTGAGGTTCATGACATCATTAGATCTGACAGCCGGATATTGGCAAGTACCATTAGCAGAGGTAAGTAGGCCTTACACAGCATTTTTATTTAATGGGAAAAATTATCAGTTTAAGCGACTACCATTTGGGCTAAATACCAGCGTAGCTAGTTTCATTAAATGTTTGGATAGAATTTTGAGACCAAAAGATTTAGATTTCCTCACAGTATACATGGACGACATTTTGATAGCGTCACGGACTTTTGAAGACCATTTAGAACATTTAAAGTATGTGTTAGAAAAATTAGAAGCGGGAGGATTAACCATAAATTGGGACAAGTCCAAATTTTTACAAACAAAGCTTAATTTTCTAGGATTCATTATTACATCGGAAGGAATTTCCGCCAACCCGGACAAGGTCAAATCTATTATGCGCTTCCCTAAACCGCGGAACATCAAGCAACTTCAGAGTTTTCTTGGGCTATGCAACTTTTATAGAAAATTTCAAAGGAACTACGCACACATCACAGCAAAGTTCAGTGCTGTATTGCAGAAGAACAGGCAATGGAAGTGGGGAGACGTGGAGCGTGGAGCTTTTGAAGAAATAAAAAGAAAATTTAGTAAAATGATTATGATGAACCATCCGGATTTTGATAAAGTGTTTTATTTGCAGACGGACGCCAGCAATGTAGCAGTAGGCGCGGAACTGTATCAGGAGGATGATGAGAGGGAACATCTAACTATTGCATTCACCAGCCGATCATTGTTGCCAGCCAAAAAGAATTATACCACAACGGAGAAAGAATTGCTCAGTATTGTGTTCGCAGTCGGCAAATTCAGAACGTACATCTTAGGCAACAAAACAATTATTCGAACAGATCATAAGGCGTTGTCGTTCCTCAACACTTGTAAGCTTGCTCACAGCCGTTTAACCAGGTGGGTACTTGTTTTGCAGGAGTCAACTTCGAGTGGAAGTATATCAAAGGAACAGAGAATAAGGTACCCGACACTCTTTCCAGAGCAGATTGCGACAATAATAAAACAGGTAGGGATTTAAAAGAAATTGAAAATTTTCAGATTAGCAGAGAAGACAGGATCTTTGGAGAAGAGTTGAAGGATATCAAAACCATGCAGAGAGCAGATGGTAAGTCTGGGAAAATAATACACAGTTTGGAGACGGAGTTGGATGAATCAGAGTACAATCAATATTTTCAAATTTACAAAGGGTTGTTGTTCAAGAGGGTAGTAGGGGGTGAGCGTGACTGGAGATTAGTAGTGCCAGAAGTGTTGGAAGCGAAGATTATATGGGATTGTCATATAAGATATGGTCATTTTGGGGCTAAAATGTGTGTGAATGTTTTAAAAGAATCATGTATTTTCAGGAATATGGAGAGACGAGTGAGACAGCTGCTGAGGAGTTGTGATTTGTGTCAAAAGTCGAAGGTGGTAAACTACAGAGTGGAAGGTGAGTTAAATTATATATATTATATATATATATATAAATAAAGGTAGAAAGACCTTTCGAATTAGTTGCTGTGGATTTGTTTGGACCATTGCCGAAGGGTAGAGGCGGAGTAGTTTATATATTTGTATTGCTTGACACTTTCTCAAAATATGTAAAATTGTATAGCGTGAAAAGAGCTACCAGTAAGGTATTGAGTGAAAAGGTGACGAAAGATTATATGATTAACGTGGGTAAGCCAAAGGTAATTTTATCAGACCATGGGCCGCAGTTCATCAGTGGAAGATGGCGCCAGACCTTAGGATGGGAAGGCATCCTCACGAAGCATACGTCTGTGTATCATCCCCAGTCCAACCAGGCTGAGCGTGTAATGAGAGAAATAGGCAGGATCTTCAGAGCCTATTGTCACGCTAAACACAGCAAGTGGCCATTGTATGTAAGAAAGGTAGAAACTTGGCTAAACAGTACCACCCACGAGTCCACCGGCTATACACCCCATGAGTTGGTAAGAGGAACACGCCCCCCAAGAATTTTGGAACAACTGTTCGATTATCCACCTGAGAGCAGGACAACTGATGTGAACATTAAAATCCGGTTGGCTAACGAAAACTTAATCAGCAAAGGCGAACAGAGAAAACGTAGACACGACGCAAGAGGTAAGTGGGTTAAATATAATATAGGACAAATGGTATTAGTAAAAAGGCATGACTTATCGAGTGCGCAAGACAAAGAAATCAAGAAGTTCTTTCTACTATACGAAGGACCGTATGAGGTAGTAGAGATTAAAATGCAAAATTCATGTGTTGCAGAACAACGTGACTGGAGAGATAGTAGGCACACACAATGCTACAAATTTAAAATTGTACTGGTCATCTTAGGTATTATAAATATTGTTGTTTTGTTTTTGATATTAGCGAGTGTATGAGTATTAATTTGATAAATATTATTTTTCAGAAGGGACTCTCCCCCATTTTCGGGCGATCACAGACTCACCACCTCTGATCGTGGATTTTGGCATATTGGAGGCGGACCATGGTTGGCGGTAGCCTCAGCACGGGGTGAAAGTAACGATGGTCTTACTCCACAAATTGGTGCAAGTAGAAATTTAATTTTATTGTTGAACGGGGAGGGGGACCCCTAGTTTCGTGGGATATTAAAAAAAAAAAGGTAACATAAAACTTTAACTCATAAAGAGTTATTTTTCTGTATAACCTAGAAATATAAGATGATCCATTGTTGTACTTGTTATCCTGTAGTGAGAAGGTATTGGTTTTGAAAAGTGAAGGTTGGAACTTGAAAAGTGTCTATACTCACATTTAATTATGTAAACTAAAGAAAGAAATCAACCGTTTTTTGGAGATGGTATTTAAATTTTGAAATCATGTTTATATTTTATGTTGAAGTAACAACCTTACGGGGTTAAAAGGACATAGTGATACTATGGTGATATATTGAGACTGCTTTATGAAGAGTGATAATGTGATCATTATGTATGTTAGTCTTGTAAGGATTTATATATATGTAATATGTATAAATTGGTAGTTTTAGGGTAGTTCCAAATGTGACTACATAAGACACAATGTGTCATACTATTGCGATTCCCCATATTTCGGGCGATTACTGTCTTACCAACACTAATCGTGGTTTTGGGCGACAACCAGCTGTGGCCAGCAATTGTTAAACCTGACCATAGCTGGCTGCCTATGAAATTGGTTCAACTTGGAAATTTTATGGGAGATTCAAGGGAATCTAAGATTATTTTGTTTGCATAGGCTACTTCACCTCAGTAGGTGTGGTAGACCTTAGGGGCATATTATAAGAATGAAAGTAGGGGTACATACCCTGAAGGTTTTGTAAAGCTGAAGCAAGGATGGGAGAGAGAGAAAAGAAAAAAGTGCTCACTCCTTCTGCCTCAGTCCTTGTGGAGGCAACTGAACGCAACAGTTCAGGGGGGGAAATAGTGTGTGTGGAGGAGAAAGAGGGGTAAATATTATTAACAGCGCCAGTTTACTTACTGTTGATAATAATAATATTAATAATAATAATAATATTTTTTATACAATTTTTATAATAATATAATAATATGTTTGAGTAAGAGGGAGATTTTGGTAATTGTATCCATAAATTTTGGATTATATGTTTCATTTATATAAAGATTTGTGTTTCTTCTATAATTATATTAATTATGAAAACAGAAAAGGGTTAATTATTATCGATGGGAATCGAAAAGATTTTATAATGTTAAGGGTAGTCAATGAAGAGAATGGCACTTCTATATAATTCTTGTTGATTTGAAACAAACCCAGTGCTTCTTAACGCAAACCAGCACATAGCTAAGGGGAAACAGATCAGTTAGGGATATGATATAGTATTATACCAAGCCACTATTTTGATATTTTTGATTTATTGTTTCAGTGTTTGGTGATGTTGGACGGCAGTCCTGAGCTGGCCAGCGCGTCAGAGCAGGAGCGTTACGCGCCTGACTGGCCTTATGGTGTTGGGATCTCGAAGGAGAAGTCCAGTAAGGTCATACAGGTACTGTCATCATCATCGGACCACGGGTGAGTTATTGTATTTCTTTTCATATAAATAGTAAGGGGGTTGTGGCGTCATATCCTAGCAGATCCCTTTAGGAAGTACGAATGTGTCAATGAAAGTCTTTATGCTTCGGCATAAAATCTTTCATTGAGGGGGTTTTGTGACGGTACAATTCTGGTACCCTAATAAATTTGTAAACCTATGGTTCCAAACCTAATTATAATTATTGTATTTTTATTTTATAACAAATTTTAATAATAATAATTTTATTTTGTATTCCCTATAAAAGTTTTGGTGAGAATTGTCAACAACGCAATATTAAGTTAACAGGATTTATGTCGAATTCAGTGGAAAATTACAAATGTAATAAAAAACTGTTTGTCACAATAACAAGTAAACAAGACCAACCCATGATTACGTCAGATGAAAGAATGCAAGGCGCTTTGTATTCGACTAGGCTGGGCCGTTGAACAAAGAACCAGTGACGTTGTTGTTGCCCCACCTCTGCAATACACAGTGGTGAAACTGTGTCATTTCCGTCCAGACAGGTGAACCGTGCCGGCCGGCGTATTCACTAAGTGTGGTATTACACTACCAAAAATGTATTAATAACAGTGGTACATTAACAATTTTGAGCTAGAACATCGGCAGAGTGTAATTCACGAAGTGCAGCCAAAAAACCTGGCAAAAGTCTGATCCAGGGGGGATGCTACAATAGAGAGCGTGTGCCCGAAGACAATGTGGCAGTCCAGAATCAAAGAATTCGAGGTGTTCGATGTCCTACCCAAAAGTGCAGCTAAGTACCATTGGCCACAACAAATTTTAATATTTCATTACAACAAATAATATAATTTCAAAATTATAAATGACCATTTAATTCATTAAAATAACAAAACTAACTTTTTATAATGAGCTCATAATAATTGTACCAGAGAGTGAGAGAGAGAGAGAGAGAGAGAGAAAAAGAGTGTATGATCAGATATTAACAAGTGCTGGGTTGTGACAATTTTTACGTAAATTTATACATATATATATATATGTTTAACATTGTAACATTTTAATATTATGTATTTTGGAGGGCTTGTGAAATGTTTAAGGGGAAATTTAACTTGAAGAATTTAATTATGCCACATGGTGGACAGTAGCGTGTTTGTTTTACACTCACATTCATTTGTATATGATTAAAAATAAAAGGTAATTTCAATGGTAACAAACAGAAGCACGAGTGAATTATTTCAGGTAATACGTTCCTTGACTCTGGTTCGTATAACACGAATTCTGACCTTAGGTAAGCATACATATTTGTTTGTTGTATTTCAGTTGGCAACATGGCGCCCGGTAGTAAAATTACATCAGATTAAATATAACCAGTTAATTAATTATTGTAATTAAAGTCAATAATTACAAAACACACTGAAAATGCTCCAACAACAAACATATAGAAAAGACTATGAGCTGAATGCATTGCTACAAATGGCTTGATCACTTCAAAGCAGACAGAACACCGACTGATGAAGATCCCACACCTAGTCCACCTTAGAACACTGATGCAGTTCATGCTTTAATTCACAAACATATCTGTTTATCTGTTTGAGAGGTTGCTGAGGATGTGGGTATGAGCACGGGATCAGCCATCCAATTTTAACAGAAATGCTTAACATGCCCCCTGGATCTCTGCAAAAAACTCATACTGAGTTGATAACCAATGATCAGAAAGTTAACCATGTTACCAACAGTCAACAACTGCTTGACTGTGCTGTGTCAATGAAAACTTCATAGAAAAAACTGTAACAAGAGAAACCAAAGTGCAATTGTCACAATGGGCGGGGAAAGAAACAGTACAGCAAGGAAAGCCACACGAGTCATCAGTCAAACAAGGTGATATTTTTTTTCATTGGGTGGTATTTCTTAGCCCATTATAAATTCATTCCATGTGTTCAGAAAGTAAGCAAGTTCTACATGGGAGTTTTAAGGAATTTGAGTGATGTTGTGTGAACGAAGAGGCACGAGCTGTGGGAAAACCAGAGATGGATGTTGCACCACAACAACATCTTAGCTCATGCACCATTCCTTTCATCAACAATTATCTGGTAAACACTAGATAACCGTCTTGCCCCCATTCATCCTACTATCCAGACTTGATCCCAGATTTTTTTTTCCAAAATTGAAGGCAACTTTAAAAGGACATCATTTTCAAACCATAAACAATCCTGAGAAAATATGAGATAACAGCTGTACACAATTCCCCAAAAAACTCATTCCAGGAAACGTTACAAAAATGGAAGAAACACTGGAAGAGATGTATTGCCTGAAGAAAGGGGATTACTTTAAAGAGGAGGTTGAGCTTGAATAAAATTATATTAATAAAGCTTTAATCACAAAAGTTTGCTCTTTTTCTGAACACTTCTTGTGCAGATGAAGAAAGAGACAACTTTGTTATTCATTTTAGAAATATATTGACTTATTATCAGACTAACTGCAAACTGACTCTAATACATGATTTATTCACCAAACATTTTATGTTGAGGTGTTATTCAATGTAGACAAATTTTGATTCATACCACAAACAGTTAGCTAATTGTCCCATTACACCAAATAGGATAATAATAAAACAGTTATCATGATTAGGAACATCATTAATATACATCATCAACAAATGATGCAGTGTTCAGTATTCATGACATTCAAGTACTTGTCTTATTAAAATCTGATATTTAATTGGATTAGGACGGTTACTTTAGAAAATAAGTACTGGCCAAATTATGAAGTTTATTTATACCACTGGTCACCTGCAGAAGTGGCAAAGAGAGATGGTCACTCAAAGAGATTTTACTATAACATTTAAATTTCCTAATAATTTTACAACTAATTCTATTTGCAAAAAAGTATTAACACATTTTCACTGTGGGCAACGGGCCGGGCTGTGCTTCTGTCTATCCATTGTATTTGTTTGTTTAATAGGACAAAATGGGGAGGTTTCTTTTATTAATTTCTATATTAAAAGTAACATTGCAAATTCCCATGTCAGCTTGCACAAAGAACTACAGCAGACGTTTTTTAGCATACGTTAGTCTGGAACGGTGTGCGTGGTACAAAATTCGAGAGTCATGTACAGAATGTGAGTCCACATGCACGAGCACCTCACCTGTGTCGCACAAGCGAAAAGGACGCCGTAACAAAAAATGGCGAGACGACAAATTTGCACCGCGGGTCTGTGAAGACGAAGGAAATGGTGAACCACTGCCTGTGGTATCGCCACAGAATAACTTCGGCAGTGAAAGAACCAATGAACCGTCGAAACGCTACGGTAAGAAGCGTAGACGTCATCGTATTTCCGCCAACATCTAGTGTGGCAAAGCATCACTCCACACCCGGTGCCAGGCATGGCCGGTCATGTGTGTAATTCATCGGAGTAGTTCGAACCAAATAATAAATAAAATGTGGTGAAGCTAAACAAAAAACTAAATGTTATTAAGAAACTAATCGTAATAAGTGGCGGAAGGCTAAAATTATAAAATGAACAAACTATAGTGGGACAGTGCGTGACCCGTGTCGCATAACAACGTGGACTCTACGCCAGGATAAGTAACCAACATTATTTTATAAAGGCCTAAATATAATTATCACTAAAGAAAATAATTTTCAAAACTAAATTCATTTTTTGAACAAAATCTAGAAATGGGGTAATTGGAATGTGTGTGTGTGTGTGTGTGTGCGATAACAAAGAATTGGTTCATCTTAAATTATAGAATATATAATTTAGTAATTAAGATTTTATAAGATGTAAAACGTATTGTCTGTATTAGTGGGAGTGGCGTGGCGCAGAAGCCGTTACTATGTATCAAGTAATTCGATGACAAGAATGGGGTTATAACAGTAGATTCAGAAAAAGAAAGAATGTCATATTGAAGAAAATAAAGTAATATTTTATTTTAACTTGATAAATATGCATTTTGTTATTTGTGTTTGCCTATTATTCTCTGCCAAAGTACACTAAACGAAATCCTGGTTAAACTTTGCAACACGTAAAGTCTATTATTACGTAATAAATACAATACAGTTTTAGTTGGAGTCCGAACTAAAGGACAAATTTAATAACTTAATTACTGAACATACTTCATGTTTCAGTGTGCCTTAGCACCTAAGAAACATTATTAACCTTACTGGTAGCAGTCAGCGTGTTAAGGTGTATCATTAACCAAGAAATGCAAACCTGAAAAATATACCTAAATTCCACTGCAATGCCACTTCCCATTCTAAAGTCCTGTCCGACACAATGTGCTAATGAATAATCCTCAGATGCTTCAAACAGATCACCTTCTATTTCTTTTATGATGGAACTTCTAACATTTTCCCTATTGCTTCTCCCATAACCTACATAAAAAAAATAGAAAATATTAACAATTATATTAACACACACACACACACACACACACACACACACACACACACACACACACACACACACACACACACACACACACACACACACACACACACACACACACACACACACACACACACAATGTTTATTAACCTTTCCTATCAAGTGGTCTTCTTTCTCTTTCTTGTGGAGCTTGGTTTGACAAACCTCTTCTTGGTAACTCTCTTGCTCTTGTAGGACCTGAATACTGTCCACTGTGGTAAGTTGATTCTCTGAAAAGTCAAAAGTAATTTTTAACAACTATTTCTTACATTATACCTCAACTTGCAACACAAGAGTTTTTACTATTTAAGTTTTTTATTTGAATATATATGAAGAATAATCATACAGATTCACGTTAGTCATTCATTTATATTCACACCCATTCATACTTGTGTGACCATAATTTATTTTGTACTACTGCCAAAAATTATAAAGCTGCAACCACTTTACCGTTTGGTTTCAGGATTTTCAATGGAATCATTCCTGTCTCTGCCAAACTTCTTTTTTTTCCTGCAACAGATTCCAATTAAAATTATTTTTAATGGTTAATTTAATTTCACACAATAAAGATGTTATTACTTAAAATAGGGATACAAATGATTTTCTATAATGTGGTAGACAATTTTTGTATTATGTGAAACAGTAATAGATCAATATGCCAGACAATAAAATACCCCACTGCACAGTATTACAGTATAGTGTATCACTACAAAATCTTATATGAGAGGGAAAGGGGAGGAGGTTAAATAACAATCTGGCAACATAATAGTGAATCACTCTACCTCTCTCTGCACTGTGTGTGATCTTTCACAGATAATTATAGCATTCATATTTAAAAACTGTTCAGTCCATAGTATATATAGTACATAAATTACAGAGTAATGATCATAAATAAATAATAAAAAACAGCCTTTTTATGATTATGAGAAAATCAATACTACAGCTTACATTAATAACAAACAAAATGTAATAAAACTGCTATCTTGTCAAGGTATATAAATCGTATTCTACCAGAGGTTCCAGAATAGTTTTCCATACTCCTGGCTCCATGACAACATAATTTACATAGTTACAAGGACTCAAACAGTCTGGAGACTATGTCAACGCACGACCTTGACACAGATATTGCACGTGCTGGGCTACATGAGGAACATGTAGAATGACGCTCTTGAAAATTTGAGAGCGTTCTGTAATTGTCATAGTAATGTTTTATTAATTTTACTATACTAAAATTTTTTTAATAAAATATAAAACAGAGTATAACAATCTTAAATTTCTTGAAACACTTAATTTTTTAAATTATTAAATTCAAAATTTAGGAAAGTGACATGTTGCTTCTTTCGCAATATAATCATACCATACTTACACCCGAACTGTAAGATGACTTTTGTTAAACTATTAAGCTGTCTCATATCGGTCCATGAACTGTTGAATTTGTAGTTGGGAGTACAAATACTATTGAAAGAACGCCAAATATTTATTTTACTGTTGGGTGTGTTTCCACTGTCTTATGGTAGTTCTGTGTAACCAAACAACATAACATATTTGTTAGATGTCTTGCAGTATTGGAATATCTGGAACCAGCTGAACGAGTAATTTGATGAAAAGACTGTGACACAGCAATGACAAAAATGTAAAGTAATGGTGAAATGTAAATCATGAGGAGAAACACAAACTGAGACAAATTTCATTGTTTGGTTTATCAAAACATCAATTCGAATCTATGAATTTTCTCATAATACATAAACAGAAACATGGTTTAGGAATCTGAAAAAAGATATGTACAGTAATTTTAATCCTTCAAAAAACTCATGTTACTGTCTTGTTTCCAGCTAGTTTCAGTCAATGTAGATTCCTATATTACGTGCATTCTGTTTTGAAGGTTATATCTATTTATTAGTGTAATTTATCTTTTCACCATTTGTATTAACGTTGTACAGAGAGATGTCACATAGTGTTTAAGTATACAGCATGAGACAAATTTAACATGTTATCTGCCATCAGGACTGTGACATACTTATGATGCAAATTTTAAGTTACTGCTATAGTGAGGAGCACATACAATGGCAAAAAATGAAAGTGCATAGCACTGAGAGAGATGGAATAAGATTCACTGCAATGACAAATACAACAAAAGTGTCACAAACTGCATTCATGTAAGTGACATGATTTACTGGCTCTTATTAGCTGACAGATCACGTGATACTTTCTCTTCCCTTTGTGCAGTTGACAGGTAGAATCACATGTTAATGTGGTATACAAAATAATTTACTAGGGATTTGAGTTTTTGTTAAATTTCCTGACGTCTATGAAAATCTCTAGTTTTTCCTAAAGAAAAAACTATATTATTCATGGATTTCGTTGTCCATGACGTATCCGTTACTTAACTAAATATAATTATTTCACTACGACTCAGAACACAAAACATTTTATGGGTAAAAACATAAAGTTTTACCTTATAACCTGAACCAGTTTTCACTTTTAAAAAGCTTCTTCAGAGGTTGCCGCTGGTAGCACTGTCCGTCTTGTTGTTGGCGACGGAATCGACTTTCGAAAGATCAATGTTGTGTGTGTGGGGTGTGATGTGTTCGAATAATGCGTGTGATTTGAATTGTGTCTGTTCATTTAGGATGTCGTTTTTATTTGTTTTTGTGTGTTTGTATATTTCCAATTGTTCTAGAGTGTCTAGTTTTCGGCCTTTTGTAACTACAGTCTAGCCTCTATAACAAAAGGCCAAAAACTAGAAACTCTAGAACAATTGGAAATATACAAACACACAAAAACAAATAAAAACGACATCCTAAATGAACAGACACAATTCAAGTCACACACATTATTCGAATATATCACACCCTACACACACACACATCGATCTTTCGAAAATTGATTCCGTCGCCAATAACACGATGGACAGTGCTACCAGCGGCAACCTCTGAAGAAGCTTTTTAAAAGTGAAAACCGGTTCAGGTTATAAGGTAAAACTTTTACGTTTTTACCCATAAAAAGTTTTGTGTTCTGAGTCGTAGTGAAATAATTATATTTATATTATTCGGCTCCAGTAAGATATTGTTTTAGTTTGAACAAAGGTGAAGTTATGTGATTGTATTCATTTGATAGTACAATTGATATTTTGAAAATGAATTTTTGTTTACCACTGTGGAAAAGCTGAAAGTTAGGGTCAGGTTACCGAATATCTCAGAAATACAGGATTTGTCCTGGACTGTAGACACTTGTCCTACTGTCCTGGGGAATCTGTCCTACTGTTTACTAATGAAATGAACACAAACACATGAAATTTTATTTAAAACTTTGGCTGGGATTATTTCAAGTTGTCTACAATTTTCAAAAGGACTGTATTGAATTTTACTATTGTAGTAATATTTGAAGCCTTCAACATCAGAAGAACCAAAAATTTGATTCATATTGTGTGTGTGTGTGTGTGTGTGTGTGTGTGTGTGTGTGTGTGTGTGTGTGTGTGTGTGTGTGTGTGTGTGTGTGTGTGTGTGTGTGTGTGTGTGTGTGTGTGAATACATGTTAACAATAATATATTAACAAGATTGCATCTCTGGTAACAATTATAATAAAAACGTTTTCTAGAAATAGTCACTCCTTAAAGTGTCCCCAGATTTTCATATAAGACAATTTGGTCAACTTAGTAAAGGTATTTTCAAATGGGAGATTATGACGAGCACAGAGAGTAGTGGCTACACTGAGTCACAACCACTGAACAAGTGGCTCCTGGTGAGCTGCAACAAGTCCTCACTAAAAATGTTTAATGAGTCATGCAAAGAAATTTTTTTACCGAGGGCAAAACCTGATGTTTGACAAAAAAGCAAGATGGTATTTTTGTGTTTTTCAAAGACATTTTCATGTGTTTTGTGAAGAAAGCAAATATTTCAAAAAAATTATTTAAAGTAGCTTAATACAATACATAACTAAACAGACAATATTAGTGCAATCAATATGAAAAAATTAAAATACATTTAATGAGTATAAACACAAATGTCATGTATATACAGATGGAGACATAACATTCTCACTTTTTATATCTCCACTTCAAGTTTGTTTAATAAACTTATAGTGTGTGGGCATAACTGTCTCATATTTACAACTGTGTGTCTGTACCAGAGGGGTCAATAGTGTTTGTGAACATTTCAGTTTTCATACTAAATTATTTGACAGCAAAATTTTAAATAAAATCATATGTTTAGTATCCAATTTCAGCAACTGGACTGCAAAAACAAAATTCCAAAAGCCCAGGCTGTGACTGTAGAAGACTGTTTTAGTTTTGTGCAGTAAAAAATTAAACACTTACCCAGTAAAGCTAAATAAGTTTTATCAATAACATGTTATGTGCCTGCTGCAGACTACAGTATGCACACAGAGCAACTTACTGAGTGCTTTATTAGTTTGGTACCAACTACAGTTAAGTACAGGAATGACAGTTCATTCAGTCAATGGACAATATACAGGGTGATTCAAAAAGGACTTTACAACTTTGAAAGCATACAGAAATTTATTCAGATAACTTAGAGTCGGTTGAGGTGTCATTTCAAAGCAAAACACATCAAGTTTGTCATCCAACATTCATTGTGGTTCGATGTGGCTACCATTTGTAATGTGGCATACATCCCACCTGAAGTCGATTTCATTCCAGACTTCAGCCAGTAAGTCGGGCGTCACTTCTGCAGCGGCGGCGTTAATTCGAAGTCTCAGCTCAGTGAGATCAGCAGGTAAAGGTGGTGCAAAAACCCAATCTTTAATGAAACCCCACAAGACAAAATCTACCAGTGTCAAATCTGGGGAGCGAGGTGGCCATGCAATTGGACCTGCACGACCAATCCACTGACCTGGGAATCGGGTATCAAGAAATCTCGGACTTCTACGCGGTAGTGAGGTGGTGCCCTATCTTGCTGGTAGTAAAGGCGTCCGTCTTGGTCATCCTCGTCTAACTAAGGAATTAGAAAATTTTCTAGCATATCCAGATACACGATACTATTTATGGTTGCCTCCTGGAAGAAGAACGGGCCGTACACTTTTTGTTTGCTAAGGGCACAAAAAACATTACCTTAGGGCTATCACGAATATGCTGCAAGGTTTCATGAGGGTTTTCACTACTCCATATTCGGCAGTTATGGGTGTTCACCTTGCCACTGATGTGAAACGTTGACTTATCACTAAAAATTACATTGTCTAGGAATGTCTCGTTGCCTGCAATTCTATCAAACATTTTCACACAAAATTGCTGGCAAGCGACTTTTTCTTCATCTGTAATGTGTTGAACCATGGTTAGTTTGTATGTCTTCAAGTGCAAGCGTTTACGTAATATGTGCCAAACAGTCAGTTGTGGAATGCCAGTCTCACGTGACGCACGTCTCGTTGATTTCTTAGGACTACGGGAAAAGCTTTCTCTGAGTTGTTCCACAGCAGCTTCAGGAACTTGTGGACGTCCTGGTGATTTTGCATGTTGTACAGAACAACCAGTCCCAACAAAGGTTTGGTGTCAAGAGTAAATTGTAGGCTTACTAGGAGGCTCCCTACCATACTCCGTACAGAATTTACGTTGAACTGCAGTTGCTGATTGCGTATCGTGAAACCAAAACACACAGCGAGCACGTTCCGCACCAGTAAAAGTAGCCATTTTCAACAACAATGGTGACAGCGCTACTGGAAGGTGTATTCGGTATTAATGGACTATGTGAGTCAAAACTTGATGTTTTGCTTCGAAATGACACTTCAACAGACTGTAAGTTATCTGAATAAATTTCTGTATACTTTCAAAGTTGTAAAGTCCTTTTTTAATCACCTTGTATTTGTGGGGGAAAGGCTGTCTGTCGCAAACAGTTTTGTATAAACAAGATAGATTTTGTATAGCTAGACATAACAGATCAAACATGAAACACTAATATTCTTTCTCTCACCCCCAGAGAAATTCATTTCATCAACAATATGTTTGTGTACATGTATAGATTTATTTAGTATGAAATTATTTAAAATCCATAAAAAAGTCCATTAACTAAGATTTTTTCTGTTAACCAATATTTTTTTGGATTAACTCTGTGTAACCGTACGAATTATAACTAAATACACAAAGTCAATTGGGATATGGGTAACTAACCCATGTTTCACAGTAACTAATGTTTTGCTTTTAACAATTTGCATGTTGAACACTATCTTATATACAATGTTATACTTATACAGAATATGTATAATATACATAGTTTTTCTAGCTGACTCCCACTTGCTTTCCTGAAATAGGTTTCTGTGATGTTTTGACACGTCTAGTTCTGCATGTGTCGATGGATCTACAGCAATAGCCTGAGAATGGTATTGATAATGTAACGGAAACCCCTTCAGGGAAAACAAACAGAACTCAATGTTCGGGACACTCAACCTGACAACACATATCACACTAATAAAAATCCTTCTCAAAACACACACACACACACACACACACACACACACAGCTTTCTTGGAATGTTTAAAATGATTAGAATGAGTGCTGATTTGTCAAAATGCAGTAAAATTGAAAAAGACTGTAAGGTTGAAAAATCCTATTACGCTGATGATCAAAGGTTTGATAGTTTAAATAAAATAAAACAGTAATTGTTAACTGAGTAAAATACAGTTTGGGTTTGGAAAAATAAGCAATACCACTATTATAAAGAAGAACAAAGTGACACTTTCAATCAGTTTATGGCCTGCAATGATTTCTGGATCAGAAATGTGGACAATGAAGATGAGAGGGATATAAAAATTGTGGACTACACACATGGTCATGGAAAAGACTAGGTCACCAATAAAATTATTGGATATGCGACATTTTAGAATACGGAAATTAAATGACAATGAACATCTATTTGGCTAGGCATGAAAATAGCAGTGGTCATGAAGGTTAGTAGGAATGGTCTGGTTAGATGCCATAACAATACAACTTTGCAATACCAATGGATGACATGTGTTAAAAGCTGTAGTACAGAACTGTACTTCATGAATTGCTCTGAACAGACATGACAACAAAATGACTTTGAGCTCATTTTCTTACCAATGAGCAGATATGTGGTAATGACAAGAATGTTATATATTGCACTGTGACAAGCATTTCAACAATTATATAATAAAAGATTAATAAATGGGATTTATTGTGGGCCACAAACATAGTTATCTTTGACAAAAGTGTGTGGATGCTTAAGAACAAAGTACAAGTAAGTTTAGGTCTTAGCCTTAACATAGTATTAAGTCACTAATGACAAACTATATTGTGCGTTTTTGAAAAAAATGTTGATGAAATAATGAATGTACAGTATGTGCCCATTTTGGTAAAAACACGTATTTAAGAATAATAACATTCTCTGCCTGTTAAATCACTCTTAAGTTATTTTTAGTGTGCAGGATGGTGATTATTTATTTAAAATTTTAGTAAAATACAATATTCTGAATCCTTGTTCAAACTGATATAATATAATATGTAATTCAACCCATATGGCATCAACTGCTTTTGGTTGAAGGAAGTTAGACATTTTAAGCACATGGTCACTTGCTAGAAGACATTTTTAAAAATTTTGGATTTTAGATGATTGCAGAGATCTTATTTGCTAATCAGACTATAGTAAAATTCACTAGACATGAATCCACCGTTTTCGTGCTAACTGTGCAGGTTATGTAATGCGCATGCATCAACAGAGAAAGATAGCTTAGTTTTCTCTGAGACGCTGTGGAGGTTATTGTGTGATTGTAACGGGGCAAAAGGGGTAAAACAGTAAGAAATGGAATATGTGTATTTTTTATTACACATTATATTTTGTTAAGTTGATAAAATAACTTCTCAATGGCGCCCGAACAGGGACTGTTTGTACAAATTAAATTTGGTACAGACCATGTTTACTTGTGAGTATAAGGTGATTTGGAGGTTAAGCAGTAATACGTATAAATTACGTACTGTGAGTAGTTGTTAGGTTAAGTGAGTAGTAAAACAATAGTAAGTGTGAGGTATAAATTAGTATACAAAAATTCCATAAAATATGGAGAATAAAACAGATGAGATTAACGTAATTGTCGGCGATGAGGCCAAAAATAAATCGATGTTGGAAAGTAAAGAAAATGTGTTAACTGAGTCGGTTAATAGAAGCGACTCAGGAATTCAAACAAATGAAATAATAACGAGTGAAAGTAATTTTACAGAGCCAAAAATAATGAATGAAATTGAAATTCATTCAACACCTATTTCAATTAATCAAAATAAGAAGTCCGATGACGATAATATGTTAACACGGTTGTATAGTATGATGTGTAGCAATTTTAGTGAACTAAGAGGGGACATGAATGAATTGAAAGAGCAAAATAAAGAAGTCAAGAATGATTTCGATAAAATAGTCGTTTTGATAGTAATGATATAAAATTTGATGAACAGAGTAGAAAGTTTAACGAACCTAAAATTGACATAATGAGGTAAAGAATAAATGTAAGAGTAATTTTAATAAATTAAAATGAGATATTGAGAAAATGGGAGAGTGGAGAACAGATATAGGTAAGTGCAAAATAAATGAAAATAACGGGATATATAACTGTTAATAGTAATGGTGTTAATTTAAATGAAAAACAGGTGACGGTAGACAAGGTAAGTAATAGTGATAAAATAGTGGAAAACGAGCTATTTAAAAGTGATATAATGAGAATAGATAGTGATGATGTAGAGATAGTTAGAGAAATAGTTAGTGAGAGTAAGAGAATAATGGGAGTAAGGGGTTGTAAAGGGGTAGAAACAAGTGTTTATCAATTAGAGAGAGAGAGAGAGAGTATGAAGAGAGTTTACAGGTAGAGGGGTTGCAGAGGGTAAATTTTCCCCAGGTTTATTGTGAACCAATGTGTTTACAAATGTTGTTGTTGAAGGCCAAGAGTCCCTTATTATTGGAAGGCATGAGGTCTTAGAGTTGTTCCCTGAATTTGTATAATGAGTTAGTGCCCTCTGTATGGGATGGTAGAGAAAGTGCGATATGGCATTGTGGTGAGAGATATTTAGAGAGAGAGTTGTGTGTAGATGGGGAGATAGAGGTATTTAAATTAAGTAGGAGTTATAAAGAGTTAATAGAGAGGTTAGAATTGGAAAAAATAGATGGTATGAAAGACTTACCTTGTTATGAAGATAGTGCAGAAATAAGTAATGATAACGTTGATAATTATACTGAATGCTTACCTGTGCATAGACGTGGAGTATTAATAATAGATGATTCTGAAACTGAGAGGTTAAAATGTTTAAGGGTGATAGATAATAATACAGACGGTGACAAGACCAAAACTAATGAGGTAGACAGGTTATATGATTTAATAATAATGTGGGATAATCCAGTAGATTATTATGTGGGTTTTACGGAACAATCTGAAATATTAACAGGTTATTATATGAATAATTATAACGTAGAGTGTAATTAAAGATGATAATTGTTATATAAAAGCAAGACTAATTTATGATGATGGGGGTTAAATAAAAAAATCAGTGAATGACCATTTTATTATTTTAGTTTATGGTGATGACCTAGCTAACTTATGAAATGAGGTGTGGTAAACGAAAAATAATGACAAAAAATTGTAAATAAATTTATAATGAAATTAATTGTGTTTGTGTTGTGAAATGTATTTTATGTAAACAATGTGTGTGTGTAGGAGACATTGATTTAATAATAAGAATAATATTATATCAGACTAAATAAATAATGAGAGTTTGTAATAAATGAATTGTAATTGTTTTGACTATTGTAATTAAAATAACTTTGTGTTTTAGAAAACTAACTGAATTAAAATAAATTGCAGATGAATTAATTGATTAATTAATGTTGTATAAATGAATTTTGATAATAAATTTAAATGATGTTTCTGAGATTTGAACTTGAGAATAAATAGTAAATGAATAAATGTAAAATGTGTTAAGTTGTGGAATCATATGATGGTTATGTTTCAGAAGGTACATATGGTTGTACGTGATATTTGTGATAATGAATGTTTATAATTTTGTGTCTATGACAGGAATCATGTGTTCATTTAATTGAGTGATGTAATGTAAGTATGAAGTTTATAATGCAATTTAAATAAAGTAAAATGTTTAAATGTTCGAATAATAAATTTTAAATGAGTTTTAAAGGTTTAAATTAAATGATGAAATTAATTTGAGATAGATGTGAATGTTCTAATGAAATTTTCAATGAGCATATTAATGTAAAATGTTGTAATAGATAGACTTTGTGTGATAATAATTATTTCAGTAAGGCAGTTAAGACAGATAAAGTTAATTTTAAATGGGTGTTAGACAAAATAAGAATTTTGGAATGAACGTAATACAGAAACGGGTCAGTAGTAGGGGCACAGTAGCGATAGTACATATATGTAGAGTAATGAGAGTGATGTAATTGGGGAGTAAATAGAAGATTTGGGGAGATTTTGTAAAGAGGGTGGTGTGGTAAGGAGTCCTCAACGAAAGGCGTTGTGGCGGGAGGTGAATAGTTTAAATGGGGTTTGACGGAGTTACCTGGGAGAGACCAGGAACTAATAAGGGAATGAGTATACGGGAAGGGAACACACATCCTAAGTACAAAGAGGGTATCGGGTATTTTGTTATAAGAGTAGAATGATTCAAGGTAAGTTAGAGTAGTAAGTTAATTGAGGTAAATATTTTTTGAGAGATTGGTGTCACCCTATGTAAATCTGCTAGTGAGTGTTAGAAGGAAGAAGGGGGGTAAAGTCATATTTAAATGCCCATTCGATAAATTAGATCATTGTGGATAAATGAGATCACCCAAACCAATTACTGATGAAAATGATTAATAGAAATTCATAATTGAAATGTAATAATAAAATGTAACGAAATAAAGAGTTAATAGAAGTTGAAACTAAACTTAAATTTGAAATGTTGTAAATTGTGTTCAGATGCGGATGAGATGTTTTTTGTAATGAAATGAGTTTTGTATTATTTATGAATGTTCTATTATGTTGTACTATGTTAGAGTGTAGGGATTATAAACATGTGTTATGTATTTTACATTATATTATTTGTATGTAGTGTGCCTATAGAAAGGTCATTCACCTGTTAGTAAGACATCAGCTGATGGCTGGTGTGAACTGTATACTGGCCAATGTAATCAAGTCCTAGTTTCTTTTAATAATCAATGTACTTATGTAATTTTATTTTATAATTTTCTTTCTATCAATTGTCAGAATATATTTGAATAAAACCTTATTATATTTTATTACATTAAAAAAAAAATTGTTAATCGGAGTGACGTGCAGATTGGGTTCAATATATATTGATGGTGTGTATTGATAATGTGTTAATTGATTCATAGTGTCCATGTTTTGTAAACAGATGTAGTGATAAGAACATTTATAATAGAAAGAAGTTGTTCATTTTATTTTGTTTATGGTGATTGTTAATATCTGGATAAGTGTGAAGAAATATAAGAGATATAAAATAAATTTATTTTGAAGGATTTTAGAGTTTTAGGAATTATGACTAAATTAATTAATTGAAGTAGATAATATGAATTGTTTTAAAAGGGAATCTTTGATAAGGGACTGGGGTTTATTGCATCATTTGACCCAAATTTAAACACTTTAATTTGATTTGAAATAATAACATAAGGCAAATGATTAAAAGATAAAAAATGGAATTGGACTTAAAATATAAAATATTTATGTGAATTTTATATCAAGAAGTAGGATGTAGATGTTGTGTTTAATATAATAATGAGTATGTGTACGCACCCAGTACTTGCTAAAGGCAACCCAGTATGTATGTAAGGGGAGATATATCGGTTGAGGATCTGGTATGGTATAAGGCCAGTTTTGGAATTTTATTCAGAATGTTACAAGGTAAGGTGGTACTCTGGTGATTACCTGTCCGACTTTACGGTTTTGGGGATCTCAAGTAGAGAAGTCCAGTAATATCGTGCAGGTGCAACCAGGGTCGCCGAGCTAGGGGGGTAGTTTACCCATGATGTGTTAAGAATTAAAGGGGGGGTTGTTGGCGCCATATCCTCACTGATCCCCTTCGGGTTTAGCAATGAGAGTTTTTCTGTTTCGGCAGAAAACCTCTCATTGGGGGGGGGGTATTGTAACAGGGCAAAAGGGGTAAAACAAATTTTAATCATTTTAAACAATAAACCAGTCTTTGTACTATTCGGTAACAGGCAGTACAAGGTACGCATTGGGAATTGTGACAAAGGATATATGGTGTATGGACTATAGCTTCGAGGCTGGTACGGCTCGGCATTGGAATGCAGATTGTCAGCAAGGGAGCGAATTCGCCCACAAGTGCGCGCTCAGGCGGCCAATGTTCTCAGGTGTTTGGTCACGTATGAATAAATACCTCAGTGCTGTGTGCGCAGAAAACGGCGTCTTTCACCTCCCGGTTAGGGAACCGCGAGGTTCTGTATATAGGCTCGCGAGCCGAAAATTATGTAAACTTTTAAAAAATTGTTGTTTACATTATAATTTAAAATTACATAACAATGTGAGAACAAGTACAATTCAGTGACGTCAAAATTTAAAAGTTGGAGAAATAATTTCGGACAACAGTGAAACAGTAATAAGTCATCAGTGCTCAAAATTACACCCATGAAAACATCTTTCGGCAGATAATGTGATTGAGAGACAGAATTCGGGAGTGTTGCCACCATGTATCGGATAAAACCAGGAAAGTAAATGCTTCAAAACTAATTAAAAAGTATAACCATTTAAAAAAGCACTAAATAAATTAAAAGGGGGAAAAGGTATGAAAGTGTGTGAGCAAATGCTGGGTTGTCTTTATATAGATAATATAGATAGTCGTTAAGATATAATATGCATTAATTCCTATTGTTTATTGAGTCGTAAGCCATATTCTATTTAGTCAGGTCAACCAGTTGTTATTAAACAAATTCTAAGAAATGTAGCAGAGATAAAACCAAACAGAATTTTTTTATAAAGAGATTAAAACAAAAAGAAAAGCATATAAAAGAAATGTTGAATAAAACACAACTATATAATACTGCAATGAGAGTATAATTTATTAAAGAGCGCAACCCTAAATCATACTTATAGGTCACGAGTTCGCGTGAAGAACCTTGGGACCCAATAAAGGTAAGAAATGGAATATGTGTATTTTTTACTAAATATTATATTTTGTAAGTTGATAAAATAACTTCTCATGAGTACTTTTCAAAAAACATCAGTATTCATCAAAAGTGAAGCGCTTACATAGTTTCATTTCATTTGAATAAGAACAGCGTAATAGTAATAGATAATGCCTGCTACCACAATGTACAAATAAATCCACCTCCAACATCATTAACAAAAAAGGCAGACATGATTAACTGGTTAAAAAACCATTACATTCCTTGTAGTCCATCTATGTTAAAGCCTGAGGTGTATGCACTAATTAAACAAAACAAACCAACTTACAAAACTTTTAAAATAGATGCTATTTTGGCAAACCATGGACATTCCGTTTCACGACTTCCACCCTATCAGCCGGATTTTAGTCTTACGGAACTGACTTTGGCAACCGTGAAAGTGAACAGTGACCTTGGCATGCGGTTGAAAGAAAAAACGTGCATTTTTTCTGTAGACAGTGTCAAAGGAATTTTATTGTATTTCTCCTGCAGACTAGAGATCAAGACGTGATGTCATGAAAATTGAAAATGACTACGTGAGATCGGACCAAATAAGGGATACTGTACAGATCGTTTAGAAAGTAATGTAAGACGAGAGCAGCAGTGAAGGCAATTTGAGTGATAGTGATAATAGGCTAACGGTGATAACAGTGACGGAAATATTAGTACGGTGATGAATTGACCTAAATAATTATTGTAATTGCATGTAAGTAAATGTGCTCTATGGTACTTAATAGTTTCAGTCTAATTGTTGCATTAATATTCTCTCCTGTTCTTCATGGATAGGTTACATCGCTTGTTTTTTAAACACAAACACAAAATCATTTCACTATGAGGCTGTTATTCAAATAAATTAAGATGCCAGAGCAATGTGAATCATATATTATTACGTTTTTAGTGAACCGTAACATGTACACAAAGTGTACACATTCCAAAATACATAACGATTGTTGATGTCTAGGCTCGACTTTCGAGAAACATTGCAACAGACACAACGCAGCAAGTCACTGTTTACAAAATAATGGCAGTATTAAACACTTTATAACTGTGTGAAATCTTTATTACATTGTCTCTTTCTGTTGTGTCTGACGCTTGTTTTGTCTTGCAAATTTTTAGTATGCCTATTTAGTAACTTAGTAAAAAGTAGAGAATTAGGCCTAAATATAAAACGTACTAAACTGTAAAAACCTTAAAAACAATTAAAAGAATAACAAAAGAATTTTAAAATTATAAGAATAATTGAAAAGTTAGTTAAGTTAGTAAAAAGTAAGTTACATATATCTATGTGTGTGTGCATGCGTGCGTGCGTGCGTGCGTGCGTGCGTGTGTGTGTGTGTGTGTGTGTGTGTGTTGGTAGGGCTGTAAAATTTAGTTTGGTAAAGTAGACCAATATTTTCAACTGCGTTAGTAGAAATTTCCCTCTCTCTCGGCTTCCGCTGCTTCCGACTTCTCCCACTACAACCTGTGCACTGCTTCATGTCTATTTAATATTACTGTAGTATTCATTTATGCAACATGATGCCATTAGATTATACAGAAATGATCATGAGACATCAAGCAACAATCAGTGCTTAATGACACATCATGTTCAATTTCAATCCAGATGTCGATCAAAAAGGTTGTGAGGATGGTGTTATAACTTAAACGAATTTGTCAATTTAAGGTTCTAAGGTTTACAGGACCAACCACAACTGTGAAATTAGAAACAATACAAAAGTTCAGGATATCAACTGACGTCCATCAGACACAAAATGTTATTAAACAAACCTGTTTTTAAATTTAATATTCATTTTAAAAGTATCCAAGTCACTGTATTAAATAAATAATTGCTTATCTAATCCGTCGAGTGACTTACTTGTAATTTCTGCAAAAAATGTTCACATCTGCAAAAAAGGCAGATATATGGACACATTAGAAGAATTCGAAATTTACAAGGTCTTTAAACAATTTAAAAAGATGAACGACTCACAAGACGGCGGATTCATATTAAACGATCAACTCAACTTCAAGTCAAATCCCTTGTACGACACGGCCATTGGGATACAAGATGCGCTGCACAGATAACAGTTTACTCGGACAGTCAGTGCGCGAGTAACATCGCGGCAGTGTACACCAGCTATAACACGAAGTGAACTCATGTTATGATAGTGCGTGCTCCTCTGTGCATTTAGTATATTTTAATATTTTGACGAGTTAATGTTTTAACTATTGATTTTAATTTTAATTTATTACATTTCAATCTTAATGTCTGACGTTCTGTGAAGAGGAATTATTCTGAAGATGGGGCATATGCCCTGAAACGCGTCAAGCGAAATTACAAGTAAGTCACTCGACTGATTAGATAAGCTGTTTTTAAAACAAAATTAGTTTTAACTATATTGTTATTTCATCCACATAGTTCTTCCTTAAGTTATCACTTTTCTCTTACACTTGCCATGTGTGTTTTCTCTCAACCTACAAATGAGGCTGCAGTATTGACAGTATTGCTATCACACTGACAATAATATACCAGACATAATATACAATTAAATGAATTAAATTTATCATAGTTTGGTTAGTTCTATTTATTACTGTTAAAAATAACTATTATTTGTATGAATAAATTTTTATACATACACTGAAGCACTACCAAGATGGCTCCTGTCAGAATCGGCTCGCTTACTATCGTCACTAGAAATCACTTTTGTTGCTCTGAAACATTAGACAATATATTTGTGTAAACACAAACTGTTATAGCATATTTTTAACATATTATTTTTGGCTGGAAACCTACAATTTTAAACACTAATGAAAAATAGTGTAGCAGTCTTTGCCCATGGGGAGTAGGGGCGTACCAGACAGATGCCGAGGGGTCCAGGCCTTAGAAGCCACGATTCAACCAATTATTGTTCTGTCAAATTTGGTTTGGCACACCTGCCACATCTTCTGTTATTCTATGACTCTAGTAGCAATGCTAATCTGGGTAGCTGTTTTTTCATTTAAGGCTTTCAAACTTTTTGCTTTTTTAACATTCAAGATTTAGAAAACATTTTAAAGTAATAAAACATAAACATGTAAAAATAAAAAGTGAATTCTTTAGCTACTAACAATGATTTTCAGAACACATCTGATAACTGAGGGGTTATTATATTATCAATATTTAAATTGTAATACTGTATTGCTGTTATTTTGCAATATTATAGCTCTACGTATTTCAGTATAACAATATGTAAGGAATATAATTATGTTGCTGATGTAAAACAAACGGTTCACCTCCCTCACATGCAAATAATTGATATGGATACGCTTGTTCAATACCCATAACGAGTAAAAATAATAACTTTTCATAATATACATATTTGAATATCCTTACAATCTGTATTCAGCTCTTAAAACAGATTGTACTAGGCTATATATAGACATGTATTGCTATCTGTACCAACTGCAACATACATTTGATGATTACTGCCATCTATAATTATTTATAAATATAATTTAGGCCTAGAGATTATTGCATTATCAATATTTAAAACACTGTAATATTATATAAATTATGTTTTGGAGTATTATAATTGTATATTTAAACCACACACACACACACACACACACACACACACACACACACACACACACACACACACACACACACACACACACACACACACACACACACACACACACACACACACACACACACACACACACACACACACACACACACACACACTTAATTGATCTTGTAGTGTATGATATTTTCTCTCGTGTCCTTATATAGGTCCTGATGATAACAATAAATGTTGTCAAAATGTCAACATATAATTTGTTATAGTTCTACTTATTGGCCATTTAATGTTCACACTAATAATAATACCTCAGACGAGTGTTAGTTATAAAACTATCTCCAAAGTAGCTTACTACGCATATCCAGCAAATATGGTTTATCATAACTTCTTTTAATTTAGTTTCTATATGGATTTTTTCCTTGTTAGTTTTTTTTTATTATAACTAGTAAATAGCAAAAACTTGTCATTCTCAAACACTTCTAGCAGTAAAAATTTTCTACAAGGGAAACTGTTGATTCCTTTGTAAAAGTTTTACTGTATTTGTAAAATGAAAGTTCTATCAGCTGACAAAATTGAGGGGGGGGGAGTGGCAAATTTCTTCTAGGGTCTGTAAAATTTATACACACAGAATACTTGCAAGCAATAACAGTATTTAAGTAACATAATGCTAAAAAATATTATCTACATGCACATAAAGTAAATTAATTTTGTATAAAACAACAAATAAGTTTATAATTATAATTACTGTGGAACATAGTAATGTACAACACACACACACACACACACACACACACACACACACACACACACACACACACACACACACACACACACACACACAGTCATTTGTATAATTTGTATCAGAGAGAATAAATTACTGTATGTTAGATAATGCTTCATCCTATTCATACATTTTTTTACCTGGAATAACTAGGTGCCTCCTGTGTAGCCACTGGTGTGGTGTCACTAGGTGTAATACAACTTCCAGATGTAGTGCTAACCTTTAAGTCAGTACTTTGTTCCTCATAATTATTATTATTCAACTCATCATCATCATCCCTGGGCACGACAGTATCCTCACTTTCTATACTATCTTCTGTCTTCTTGTTGGCATAGCTGTCTTCATTTTTGGTGCATTTACTTATGTCCTGGAGCAGCATGAATGAGAAGAAATGTTAATTAGCTGAGTGTGTTAGTTCCAAATTACCTAGTTGCATTTGGAATTCAACTTTTTTCAAATAAATAAAAGCAAATATTCTATAACACATCCTTGATATTCATTATTTTATAGTTACATTTAATATATTACAACTAGTCTGTAATGTTCCATCCTGTGTCCCTTTTATCTTTTTTGAATGTTTATTAATCCGAACCTGGAAAACTATTACTATAAAAATATCTTTTATACAGTATATTTGTTTAAATGGCTTATACCCTAATTATTCACTATTCAATGGCAAATTACTCCATAAAACTTTCAAAAAATTAGTATACGTATAACTATGTTCAAATACAGGTTTTGTGTCTTAAAGAGATTTTTCATGACTTTAGTAATCCATTTCTTTGTGGAAAATAATCTTCATATAATAATGGAATGAATATATATAATGTGCTTATATACATGTTGTTTTTTTCACTAGCATAAAGATTATGCTAAATGTTGACTTTATTAAGTAATGTCTCCTCCTATAAACTGTACAGTTAATATACATAATTTGGCAATACGTGAATATGACTTATAACACAGACTAAGACAACTCATGTGAAAATACCTTAAGTACAGTAAACTCTATATCATACGAATTATGTTATGAAAATTCACCACAAATGTTGAATCTAAATGAAAACTGCACATAGAGAAATTAAATTTTATTACTGCACAGCATTATACTTGCACATACCTGATTTGAACCTAGTACTGAAAAGCTATATTAATTATTGAATCAGCATATGGGATCATAGAGTTTTGATACTTTGTGAAAATTTTAAAATTACCTTAACTTAATCTACCTTGCGACTTACTTTTTTTCTGTTAACACATGTTTCGGTAACAAATTCTCATCATGAGGTCCCAAAATTCTTATACTGTCATGGGGAAGTGTTGGTGAAATTCAAAGCAGTCATTATATAAATTACTGAATAAGCACATATAACACGTAACATCCAAAATACTATGAAACAGTGCACACTGCTTGGCGTAATAACATTAATGCTAATGGGGCAACATGTTTGTAGTGTCATGTGTGTTGTGTGTTCGTTCAATAATTTATAAAATGACTGGTTTAGATTTCATCAATGTGTCCTCATGACATGACAAGAATTTTAGGACCTGATGATGAGGACTATTTCTGAAACCTGTGTTAACAAAAAAAGATGCAAGGCAGATTATATTAAGATTATTAATTAGGACATTGGAAACTGAATGCCGTCTATATAATGTAAATTTTAAAAATAATTATAGTGATATCACTGTAGGGAAAGTAGTTCAGGAGCAATGCGTAACACAGAAATAGCTTAATAACAACATACATACTTATAAATTTTCTATATAAGTAACTCGATGTTTCTTGCAGTAATTATATAATTTGTGATGATTTCAATTTGTTTCTTCTGCAAGTAGATAATATTGTATATTCTTTTTAACACCTGACGCACGTTTCACTGAAAAATATCAGTATCATCAGAGGTTTCTCAAAAAATCGAAACCTCTGATGATACTGATATTTTTCAGTGAAACGTGCGTCAGGTGTTAAAAAGAATATACAATATTATCTACTTGCAGAAGAAACAAATTGAAATCATCACAAATTATACTTATAAATGTACACAAAATATAAAACAATATTAAAAAGTATACAGCATTAAGAGTTCTACTACATCTACAAACAGAATACAATACATCACTGTGCGGGTTTAAAAAATGTATAATGTTTGTTCCCGGTTTGTTTTTATTTTGTAACTGCTCATATTTATACACTGCCAATGTGTCTTCAAGTCTGTTTTTAAAAATTACACTCTGTACCAGGAAGGCTCAGCATCATCAAAACAAAAGTGGCAAAGGTCTTAAGAACGTATAATTTCTTTCAGACAAAACTTCAATGTTTAAAGCTAGGTTATTGCATTCCTCTCTGTATCAGTTTTTGAATTTGTTATTAATTCTTCTAACTCTTGATCAGTAAGTTTTCATTTTGCAAATTAGCCACAATCCACCCATCCGAAAAGATAAATGGCACATGGGCAAGGAAAGATAGTGAAAAGGCCGACATGTATGCAGTATATTTAGCTAATACGTTTCAGCCACATCCAGCAACTGTAAATGAAATTCTTCCAGAGGTGAATATGGAAGCTAGACCAATTGAGCCTGTAGCTTTTAGGGGTTCTCAGTGATATACAAAAAAAATCTTAGTACTACAAAAGCACCAGGTTATGACTTAATAACTGGGATGATACTCAAAGAGTTGCCACATAAAGGAATAATGAAGCATACACATTTATTGAATACTTCTTTACAACTCCAGTATGTGGTAATGCAGTGGGAAATAACCCAGGTGATTATGATCCACAAACCTTGTACACCGCCAAATGAGAAGTCATCATATCAGCCTATATCCTTGCTACCAGTTATATCTAAATTGTTTGAGAAACTGCTCCTCAAACGTCTCAAACCTATTATAGAGGATAAGCAGCTTATTCCAACCCACCAGTTTGGATTTCGCAATAAACACTCAACTACTGAACAAGTGCATTGGATCACAGATGCAATTGAGCGATCACTAGAAGAAAATAAAATATGCTCCGCAGTATTCTTGGATATGGCCCAAGCATTTGATAAAGTATGGCATGAGGGACTAGTTTACAAAATGAAAGTAAACCTGGCTAAACAGATGAGCCAACTTCTTAAACCACATATATCTCAGAATGTCAGTTCAGAGTTAGGTGTGGTGATGATTATTCTAATTTAAAGGATATTTCAGCTGGTGTACCGCAAAGGGGTGTCATTGGACCTATTCCGTATTTGTTTTATACAGGAGACTTTCCTAACTGTGATGGGGTGACAACACCTACATTCGCTGATGACACAGCTTTACTAGCTACTGGTGTTAGTATTGAAGCAGTAACAGACACTCTACAATCAGCAGCTGAGTACACAACTAGGTGGACAAAAAAAAAAAAGGCGCATCAAGCTGAACAAAACCAAGTCTACTCATATCAATTTCACCGACCGGAAAACCGATTATTTACCAATCGTAATCGATCAGCTAAGAATTCCACACACAAACTCAGTGATGTATTTGAGCATGACTCTGGATACCAAACTTACGTGGAAAGAACATGTTAAGAAGAAACTGGAAAGTAATAGCAGCCAGCTTGTCAGTTCAATGGTGTTGAGCGATTTCTTTAGCATGGATTGAGTGTTTGTAGCGAAGTGTTGTTGTGGAATTCTTTATAGTTGACATTATTATGCGTGTGGACAATTTTTACTTGAATTGTTGTAAGAGACTATCTAGTTGATTACAAATTATTAATTGTGATGATTAAAGCTGGTTATTAGTGATTTCATTGGTGTCTTGTATTTTGTTTTCCACTGTACCATACGATGATCAGTTAGACCGTCATAACAATGGGTCAGAAGAGCGACAGAACCGTTAACAGTGGTCACTTTGTACAAGACAAGTGTAATTCATAATTAATTTGTAAACATGGATGATGATGTTTAAGTCAGATGAATCTTCCAGTTAGATGATAGAAGCTTTCCAAGCGCTGCTGCAGCAGACACAGGAACAACAACAACAAGAACGCTGATGGGAAAGAGAAGAAGCAGAAAAACAACAAGATGAGAAAGCAGAAGAGAGACAGAACACCCTCCTGCTGGAAACACAAGAACGCCAGAAAGCATTACTGCTCGATTCAGAGGATCGACAGAAAGCACTAATGCTCAAGTTGGAAGATCAACTGAAAGAAGAACGTCAGCAGGAAGCAGATGAAACAGAATCTCTTTCTGAAACTATGAAAAAACAGTTGCAAGAACATACTACCGCAGAATTGGGTCTCCTGTGTGGTGACTTGGGTGAATTATGCAGTGATCTGAATGGTCAAGGGGTAAGATTGTCTAGAGCTGAAAAATCTGAATCAAATACAGAACAAACGATATCTACAAACATATCTGTCATAGAAGAAGCCCTGACAAATAAAATACCTGCAGTAGAAGCAAGTATGAAAGAGCAGATTAAGAGTGAAGTTGAACAGTTCATGAAGATACCGGTACAACCAAAACAAATTTCTGAACAGATTGTACCAATGATAAAGACAGAAAAGACAATAGAGAAAGTCACTTTGCCTGCAGTTGGGGCAGTTCATGTCAAGGCTCTAACCTTTGACGGAAGCACTCACTCAGAACCTTAGACGAATTGAAGCCTCCACATGCACAAATAATTGGACAGATAAAGAGAAGGAAGTTCTCGCTTTGAAAGGACCTGCCGTAGAGCTACTACAGAAAGTCCCACCAGGCAGAACACCTATGCCGGATTCATAAAAGCTCTAGAATTACGGTACTGTGATAAACATTTGCGAAATGTGAACAGCACTCAGTTAAGAACAAGGCGATAGCATTCCGGGGAGTCTTCAAGAGTTTGAAGCAAGTACTGACAGACTAATCAGACTGGCCTATCCTGAAGCGCCAAAAGATTTTTGAACGAGGTTTGCGATGCAGACATTTATTGATGTTGTCTGAGATAATGAACTACAGTAAGTGTTATGAATGGCAAGACACCAGAATAGTGAGGACGCCCTGGTACATGCTTTGCAATTTGAGGCCGTCAGCGTCTGGTTGGGCAAGTCATAAAATGCACGCGCTAAAATTTCACGACAGCACAAATGATGAAGAAGAAGAAGAAGAGCAAGGAACAGAGACCCAATGAGCGGCACCACAGAGTAAAGTAAGAAAGGATGCAAGACCAATGTGTTATCGATGTGGGAAACCTGGACATCTACAACGAGACTGTTGGGTTAGAGTTCAGCAGCAAGAAAACGAGCAGTAGTCAGTACAACGGGGTGTGTGCTGACTAACTGGAGGAACGAAGCCCCTAGACAATATGCAATTTCTATACTTCAGAAAAATGATGGGAGCTTGGTGGTTACCGGATTCGTTCAAGAAAGGCCAACCTCGATTACAGTTGACACAGGTGCAACAGTTTTCATTGTGCGCCCCGATGTGGTGAAAAATCTCAAGCCAATCTGGTGCTCTTGTGAACAGCTACTTGAAGGCCCGTAAAAGTGTTTGAAAAAGTGGAGATACACCTACGCCTTGGTCAACTTGAGTCTGATCAAGTACTTGTTGCAGACATTGTGGATGAAGCAATTCTTGGTGTGAACATTATAAACGCATATGGGTTTATAGTCGACTTCAAAAACAAAGTCTTGAGAATCGGAAAAGACGAGGTAATGCTTTCCAGAAAAATCGACGGACGTGATAAATCAAGTGCCCGTAACTGTCAAGTAACTCTGAAAAGATCATCATGGTTAGAGGAGATACTAGGGGCAACCAGTGCTCTATATTCGAACCCCAGGTAGTCCAGCATACCAGGGCATACTAATTGCCAGAAGTTTAGTAAAACCTGACAAAACTGGAAATGTACCTATTACAGTGGCGAATATTTCAGTTCAAGGTGTCACTTTACAAAGCAATACGCACCTAAGTAAAATGTCTCCTGTGGCATGGGTAGCCGGAATGAAACAACGCATATCCAGTGGTTCGGACTCCAAATTACCAGAGGAACTTCAGGAATTGCTGAACAGATCTTCTAATGATCTCTCAAGTGGTGAGGTAAAAAAACTCGAGATAATTTTTTCATGAATTTAAAGATTCTTTTGCAGTTCGGGGAACATCGCATCAATACCGGGGATACAACACCGATACGCCAACTTCCTAGGAGACCTCAATTAGCTAAGAAAGAGGAAATGTCTTGTTTGGTACAGGGCATGTTGACTGAGGGAATAATCGAACCTTCGTCAAGTGCTTGGTCTTCTCCGGTAGTGCTGGTAGCAAAGAATGACAGTGGATTATGTTTCTGTGTAGACTACCAGAAGTTGAACGACATGACAAAGAAAGATTGCTATCCACTACCTCGCGTATGTGCTGTCTATCATCCATATTAAATATTTCATCTTGACATTTTGCTCGTGCATTCGACTTATTTCTACCAACATTTTCCCAAACTTTTAACTAAATCGATACACTAGCACCGAAGATATAACAAAAAAAGCTAAACTTCACCTTACATGAAGTTTAAAATTTTTTTTAGGTTATGTATGCAAGGTACCAAGTTCTAACATGGGTAGATTTAAAGGGTATAGTATGCTGAAAGTGCTGTATTTTTTTTTGTTTTTTTCTAACATCTAGAACTCGAAATATATTCATTAGTGTAATCAAAAAACGTTAAAAAAGTCAGTTTTTTCATAAAAGGCCCAAAAAAGGGGACTTCCGGTCACCTTTGGACGAAAAAAATATTTTTCCCTTAATCTACTAGAAAAATAGAACCTATTCAAAAAAAAAAAATTGCTGTTTGCTCTCAGTTCCCTTATTTTTATTTTTTCGGGTAGATTGACCCCACTATAATCATATTCTTTTGGTAACAAGCATTCCTGGGTTGATAGGAATATGAGAAACTAACCCCCTCCCAAATAAAAAAACTGTTCCCCTATTAGAAAAAGACACATTTTTGGCTTAGGAAGGAAAAGTGTGTTTGTCTTTCTTACTGCTAATTTGCTTTAAAGGCCAAGGCACAATTAATCCATAATCACCATTCTATCCAAATATAAAAGTATGCTACAGTTCATCTAAAAACCTATTATATTACTTTCTTCTAACATGGCTTACTCCTAATAAACTTGCTTGTGAATAAATCTATTATATTTCATTCTGTAATGTTCAATTAAAACATTTATTTTTGTTCCACCTTGTTCTATTTATATTTCAAATCTGCCCGATATACAGCAAGTACTACTTAACTGAATCACTGGATAACTGAATCATATTCAACAAATAACTGGAGCACATTCTCGAACTCAAACCACAGCAGTGCATCTTACTTCCAATTTATTAGATCAGCTAAATTAAATCAACTTCTGAAAAACTTATTCTAATAAGTGACAGTTACTGTACTAACTAAAATGTATGGCTTAGTATTAACAGCCCTTCTGGATTCTTACATACTCTTTAAATTATTTTTTACTGACTTTATCCTGAAAACACTATTTGTCAAAACAGACTTTAAAAGTATACCAAATTACACTTCACACAACAGTTAATACTTACCCCATTAGCAGAGACAACAGGAACGGAAGAATGAAATTTGAATTCTGGAGCTTCAGCAGAAAGCTGCGTTTTACTATTTGTGACAATTTTATCAGTGGACAGAGCACCGTCGTTCTGTATATCATTTACTGATACACTGTTTACAGGAGATTCTTTAAGTCTCATTAATTCACTTTCCAATTGTTGTATTTTTAAATCCTTTTCTTTAATACAGCTATCTTTATCAAAAATTATTTTATCACGTTCTTGAATCTGTCCTTCTAAATTAGCCAATTCCAATTCCCAAAATGTATTAGTAGAACCGCAATGGCAGCACTTACTTTTATTACCATCGATTGTCTTATTTGTGGTAGTTGCCAAACTCATTTTTAAGGTGGGTAGCATCACAGAACTCTGTGCAACTGGTACAACATGACCTGGCTGCATCTGTACATGACTAAAAGAAGTAGTAAAATATACTTCTGCTGGTGGTGGTGGAGGTGTTTGCATTGGGTAACAGTCAATTTGAGGCTGTGAGTTGTATATCGTTTGTGCTCCTGATGGAATTTGTGAAGGCATAGTGTGAGGCATATTTGTATACATTGGGGATGGAGCTGGTGCTGGAACATTGGGTTGCACATGCTGATGGCCCCCAAAGCTGTTCACTGTACCACTTCCTGTGAAAAGGTAAAGGTATATTAACAAAAAAGAAAAGGTAAAGGTGTAAAAGAAAAAGGTATATTAAATTTACCTTTCTGTTTGATTCTTCTGTAGTTAAGAGTACTCAGGCATCCTATGACTATTCTATATTACAAGTGTGAAATACTAATATATTCATATACTATACTAGCAAACAAGAAAATAACATGACCGTTTCGTTCTGTGACTGCTTGGTCACTGTCACCATTTTGTTCTAGTACTGGCTGCCCTGTTTGTGTATAGTTCAACAAACTGGCCAAGTAGTATGGAGAGCATAAAATATGTATGTATTTTTAAAAATCTCTATTACCTAATACTATTACATGCATGTTTTAATTCAAATCTTTCAAACTACACTAAACGTACATAAATGGGATAAGGTGTTTTGACACACACACACACACACACACACACACACACACGCACGCACGCACGCACGCACGCACGCACACGCACATTTAAAACTGAACATTATAAACACAGACCATGTGAAACCATCTTTTTTTCTGTTGGTTTCATTTTCCTTCCACACAGTTTGCAATGTTGAACCCCCCCCCCAAACATATAAAAGCAATGGTTTTCATCCCATTTAATCGTTGTTAACCATTTTCAGGTCTTAACAATCACTACCTCAGAATTCTGTTCGCTATTACCATACTGAGGAACTACATCAATATTTTCTAAAGAATTCTGGTTTTTGTGTACAATAAATTGAGAAGTGGGCATCATTTACAATCTGAGCACTGACCAGAGCAGACTGTGTGTGAAGATGTCACTCAGGCATGTCAAATATGGTATGGACATAAAACAAACATAACAAAATGATAGCTATAGAAAAAACGGAAAAGAAACAAATACAGAAATCAAAGAATCAATGGAAAACAGGCAGAGTACGTCAAAACTTTCTCATACCTAGGAAGGAATGCAGGAAGTGCACATGTCTACTAAGAGTAGTAAAAAGTGAATTACAACCTGAATAATAATTTCATGAATCAGAAAAAAATACATATCCATGTACAGATTAATCAAATATTTCTGTTTCTATCTGTTTTCCTTCCCCATAAATAAAAGGTTCATTTAATTAATGTAATAATATAATTAACAAACTAAATTCAGTTGTGAATTGTAGACAAACAATGTAACATTATTCGGCAAGTGAATGAAAAAAAAATGAATTAAAAATTTCACTAGCTTCTCTTGATTTACACCGATCTGCAATAGTCAACTATAACTTATATTATAGGATGTAGTTAGTAATTTAACTATAGTAGTCATCCCTTAGTATCATTAACAATATTTTTGGAAATTAATAAATGTGTCATCATCATCATCCTCACGGAGTAGGCTCATCCTAAACGTGTTCCAGGACCCACTTCGCTCTAGGCCTTCCTACATCTCTCTTCCCCACTGGTCTATATTACATTGCTAGCCTGGAATCCTGTCACCTGCCATCCTTCCCAAATGTTCACACCACCTTCTTTTGTTGTTCCTTAGCTGTTCCAACAATGGGTTAACCCCCAGTTCTGTCCTTATATCCACATTCTTCTTTCCATCGAGAATGGTGCAGCCCAGAGTACAGTAAAATTTACTAGACATGAATCAACAGTTTTCGTGCTAATGGCGCAGGTTATGTAATGTGCATGCGTCAACAGAGAAACATAGCTTAGTTTTCTCTGAGACGCTGTGGAGGTTATTGTGCGAGTACTTTTCAAAAAACATCAGTATTCATCAAAAGTGAAGCGTTTAGTTTCATTTCATTTTAATAAGAACAGCGTAATAGTAACAGATAATGCCTCTTGCCACAATGTACAAATAAATCCACCCCAAACATCATTAACAAAAAAGGTAGACATGATTAACTGGTTAAAAAACCATTACATTCCTTGTAGTCCATCTATGTTAAAGCCTGAGCTGTATGCACTAATTAAACAAAACAAACCAACTTAAAAAACTTTTAAAATAGATGCTATTTTGGCAAACCATGGACATTCTGATTTACGACCTCCACTCTATCAGCCGGATTTTAATCCTATGGAACTGACTTGGGCAACCATGAAGAAGCGTGTTGAAAGAAAAAAAGTTCATTTTTCTGTAGACAGTGTCAAAGGAATTTTATTGTATTTCTCCTGCAGACTAGAGATCAAGGCGTGACGTCATGGAAATTGAAAATGAGTACGTTAGATCGGACCAAATAAGGGATGCTGTAACATATCGTTTAGAAAGTATTGCAAGACGAGATAACAGTGGTGATAACAGTGACGGAAATATTAGTAGGGTGAAGAACTGACCTAATTATTGTAATTGCATGTAAGTAAATGTGCTCTATGGTACTTAAAATAGTTTCAGTCTAATTGTTGCATTAATATTGCCTCTCCTGTTCTTTACGGATAGTTTACATATGCTTGTTTTTAAACACACACACACACACACACACACACACACACACACACACACACACACGTAGGAGGATGTTATTAATGTTACTTATTCAAACAAATTAAGATGCCAGAGCAATGTGGATCATATATTACTATGTTTTTTCGTGAATCGTAACACAAAGTGTACACATTCAAAAATATAAGATTGTTGATGTCTAGGCTCGACTTTCGAGAAACATTGCAACAGACACAACAGGCCAAGTCACTGTTTACAAAATAATGACAGTATTAAACATTTTATAACTGTGTGAAATCTTTATTACATTGTCTCTTTCTGTTGTGTCTGACGCTTGTTTTGTCTTACAAAATGTCCACGTTTGTCGTAATCGAAATCAAAACTTACCTACAATCAAATTTTTAGTAGGCTATTTAGTAACTTAGTAAAAAAGTAGAGAAGCAAATATAAAACGTACTAAACTGTAAAAACCTTAAAAACAATTAAAAGAATAATAAAAGAATTTTAAAATTATAAGAATAATTGGTTAGTAAAAAGTTAGGTAAGCTAGTAAAAAGTAAGTTACATATATCTATGTGTGTGTGTGGTGTTGGTAGGGCTGTAAAATTTAGTTTGGTAAAGTATTTAGTAATATAATTACAAATAAAGCCAATGAAATGTAAAAAACGATAAACACAAAAAACGTTAAAAGTTAAAAATAAACAATTGAAAACACAGAGACAAGAATCACAGACAATAGAAAACGAAATAAATAAAGGTATAAATATAATAAAACGAAAATAATTGTGAATCGACAAGGCAGTGTAACTGCTTTATTTCAGCTGTCATTATAAGCGATATCAGTTTTTAAATTTTAGTACGTTTACAGGGAGAAACGTAAATTTTACGATTTACTTTCATTTTTAATTAAGGAAGCGTAACTTCGGCACATTAGGTATAAAAAGTTAATCCATGCCAAAATAGATTACTCATGTCATATATGCGTCTTATTCACAATTCAGAGAGTAGACCAATATTTTCAACTGCGTTAGTAGACATTTTCCTCTCTCGTGGCTTCCACTGCCCCCAACTTCTCCCCACTGCAACCTGCGCGCTGTTTCATGTCTGTTTAATTTTACTATACTCCCCATAAACATCATCTCCACTGCCTTAATCTTTGCTTCGTCTCTTTCTGTGCTAACTTTGTGTTTACCTCCATACATCAAAACTGGTTTAACCTTTGTCCACGGGTTTTACATTAAAAAATGCCATTGTTTTAGTCTTGTCCACTGATATCTGAAAGCCATCTTCATCTACTATTCAATTTAGTATGTAAAATGATTTTTGTAGTTTATCCTAGCTGTTCTGAATTATTACCATATCATCTGCATACAAAATGAAGTTTAAAACATTTCCATGTTTTAAACATGTATATATACAGAGTGATTCGGAACTGCACTCTAATCTCTAGGTAAATTACTCTATAGCTGAAAATAAGGAAAAAAGTTGGTATAAACAAAAGTCCAAAAACGCTTCGTTAGCGAGTAACACCCAAATTTGGGCAGAGGAAAACCCACATGAAGTTGCCGTAACGCATTTCCAACACACATTTTCATTTAATGTGTAGTGTGGAATTCTTGCTTACAATGTCATTGGGCCGTGTTTCTTACCTCCACGGCTCAATGGAGAAGAGTACCTGAATTTTTTACAAACAAATCTGCAAGAACTTTTGGAAGATGTTCCTCTTCAATACAGAGCAGGGATGTGGTTTATGCATGATGGATCGCCAGTTCACTTCAGTCGTTCTGTAACACGTTACTTAAATAATACCTATGGTAACCACTGGATTGGTCGAGCAGGACCCGTAAAATGGCCTGCACGATCTCCGGATCTCACGCCATTAGATTTTAACCTTTGGGGATCGATAAAGAGTTTGGTATATTCAACACACATTAACACTCAGGAAGAGCTAAGGAATCGAATCATTGAAGCTGGAGCAACTCTAAAAAATAGTCCTGACACACTAAGCAAAGTTAGAAATGTTTGGATTCGTCGTGCTAAATGCTGCATTCAACAGAATGGTGGTCACATCGAACAATTACTTTGAATGTAAGGTTACTTTCACATAATTTAATCATTTCTGTTTTGTTTTTCATTCAATAAAATTAAAATTTCTTGGACTTGAATTTATTTTTTATTGGCTTTAATCACACCAATTAACTCAGAATTAAATTTGAAACTATAATGCATTTATTAGCCATTTAATTAACTTATTTTACTCCAAACGTAACAAAGTGGATTTTTAGAGTTCAATTTTTTGTGTTTTACGTCAGATAACTTAAAAACTATTAGAGTTACAGTTCTGTGACCTGTTTTATTCAATTTTTCAGGTCAAAAAACATATAGAACAAAGAAATTTGCATTGAACTTTCAGACCGCTAAAATTAAATATGGCTGCATATTAGCGAAATATTTCGCTAGTCGTAACTCGCTAACGAAGCGTTTTTGGACTTTTGTTTATACCAACTTTTTTCCTTATTTTCAGCTATAGAGTAATTTACCGAGATATTAGAGTGCAGTTTCGAATCACCCTGTATATATATTTTTTTTTTCAAACAATTTTTGCTACAGTCTACTTCTTGATTCATATATAATATATTTAATATTTATAATTACTTTACCGCAAGATGTGTTTTTCCCTTATTTGGGACGTTTCGGGAATCCTATTGTTCCCATCTTCAGCCCTCTTAATTTTGAATCTTGTAGAGTACCTGTGTTTTGGTTGGTGTTGTTATGGCTTCCTGTTGGTTTTTGGCATTTAAACTATTATTGTGTGTGATTGTGGTGTATATATTAGTATTTTGTGTATTTTCGATGTTGAGTGCTTTGAAAAAAGTGTGATGTTTTGTATTGATTTGTATTTGTTCAGGTATTAGTTTGTTTTGTGTTTGTATATTTGCATATTTGTAAATTTTTCCATATGTTCATTATGGTGCCTTTGTGTGGTATGTGTTTTATTAGTGCCATGTTGGTTATGTCTGGGAATTCATGTTCTGTGTTTATTGCATATGTGGCCAAATTAGATTTATATTTCTTTTTTTTTTTATCCGTTGAGATGTTCAAATTCACATTTTTTCAGTTGTTTGTCCTACGTAACATTTATTGCAATCTTCGCATTCAATTTTGTATATACCATTGGTTGTTATATTATCTTTTTTGTGTGGGTGGTTATTTAGTTTTTGTAAATAATTTTTGTTAGTTTTGTATGCTATTTTAATGTCTGTGTTTTTAAACAGTTTTGTTAGCTTTGTCATTTTATTATTTATGTATGTGAATGTGGCCCATTTTTTATTGTTGTTATGATTTTTGTTTTGTTCATTTTGATTAACTCTTAATGTGCAGTTTATGGGAAAATAAATTGCATGCTTATGTCTGTGACTTTTGGTTACGACAATATTGAATTTTTAACTGTTTAACTGGTAGAAGAAAACAAACTTGTAATTAAAAATCTGTATTATGCCATTTGGTAGGCTAATTACATAAATATTTTGTAATTGTTTTCATTTGAGGTTTATAATGTTGTTTCTAAGATTTCTCATAATTTAATTTGAGTAAATTACTTTTTGTTTTTTCATTTAAAGACTAGTGGTATTGCTTGACATTTAAAACATTGTTATGCCGGTCTCACTAATCATCCTATGGTATAGTAGAAAACAAAATACAAGATACTAAGTCACTAATCACCAGATTTATTTATCACAAATAACAATTCATAATCAACTCGTACAATAATTCAACTTAAATTTGTCCACACACAATAATAATGTCAACTATAAAGAATTCCGCACTAATTATAACACAACACCCACTTGACATTACTTGTCAAATCATCCAACATAAACTAACTTCCAAGCGGCAGGTGTTGGCTTTTTATAGTCTGCAGGGTTCCATAATATGCATCCTTAATAAGCACTCAAAAATTCTAAAGGATAATTCAACACAGCCTTGGGGAAGCACATACGTACTGGACTAAATGAGAAAGGCGTGGAACAGTGTTTTCCATAGTACCAGAATGTTCCGTATTGTGTAACACTGTCCCCTCCTCAAGCCTCTTCGTCCCAAACTGGCAAACTGTCTCTGAAGTTATACTTAGCCAGGCGATCTAGGTGGACGACCTTGAACTTTCGCTAACCTTCCTATTGAATCCGATACAGAACATCGTTTATTCTCTTTTTCATATTGTAAGGTCCTTTCTAGTCAGTCTGAAGTATAGGTGAGCGACCACGATGGAGCTTTGGGTTGAACAACCAAACCTATCTCCTTATTGAAAACCCACACTATTGCTGCGAATGTTACACCGAGTTTTCAATTTATCATTGGCTATCTTCAGCCATTCTCGTATCAAGCAATTCATTTCTCGCAGTTGGTTTTATAACTGCGGGGGATAGTTCCGTGGCTCTTGAGACTGAGTCACAGGTGATCCAAACATCAAGTTCCCAGGAATACGAGTTTTGCTGGAATCACTCCCGTTGCATCATGTACTGATGACTTATACGCCATCAGCTGGTCCAAGTCTGATTGGTTCTCATCAACAACCTCTTGCATAACTTCATCTCAGCGTTTCCCCCCGGCACTTCCATTAACTCAAGAGTCTTTTCTTGATTCCCATAGTTGGTTTTCCATTCACTTCTTTTGTCGTGTTGCACATTCGTACTTCCTCTGCTCGTTCATCTTCCATTTCCGCTTGCAATAGGAAGGGTTCCTCTTGATCACACCTCTTGGCTTCTTTTTCGGCCCATACCACTTGCTTGATCGAATGGTTGGTGGACCCTGTCATTTTAGCCATGCAAAGCTTTATCTTCTCTTGGCCAACTTTCAGGACGTTCTCTCTTAAGTCCACAACGAATCCGTAGGCATTCATAATGTCCGTGCCAAGAATCACTTCATTAACAATGTCTGCAATGAGCATTAGGTGGCTAAACTCGAGAAGACCCAGACGTACACATATGTCTACCTTTCCTAATACTTTGACGGGGCTTCCAGTCACAGTCTGTATTGTACAAGAGCTAATTAGAGGCTGGTGCTTGCTGACTAAGTCAGGGCGCACAAAAGACACTGTAGTGCCAGTGTCAAGTGTAAACGATGTTGGTCTATCTTCCACAAATCCATTAACGATAAGTTTCCACTGATCTTATGTAGCATGGAAACTGTGTGCTGTTCTGGAGCTTTATTTCTCCAATTGGTGCGATCACTCTCGTCCCTCGGTATTTTTTCTCCCAACAGTCTACCTGTAGATGACCACATTTCCCACACTTGTAACACTTCAGTATCCTGTCTTTTTCCCATCATTCAAATCATTGTGGCGCTCTTGAACTTTTGAATTGTTTGTCCAGCAACATTGTTTTTCTCCACCCATCATAATAGCAATGTGATACTAGGATCTTCTGACTACAGTGTGATGGCATAAGCCCATGAATGTAGTGGGACGCTGACTTGGCAGCTTCAAACTCGAGGACGTGAACAAAAGCTTCTGAGCTATTTCGGTGTCTTGCCATTTGTAACTCTTGCTGAAGTTCACAATCTCCGATGCCATCAATAAATGTCTGCATCGCAAACTTCATTCGAAAATCTTCTGGTGCTTCAGGATAGGCCAATCTGTCTAATCTGGTCTAATCAATCTGTCGATGCTTGCTCCAAACTCTTGAAGACTCTCCCTGAACATTGTCGTCTTGTTCTCAACTGAGCGTAGTACACATTGTAACGGGACAAACTATTGGGATTTATTTTATTCTTTAATAATTGTAAAAAGTAATAGCAACTCAAGCTGAACAACGTTTTGATCACAAACGCTTGACATTTTTGAATACCTTGCAGTCAGTGCGGTACCAAGCCATGCGAGGCACAAAAGCAATTAAAGAGTCTGGGAATGCAAATTATCTGAAAGGGTGCGTATTCATACGTATGCGCACATGTGTGGGCCAACTTTCCCAGCGTGAGAGACACGTACATACATTCCATAGCCGCACATGAGATGGAAAGAGCCAATCGGCGTTCGAATTTATGAACATGTGGCCAGCGAGACGGGCTGCCGAGCGGACCCACGCTTCGCATGACGCTGGATTATTGAAAACAAGTCTTCAACCTGTACAGTCGTTAATTCAACCATAGTCTCGGATGAGTTCTTGGTAGGCCGAAAAGTATTAAAGTAGGCCTACCAAGTAGTATAAAAAGTACAACCAGTGTTAAATAATGAAGTGACGATTAAATGACGTTAAACATTGGTCAGAGTTGAGAGTGTTTAGTGAAAACAGTTCCGGACAACATTTGGATATTACGCAAATAGGTAACAAGTATAAAGGCAGATTCATTTGGCCAAACCATTATAAATCATTAATGAGCTCATAAATAAAACGGGGGTAAAAATAATTAATAGAGTGAGAGTTGTGAAGGTACTTGCCTTTTACCCTTTTAATTTAAATACTACACTCATCATATAATACTCACCGCTGCCAGAATTTTACTTACCGTCATATTCCCCATGAAACTTACCTTTAGAAACAGCCCAGGTCGCCAACATATTTTTAGATAAACATGTAAACTTAAAACACTCTTGCCCTTATAAAAATCCCGCTATCTGACTGTATTTTAAAATTTCAGAAAACCCCCGATTACGTTAGACGAGTTTTCAGCACAGAATACTAGGAAATGGTTATGGCGTAATAACTACACTAACACATGGTTATGCTACGAAACAAATATTTTTTCTGTTATCTTTATTTTTAACTTTAACTCAGTTAACATCTTACAACTTTAACATCTTATAGGATAATTTACTTTTCTTCGAGCAATACAACAATAGAAAATACAAACCATTACGTTCACTTATATTGTATAGATATATTTTTAAAACGAAACAAAACAAAACAGCCCAGTATTTGCATACACACATTCATTCATTCAATCTTTAAAATTTCTCTTATTCAGAGCTCTGTACAAAAAATAAAAGTCAATTATTGTCTGGTATTTGATTTACTCACGGCACCTCCCTGGCTACGTCGCACTGTGCACCTGTTTGTATATTTACATTATTAATAACTTTCGGCCCGCCAGCCCGTTATGTTCCAAACGGCCGCTGCCGCCTCCCAACCACGCCACTACCGATTTACATTTTGTTATATAGTGAATACGAAAATTTGTATCCAGTCGGAGGATGCACTACTGTTAGCGTCCGGAGGGTTAAGATGTTATTTTCCGACTGACTTTACATGCGGCCGGACATTACTGCCTTGCCTGCCAACAATTTCGTCGCTGCACACAGCCTTCGTTGTCAAAGTCTCATCAGTTGCACACACGACACATGGGATTTTCGTGTGTTGGACGCTGACGATATTTAGTGTTCACTGGTCGACGTCACAAATGTGGGCAGGACTTAATTTTGTTTCCGTCGTTTTGAGACCACGTGTAGGACAAAATTCTTCTCCAGGCCATCTTGTGCGCCTTTTGCTTAGCGTGGGTTAGCCGCTCTGCCGATGTTAGTGCGTTGGGGCGCATTACACTGTTTTGCCGTTCTGAGAATTACGACGCTGTGTGTGTGACCCGCACATTCCATTGTAATTGTTTCATCACCGTTCTTTGTTCGCAACGACTGAGATTCAACCTGTGACTAGCCACGCATATGAAATAACTTGCAAATATTTAATAAAATAAAACCTCTCCCTTTTGCCCCGTTACAATACCCCCCCAATGAGAGAGCTTCTGTCAAAACAGAAGAAATCTCACTGCTAAACCCCTAAGACGATCGGTGAGGATATGGTGCCAACAACCCCCCATTAGTTCTTCTACATCATGGGTAAACTACCCCCCTGGCTCGGCGACTATGGCCACATCTGAACGAGATTACTGGACTTCTCCATTCGAGATCCCAACACCATAAAATCGAACAGACACGCACCACAGCGCACCTAACCTTCCAACATGCCACCCCAAACTCTAAAGCCCTGGCCTTTTTCCATACCAGATCCTCAACCGATATGTTCCCCCTTACCATGCATACTGGGCTGCCTTTAGCAGTTACTGGGCTCGTACAGACTCTTATAATACATTTTTCAAATTCAAAATATTTATTATTAAATCAAATTCATTTAAGTGACCTTCTAAAATCAAAAATCAGTTACATAATTCATCACTCTATTAATTCTCTTCACTATTATTCATAATCAGAAAAACAAATAAATTGAACATCTAACTACACATGAACTCATTTATCCTAACCTTGGATTAGACATACAGTACATACTAAACAATACAATTCAATAAAGAACATTAGTAATACACATAAACAATAATATACTTGAAATTCAAACCATCAATTAGATGGCAGGCACAGACAACCAAAAAAAATTTTTTTTTTTCAAAAAAAATTTAAATTTATTAAAATATACTTTTCTCCATATTTGGAAAATTTAAAATTATTTAAATCAATTAAACAACAAAATTTGCATTACTTCATTGCCAAAACTGGTCTGGTTTATAACATCATCCATCAGCAGATCAAATTGGGTCAAGTCAACAACCTTGACCTACATAGGTTATATATAGGCTACATCATAAAATACATTAAACATCTTTAAAATTTTTATCTTTAAACACAACAGCATAATAAAATATGACATTTAAAATTAACATAGTATTACTACAAACAACCATAAAATTGACATTTAAATTACTCAAAATTACATATTTTACAACTTTACTTTATTCTCAAATTCTATTAAAGTTTGTCACTTGTTTCCATTAAGTTTATATTTTTCCTATGACTCTCTTTCTTTAACATTCTCAATAAATTTGGGTGATTTAAATATTCATAATAACTTGATTCACAACTTGGCATGTATATATTTATAATCTTTACCCCTCTCTGACTTTAATATCACTAACAGCTTTAACTAATATGACACCCCTCTCTATCAAAAACATCTATCAAACATTTCTAAACCCAGCTTACTACTCCACTCATATCGCAACATTCTACCCTTATATATAAAAAAATACTCTCTAACCCTTTGTACTCAGGATGTGTTCCCCTCCCAAAGCTCATTCCCTTATGTTGGTTACTGGACTTCATTCCTAGGCAACCCTTTCCGGCGCTAAACGGTCCCTTCCCGTCCCAACACCTTTCGTTGCGGACTCCTACACCACCCCCTTTACAAAATTCCCATCAACTAATTACCATTCTCATTACATCACTCTCATTTACCAAATATCTCCACTTATTTATTACATCAATATATCAATCAATACTCTACATATTTTCCCCATAGCTACTGTGTCACTATTACATCTCAAATTCTACATTACATTATTCATAACAATATTATTCTCTCTATTACCCCTTTAAACTTAACATGGACTGCTCTAATTGTCCTAACAAAATATTAATCACCCAAAATCTACCTTTTACAAATCTTTAAAATTCTTAACTATATCAAATTACTTCCAACATTTAAATCAAAATCTTTTAACACATTAAAATCATTATATTCAAACATTAGTTACCTTGGAAATTTACAAACAATTTATACGTGACATTCTACAGAGGATCAGCTGATTTTCTTAGCAAGGTGAATGACCTTTGTTCAAAATGCTACACAAAATTATATAACAAAAAATACACAACACATATTTATAATTCTTACATTCTAACACAACAAGATTAATGACCCATTGAAACATGATAACCAAAACATAATAAACATCTATTGTATACATTTTCTCAAATCAAACAATTATTTAATTGCTTCCAAAGCGAGTTGTCATTGTTAAGTTACAATATTTGAATTCGTTGCTCCCCTGAGCAACCACCTTGCCACACACACTATTGCTTTTTTATGGTGGACTGTTGCGCCCATGTGCTTCCACAAGGACGGCATAGGTGGAGGAATTTAACATCTTCGTGTCCTTGCTTCAGCGTTACATTGGAAATTATTTGGATATCATCATATCCATGTTACAAATTTATACGCCCTTAAAACGGGTCTACCACCTGGCTTTGCTGTTCCTACTCGAACAGAGCGGTAGCCGCTGTTCCATAGTTTCCGGGAATTTCCCCTAATGTCACCCCCCCCATCAATTTCAAATATAAACCAATTTCAAGCCAGCTATGGTCAAGGTTCTTAATTTATGGCCATAGCTGACCGCTAGCCAAAACCACGATTAGTGCTGGTAAGGCAGTAATCGCCCGAAAAGTCGGGGAAATCAACTCTAACTTCAGGCATGTTCTTATCGTCATCATTATACACGGCACGGCAATCTATCAGGATACAATATAAAATTGTATAAAAGGGTGTGCCGTGTATTTTACGCCATTTTGGCCTCCGATGGAGATAACACTCTCTGTTACCCCCAACACTTATCGCTACCTACGGTGGCACATGCCACCACCGTACTAGCCACTTAATAACTAAACTAATCCGTCTACATTTGCAGTTTCTGCACTCCCTAAGTATAGCACTTCTATTAACACCACTCAACCCCCCAAACTTACCCACATATCTTGTATGATAACATAACACACATTGACCTTGAACATTGACATTTTTACATTACTAAACAATTCTCATTTAAATAATTTTTATACAGAAAATTATATAATTATATAAAACATTATAATGTGAAATTTTCATTAACTCTTTTATCCATCATCATTTAAATTATTTATCACTTTCTACAATTAGATTCCTCAAAATTTTCAAATTTATTATTAACATTTATTTTATCTCATATTTCGATTCTTACTACCCCTTTTGACTATGGTTTCTATTTAGTACAATTATCTTAAATTATTTACATCATAAAATACATTAAACATCTTTAAAATTTTTATCTTTAAACACAACAGCATAATAAAATATGACATTTAAAATTAACATAGTATTACTACAAACAACCATAAAATTGACATTTAAATTACTCAAAATTACATATTTTACAACTTTACTTTATTCTCAAATTCTATTAAAGTTTGTCACTTGTTTCCATTAAGTTTATATTTTTCCTATGACTCTCTTTCTTTAACATTCTCAATAAATTTGGGTGATTTAAATATTCATAATAACTTGATTCACAACTTGGCATGTATATATTTATAATCTTTACCCCTCTCTGACTTTAATATCACTAACAGCTTTAACTAATATGACACCCCTCTCTATCAAAAACATCTATCAAACATTTCTAAACCCAGCTTACTACTCCACTCATATCGCAACATTCTACCCTTATATATAAAAAAATACTCTCTAACCCTTTGTACTCAGGATGTGTGTTCCCCTCCCAAAGCTCATTCCCTTATGTTGGTTACTGGACTTCATTCCTAGGCAACCCTTTCCGGCGCTAAACGGTCCCTTCCCGTCCCAACACCTTTCGTTGCGGACTCCTACACCACCCCCTTTACAAAATTCCCATCAACTAATTACCATTCTCATTACATCACTCTCATTTACCAAATATCTCCACTTATTTATTACATCAATATATCAATCAATACTCTACATATTTTCCCCATAGCTACTGTGTCACTATTACATCTCAAATTCTACATTACATTATTCATAACAATATTATTCTCTCTATTACCCCTTTAAACTTAACATGGACTGCTCTAATTGTCCTAACAAAATATTAATCACCCAAAATCTACCTTTTACAAATCTTTAAAATTCTTAACTATATCAAATTACTTCCAACATTTAAATCAAAATCTTTTAACACATTAAAATCATTATATTCAAACATTAGTTACCTTGGAAATTTACAAACAATTTATACGTGACATTCTACAGAGGATCAGCTGATTTTCTTAGCAAGGTGAATGACCTTTGTTCAAAATGCTACACAAAATTATATAACAAAAAATACACAACACATATTTATAATTCTTACATTCTAACACAACAAGATTAATGACCCATTGAAACATGATAACCAAAACATAATAAACATCTATTGTATACATTTTCTCAAATCAAACAATTATTTAATTGCTTCCAAAGCGAGTTGTCATTGTTAAGTTACAATATTTGAATTCGTTGCTCCCCTGAGCAACCACCTTGCCACACACACTATTGCTTTTTTATGGTGGACTGTTGCGCCCATGTGCTTCCACAAGGACGGCATAGGAATTTAACATCTTCGTGTCCTTGCTTCAGCGTTACATTGGAAATTATTTGGATATCATCATATCCATGTTACAAATTTATACGCCCTTAAAACGGGTCTACCACCTGGCTTTGCTGTTCCTACTCGAACAGAGCGGTAGCCGCTGTTCCATAGTTTCCGGGAATTTCCCCTAATGTCACCCCCCCCATCAATTTCAAATATAAACCAATTTCAAGCCAGCTATGGTCAAGGTTCTTAATTTATGGCCATAGCTGACCGCTAGCCAAAACCACGATTAGTGCTGGTAAGGCAGTAATCGCCCGAAAAGTCGGGGAAATCAACTCTAACTTCAGGCATGTTCTTATCGTCATCATTATACACGGCACGGCAATCTATCAGGATACAATATAAAATTGTATAAAAGGGTGTGCCATGTATTTTACGCCATTTTGGCCTCCGATGGAGATAACACTCTCTGTTACCCCCAACACTTATCGCTACCTACGGTGGCACATGCCACCACCGTACTAGCCACTTAATAACTAAACTAATCCGTCTACATTTGCAGTTTCTGCACTCCCTAAGTATAGCACTTCTATTAACACCACTCAACCCCCCAAACTTACCCACATATCTTGTATGATAACATAACACACATTGACCTTGAACATTGACATTTTTACATTACTAAACAATTCTCATTTAAATAATTTTTATACAGAAAATTATATAATTATATAAAACATTATAATGTGAAATTTTCATTAACTCTTTTATCCATCATCATTTAAATTATTTATCACTTTCTACAATTAGATTCCTCAAAATTTTCAAATTTATTATTAACATTTATTTTATCTCATATTTCGATTCTTACTACCCCTTTTGACTATGGTTTCTATTTAGTACAATTATCTTAAATTATTTTCATTATTGAATCAAAATCTTTTCACACCTGTAAACATTTTACTCTGTATAACTTGTATTATAAAATTTATACTTCCAGTACTGTACATCACTCATACACTGTCCTAAATACACAAATAAAACACCAAACACCCTGTACCTTCTGAAACAATAACAACAATGTTACTCCATACTAAACAATTTATCATTTATTTATTTATTACTTATCAACTTCACATCTCATAAAATAATTTAAACTCATTAGAAAAATTCAATTATATAACATTTAAATCAATCAAAATATTTAAACACCTCCAATTATTTTAATGAAATTAATTATTGAAAACAACATTTTTAATTACTTTCACCCATTACAATAATTACAATTCATTTGTTATCCTCTTCAACATTATTTTTGTTATTAATTTAGACTGCCAAAATATTATTATTATTATCACAACAATTTCTACTACATACACACATCGTTTACCTAACATTTTACAATACACACAATTAATTTCACTATCAATTATTTACAATTCTTCACCATTAATTGTTCAATTTTATCACACTTCATTTCCAAATTCAGCAGGGTCATAACCATAAACTAAAATGTTTAGAATGTCCATACACTGAGTTTATATTCAACCCCCATCGTCAAAAATTAGCCTTGGTTTCACATCACATTTTTCAATTTTATTTACCCTCCATTTATTACTATTATTATAATAAACCATTACTTCTATGTCATTCATCTTCCCTTTTATTATGTCATAAAACCTGTCACTATTATTTATCTTTATCCAGTCTCCGTAAGTATTTGTTGTTACACCCAGGTAAATTATATTCTCATCTACATTTAGACTATCACTATACTCCCTTTCTAAATCATAAGCACTAACTAGCAATCCCTGATCAACCTCAACTCCCATTCTACTCTCATTTTCACTATCGTCTACTGTATCACTTTTTGATACCCCGTTTTCAGCTACATCATCATTATAATTACTTGTATTACTACCACTTACCTTGTCTACTATTCCTTCATTATTTTTCGTTATATTACTACCACCACAAACACTTACCTGTTTTGGTTCAACTTCTGTACTCTCCTTTGATTTATCTGCCTCTCGTTTCCACTTCTCATTGTGCTTTTTAAATATGTCATCTAATCTTGCTTTTTGTTTACTAAACATTTCGTCTAACATTACTTGTAACTTTTTCATCAGCTCTTGATTCGACTCACTTAGATTAGCATAATTTACATTATTATCTGCCACCTGATCATCTTTATTTTTGTTAACTTGGTTTGTCTCTTCACCACTTTCTGCCCCCATTATACTATCATCCTTAACATTAGGTCTATTCACTATCTTATTTTCTACCACTATTACTTCAACTATCTTACCTTTATTATTTGTCACCTCACTACCAATATCATCACTGTGCTTTTTAATTTCCGCAAATATTCCCTCTTCTTGTTCTTCCATCCGTGTTAAATTATCGTCCAAATTACCCCACTCCTCATCCGTCATTTCATCTACAATCCCTCTAAATTCGTGTTCCCATTCATTCCACGAGAAACCAATATTCTCTTGTACTTCGCCCATGTTCAAAATTTATTTATATAATACCCTTTATATAACGCCCGTTATAACCCTTCTAATACACAGTAATTATTCAATTAAACTCAAAATACCCCACACATAAAACAGTTAGCAATACGTAAAAATAAACACACAATAGCGCTACCAAAACATAACCTTATTCAACATAATTACATACGACAATTTCATACATATGCCGTTACCAAATCCTACTTTCTGTGCTTTAAAACAGGTCTAGTTCCTATAATATTTATACGAAAATCCTGGCAGGGTCGCCACTGTGAAGATACTTGCCTTTTACCCTTTTTAAAATACTACAATCATTATATAATACTCACCGCTGCCACAATTTTACTTACCGTCATATTCCCCATGAAACTTATCTTTAGAAACAGCCCAGGTCGCCAACATATTTTTAGATAAACATGTAAACTTAAAACACTCTTGCCCTTATAAAAATCCCGCTATCTGACTGTATTTTAAAATTTCAGAAAACCCCCGATTACGTTAGACGAGTTTTCAGCACAGAATACTAGGAAATGGTTATGGCGTAATAACTACACTAACACATGGTTATGCTACGAAACAAATATTTTTTCTGTTATCTTTATCATTAACTTTAACTCAGTTAACATCTTACAACTTTAACATCTTATAGGATAATTTACTTTTCTTCGAGCAATACAACAATAGAAAATACAAACCATTACGTTCACTTATATTGTATAGATATATTTTTAAAACGAAACAAAACAAAACAGCCCAGTATTTGCATACACACATTCATTCATTCAATCTTTAAAATTTCTCTTATTCAGAGCTCTGTACAAAAAATAAAAGTCAATTATTGTCTGGTATTTGATTTACTCACGGCATCTCCCTGGCTACGTCGCACTGTGCACCTGTTTGTATATTTACATTATTAATAACTTTCGGCCCGCCAGCCCGTTATGTTCCAAATGGCCGCTGCAGCCTCCCAACCACGCCACTACCGATTTACATTTTGTTATATAGTGAATACGAAAATTTGTATCCAGTCGAAGGACGCACTACTGTTAGCGTCTGGCGGGTTAAGATGTTATTTTCCGACTGACTTTACATGCGGCCGGACATTACTGCCTTGCCTGCCAACAATTTCATCGCTGCACACAGCCTTCGTTGTCAAAGTCTCATCAGTTGCATACACGACACATGGGATTTTCGTATGTTGGACGTTGACAATATTTAGTGTTCACTGGTCGACGTCACAAATGTGGGCAGGACTTAATTTCGTTTCCGTTGTTTTGAGACCACGTGTAGGACAAAATTCTTCTCCAGGCCATCTTGTGCGCCTTTCGCTTATCGTGGGTTAGGCGCTCTGCCGATGTTAGTGCGTTGGGGCGCATTACACTGTTTTGCCGTTCTGAGAATTACGACGCTGTGTGTGTGACCCGCACATTCCATTGTAATTGTTTCATCACCGTTCTTTGTTCGCGACGACCGAGATTCAACCTGTGACTGACCATGCATATGAAATAACTTGTTGCAAATATTTAATAAAATAAAACCTCTCCCTTTTGCCCCGTTACAGAGTGTGTGTACGAAAAAAATAACGGGGGAAAAATAATGTAATAGTACTGGTTTATAAGTAGGGGTTATTATTATAAGATACGATGTAATAGATGTCAATAGAAAGAAGTGATTAAAATAAGAGAAAGAAAGAAGTAATTCAATTTGAATAAATGAATAAGATTTGTTTTAACAGAACATAACCATGTGTTAGCGTAGTTATTTCGTCGTTACCATTTCCTAGTGTTCTGTGCTAAAAAATTCGTCTAACGTTTCCGGGAATCTTCTGAACTGTGGGTAGTCAGATGGCAAAATTGTCGTTTTAATTAAGGTAGAGTGTAAAGGTTTCAATGTATAACCTAAAACATCGTGGCGGCCCTGAACTTCTGTTGGTGTTTTAGAAGGTAAGTACGCGAGAGGAAGCTCGCAGGTAAGGTTCTGGCAGAGTATTATTTTATTTGTTTTTTATTTATAATTTTGGGTGTAACTTCACAACATCTCGCAAATGTTTGTCATCATACCGTAATTCTACAGCTTTAATCAATTTGTTATAGACGTTCTGGCTGTCAGGTGGCACTTCCTGTGGTATCTCTGCGGCAGGTCCTTTTAAAGCAAGAACGAGTGAAACTGCCTTCTCTTCATTTGTCCAACTATTTGCACATGCAGTGGCTCCAAATTGCCTAAAGTACGTCACCCAGTGACTGCTTCCATCAAAGGTTGAGGCCTTGACATGTACTGCCCCTACTGAAGGGGCAAACTGACTTTCTCTATTGTCTTTTCTGCCTTTATCATTGGTACAGACTGTTCAGAAATTTGTTTTGGCTGTATCTTCATGAACTGCTAAACTTCATTATTAATCTGCTCTTTTATATTTGCAACTGAGTGTTCTACTGAAGATATCTTTGTTGATATAGCTTCTTCGACACTCAAGACAGATTTTTCTACTTCAGCTACTTTATTTGACATGTACTCTTGTACGTCAGATATTCTAGTAATTTGGTTATTAAGCTCACCTCGTAATTCACCCACGTCACCACATTAGAGACCCAATTCTGCGGTTGTATATTCCTGCATCTGCTTTTGCTACTGTATTAACACTTTGATGTAGCCTGCTTCATGCTTACGTTCTTCTTTCTGTTGATCTTCTGAATCAAGCAGTAATTTCTGGCATTCTTGTGTTTCCAGCATTCTTGTTCTTGTTATTGTGCTTTTTGTCATTCCTCTGGTTCCAGCAGGAGGGTTTTCAGTCTCACTTCCGCTTTCTCATCTTGTCGTTTTTCTGCTTGTAGTAGAAGTGCTTAGAAAACCTCCATCATCTGACTAGCATCCATTGTTCCGATTAATTACAAATTACACTAGTCTTGTATGAAGTGTCACTGTTCCTACTGTTAACGGTTCTGTCTCACATCTGACCCACTGTTATGACGGTCTCACTGATCGCCCTATGGTACAGTGGAAAACAAAATACAAGACACTGATTAAGTCACTAATCACCAGCTTTAATTTATCACAAATAACAATTCGTAATAAACTCATACAATAATTCAACTTAAGTTTGTCCACACGCAATAATCATGTCAACTATAAAGAATTCCGCACTAATCAAAACACAAAACCCAGTTGATATCACTTGACAAATCACCCAACATAAACTAACTTCAAAGCGGCAGGTGTTGGCTTTTTATAGTCTGCAGGATTCCATAATATGCATCCTTAACAAGCACTTGAAAATTCTAGAGGATACTTCAGCGTGGCCTTGCCGGAAACACGCACATACTGGGCTAGTGAGAAAGGCGTAGAACAGCGTTCTCCATAGTACCAGAACGTTCCGTATTGCATATTATTTTCTCAGTGAACTGCAATGTAAAACATATTTTCCTGGCTAATGACTGTCTGAATATTAAGAATCACTGATTTTTTTTTAAACTCTTGACATTTAAATGGCTTTTACGATTTGTCACCGGACAAAAGGCTTGCCGCATGACAAATGGCACCAATCGTACACTCTAGTGTTTTTGGTGGCCCTAAAAAGGACCTTGTGGCAAGAATGCTGATGTTGGTTGTGCCGCGCTAAGATGTTCGGCGGCTGCGCCTGCTGTTCGTGGCGTACTACAGTCCTCTTCTTTCGGCACCGGTTGTAGAGTCGGCTGCCGGCCCAGCGAAATCCATCGCTGGCACGGAACGGGAGTGCGAAGACGCAAGAACGGCGGCGGTTCTATTCTTTGGCTGTTCTTCCGGCTGACTCCGCCTCGATGTCATCCGAGAGAGGAGAGAAGTGCGTCCGATGGAGTGGCGATGAAGTGTGCGCAAAATTTTCTGCCGACCCGGGTTTTATGCACTAACCGGATCGCTGATTGGCTAGCTCCGAACGCTGATGCCGGATTGGCTCGCTGTGTCCACCACTGGTACCGGAGAGCAGATGTTCGCATACCGCTGCCGTCACAACTCCACGGGTCTTGAATGCTCTCCGGTAGCCAGCCTACTGCTCTTCTCCAGATGTTGTGGAGGTGTCTGTTGGGCGCCATGTTGATTGGTCTGCTGGCTGGTAGCTCGCTGGCGTGGCTGGACCTTTCATCCGAAGGATGATCGTCGCCCCACGTTGGACGCCACTTGTCACCGGACAAAAGGCTTGCCGCATGACAAATGGCGCCAATTGTACACTCTAGTGTTTTTGGTGGCCCTATAAAGGACCTTGTGGCGAGAATGCTGATGTTGGTTGTGCCGCGTTAAGATGTTCGGCGGCTGCGCCTGCTCTTCGCGGCGTACTACAGTCCTCTTCTTTCGGCACCGGTTGTAGAGTCGGCTGCCGGCCCAGCAAAATCCATCGCTGGCGCGGAACGGGAGTGCGATGACGCAAGAACGGCGGCGGTTCTATTCTTCGGCTGTTCCTTCCGGCTGACTCCGCCTTGATGTCATCCGAGAGAGGAGAGAAGTGCGTCCGATGGAGTGGCGATGAGTGTGCGCAAAATTTTCTGCCGACCCGGGTTTTATGCACTAACCGGGATCGCTGATTGGCTAGCTCCGAACGCTGATGCCGGATTGGCTCGCTGTGTCCACCACTGGTACCGGAGAGCAGATGTTCGCATACCGCTGCCGTCACAACTCCACCGGGTCTTGAATGCTCTCCGGTAGCCAGCCTACTGCTCTTCTCCAGATGTTGTGGAGGTGTCTGTTGGGCGCCATGTTGATTGGTCTGCTGGCTGGTAGCTCGCTGGCGTGGCTGGACCTTTCATCCGAAGGATGATCGTCGCCCCACGTTGGACGCCACTTGTCACCGGACAAAAGGCTTGCCGCATGACAAATGGCGCCAATTGTACACTCTAGTGTTTTTGGTGACCCTATAAAGGACCTTGTGGCGAGAATGCTGATGTTCGGTTGTGCCGCGTTAGATGTTCGGCGGCTGCGCCTGCTCTTCGCGGCGTACTACAGTCCTCTTCTTTCGGCACCGGTTGTAGAGTCGGCTGCCGGCCCAGCAAAATCCATCGCTGGCGCGGAACGGGAGTGCGATGACGCAAGAACGGCGGCGGTTCTATTCTTCGGCTGTTCCTTCCGGCTGACTCCGCCTTGATGTCATCCGAGAGAGGAGAGAAGTGCGTCCGATGGAGTGGCGATGAAGTGTGCACAAAATTTTCTGTCCGACCCGGGTTTTATGCACTAACCGGGATCGCTGATTGGCTAGCTCCGAACGCTGATGCCGGATTGGCTCGCTGTGTCCACCACTGGTACCGGAGAGCAGATGTTCGCATACCGCTGCCGTCACAACTCCACCGGGTCTTGAATGCTCTCCGGTAGCCAGCCTACTGCTCTTCTCCAGATGTTGTGGAGGTGTCTGTTGGGCGCCATGTTGATTGGTCTGCCGGCTGGTAGCTCGCTGGCGTGGCTGGACCTTTCATCCGAAGGATGATCGTCGCCCCACGTTGGACGCCACTTGTCACCGGACAAAAGGCTTGCCGCATGACAAATGGCGCCAATTGTACACTCTAGTGTTTTTGGTGGCCCTATAAAGGACCTTGTGGCGAGAATGCTGATGTTGGTTGTGCCGCGTTAAGATGTTCGGCGGCTGCGCCTGCTCTTCGCGGCGTACTACAGTCCTCTTCTTTCGGCACCGGTTGAAGAGTCGGCTGCCGGCCCAGCAAAATCCATCGCTGGCGCGGAACGGGAGTGCGATGACGCAAGAACGGCGGCGGTTCTATTCTTCGGCTGTTCCTTCCGGCTGACTCCGCCTCGATGTCATCCGAGAGAGGAGAGAAGTGCGTCCGATGGAGTGGCGATGAAGTGTGCGCAAAATTTTCTGCCGGCCCGGGTTTTATGCACTAACCGGGATCGCTGATTGGCTAGCTCCGAACGCTGATGCCGGATTGGCTCGCTGTGTCCACCACTGGTACCGGAGAGCAGATGTTCGCATACCGCTGTCGTCACAACTCCACCGGGTCTTGAATGCTCTCCGGTAGCCAGCCTACTGCTCTTCTCCAGATGTTGTGGAGGTGTCTGTTGGGCGCCATGTTGATTGGTCTGCCGGCTGGTAGCTCGCTGGCGTGGCTGGACCTTTCATCCGAAGGATGATCGTCGCCCCACGTTGGACGCCACTTGTCACCGGACAAAAGGCTTGCCGCATGACAAATGGCGCCAATTGTACACTCTAGTGTTTTTGGTGGCCCTATAAAGGACCTTGTGGCGAGAATGCTGATGTTGGTTGTGCCGCGTTAAGATGTTCGGCGGCTGCGCCTGCTCTTCGCGGCGTACTACAGTCCTCTTCTTTCGGCACCGGTTGTAGAGTCGGCTGCCGGCCCAGCAAAATCCATCGCTGGCGCGGAACGGGAGTGCGATGACGCAAGAACGGCGGCGGTTCTATTCTTCGGCTGTTCCTTCCGGCTGACTCCGCCTCGATGTCATCCGAGAGAGGAGAGAAGTGCGTCGATGGAGTGGCGATGAAGTGTGCGCAAAATTTTCTGCCGGCCCGGGTTTTATGCACTAACCGGGATCGCTGATTGGCTAGCTCCGAACGCTGATGCCGGATTGGCTCGCTGTGTCCACCACTGGTACCGGAGAGCAGATGTTCGCATACTGCTGCCGTCACAGATTATGCATATTGAAAGCTGAATTTGTATTTTTTATTTTGTTTATGATTATTTTCTAATGATAACAAACTTTGTAAGATAGTTTATTCGTTTGTAAAATTAGAAGACTTTTTCAATTTTGATATAATTGTATTTTAAGGTTGTAATTACTTTTCAGAAGTGTTATTTTGTCGTCCAAGTAACAAAGACATGTAGTGTGTATTTTGTTTTTATGATTATTTTTTACCAAAGTTTGGCAAGATAATATGTTTCACTTACAAATTTGTAAAGGACTTACTCTTAAATTTTATATCATTGTATTTTAAGATATTAACTATTTACCTGTCTAAATAAAAATCATTTGACACTAATGATGATGGACTTAGTATTAACATGTGTTGTACAGGAGTAATGGTGAACATCACATTTGGCATTGCCCCAGTGATCTGAGGTATTGGTCGAACATGCAAATATTTTTTTTTTAATTCAAGTTTTGGTACAAATTTGCTTAATACTGTTACGACAGTCTCACTGATCATCGTATGCTACAGTGGAAAACAAAATACATGACCAATGAAGTCAGTAAAAACCAGGTTTAATTATCACAATTAACAGTTTGTAATCAACAAGTTATTCAACAAGATTATACTCGTACAATAATTCAAGTTAATCTCTACACACAAATAATAATGTCAACTATAAATAATTTGCACTATAATCACTTTTCACCAAGAACCATTTAAGACGCACTGTGTAAATCGCCGGACATAAACTGAAAACTAAACGGTAGGTCTGGGTTATTTATAGTCTGCAGGGTTCTATAATATGCATCCTTAACAAGCAATTGAAAATTCTAGAGGATACTTCAGCACGGCCTTGGTAGAAATACACACCGTTGGGCTAGTTAAGAAGCTTGTCAAACAATGCTATCATATGTACAAGCATGTTCCGTATTATGTAACAGTGCCTCGCATGTTAAGTGTCATGTATGCATGCAAACATTACAGCTGGGATAGCCCAGAAACATGTAGAACACTCTGTAACGGCATAACAATACGTTTTCTTATTGGTCAAATATGCATTGAAAAACTTGAAGTTATGGTTGAGAATCAACCAATTTCTTTAAAGATACTAACATTTTTGAAAAATTTGGTCCCAAATCTTAAGTGTTCGGCATTGCCCCAGTCTCCCTTATATTTAACTAGTTTATTATTTGTGTGTACATGTTAGTAAATGTTTACTCTGTAAGAAATTATACAGATACATTATACAATTTGATCATCATTCAATATTCTGCCAAATTCAATAATATTTAATCGCTTCTAAACAATAACAATTCGTTTTATAGTTGTGGTTTTCTACTAACTCACTCCTCTTATAATTTTGTTTTACACAACTTGCAAGTAGAATTAAAAGCAAGTGAATGGACGAGTCCACTTTGAAAATGTGAATGGTGGGAGGGTAACGGAAAATCAGCTGGTAAGCAAGTGAAGGTGTTGCCAACTTGGGTGTGATGTTTTAGTTACCCGTACATTGTTAGTTACTGTGTGACGTACTATCTCAGTCTTGCATTTGTTATTATTATCTCAATTTATTATTAATTGTATCGTTGTTTTAAGTCACTTATTTTTATTAGTTATTTAATTTTTTAGTTAATTTCTATTGGTAGTTTTCATTCTGTAATTACTATTATCGTAATTATTTGCGTTATCATCCAGTAACGAGATTTGTTAAAATGGATACACTTCTCCTTTAACTAGCAAAGACAGGAAAGTTATTCATAGTCAAGTACGAGAAGTAATAATAAACAGTTTTCTGTTGTCCAGGATTAAAAAGATTCTTGCAATTAAATTAATATGAAGAACGCCTTCCTTTATGTAATGATAAACTGTAGAGATAGTCGAGTGTAATTAAGGAGTGGAAGTGTACAGTTTGCAAATTCCATTGCGATAAGAACGGTCAGAAAGGCTGTAGTTTTTTACTTGTCAGCAGTACACAATGACAGAACCAAACAACACTCAGATATGTTTATAAAACATTCTGATATGTAACATCAACAAATTCTGATACGTGTGAACATTACATATCATTTGCTTGATTTGTATAGTAATACTATTACAATATTATTATTGTTATTATTATATGATTTACGTCGGAAACAATACACATATAATTCTTTTTTTAAAGCCAACTGTGTGACTGCAGGTACACGTGCGCGTGCACACACACACGCACGCATAGAGATTCATGGTGACACATTTACAAACTTTAACAGTCGCGAGTTTTTGTTACTATTAGAAATAATGTTCATATGTTGGCTGCACCGTCGGTGATAACAATTCTCTTCTCACATCTCACAGCGACTCCTACCACATCGCATTTCCCCTCTGACCAAAGCGTTTTGCGCTTTTCCATGCCCTTAACTTTCAATTTTGCTATACTTTACACAAACCATCCTACTGAAGTGTTTCACTCGAGTTATCTCACTTTACTGTTCTCAATAATGGATAAACATAAATAGGAAGGCCACTGCAGAACATCGCTTCTCTCTGACACATACTTCTAACAAAAAACATTAAGGGTGTGATGTTTCACTTAATTAAAATCTCTATTTACTTAATTTAAATATCCTAATTCTGACATATGACAAACACCTGTAAGAAATCAAAATGTCATAGGCTACTAACATGCAATTTTGTGTGTGTTCACATCATGTGAAAAACAAATTTTTAAAACTCTTAGGAATTCCTATTTGTTAATTTTTTATATAAATTATAAGTCATATCTAACTTACAGCATCATTATTTCTTATTTTAACGTAATAGCCTATTTGACAGGCTACAGAATGTGAAAAATATGTAAATGAGATGTATTAAAATTATTAAATACTACATGATATTTTACCTTGCTGGTCCTGATACTGCTGTCTACCACTGTTTCTAGAGCCTTCATAGTGCATAGTTTTCTCCCTACGGCCACCATGTCTGCTGTAGCTGCCTCTATCCATTTTAAAAACCAACAACCAAGTAACCAAATGCTCCTAAAGTAAAAAGAGAATATATTTTTTAATTATATAAATACACATAAATTGTAAACATCATGTGTGTGTGTGTGTGTGTGTGAGAGAGAGAGAGAGAGAGGGGGAGGGAGAGGGAGGGAGGGAGGGAGGGAGAGAGGGAGAGAGAGAGAGAGAGAGAGAGGGGGGGGGAGAGAGAGAGAGAGAGAGAGAGAGAGAGAGAGAGAGAGAGAGAGAGAGAGAGAGAGAGAGAGAGAGAGAGAGAGAGAGAGAGAGAGAGAGAGAGAGAGAGAGAGAGAGAGAGAGAGAATATGAAACAGATAGTCTATCCTACTGTAAACATATGTACCCAAGTGTTCATACATGGACACAGATGCGAGTACACACTCGTATGAGTATCTAAGTTAACATAATTTTTTTTCTAACAACAAATCAGCATATTAAGAACAAACTACTTAATCAAAAAGCTACAAATACAAATGTTTAAACAGCGAGATGAGTAATCTCATTATATTGCTTTCTGTACTAGTTTACGATGATTTACATTTGTTACTGTTTTCTAATACCGGTATTGTTTTTTCTAAGCCTTGATTAGAAACATCTACAGAAGTATTCTTGACTTATGACACAATCAAAATCACTTTTACCATCTTATAACCCCTGAAGAATTATATGACATTTTTGGCCTAAACATTTCAGGGTTCACACAAAATTTTCAAAATTAATTTCCCTGATGGTTACAACAAATTTCCCTGACATGCAGAAAGACAACACACACTTTTAAAATAATTATTTTTTATTAACTAGGCCTTCAATACATTTATATTAAATGTAAGACATAAAGTACAATTAGAGTATTATTAAACATGGAAACATATACTTAACAATTAAATATCATAACATAAACAGTGTTTTGATTATACAAAAAAATTTCTTATTTAACTTGAACAGCATAGCTTCACTTCACTTCAATATGCAGAGAAACAAATTCATATGTAATTATTATTTACAGAAACACTGGTTACTTTTTATTTAAAGAATCTTTTAAGAGCCTAATTTTCAAACTGATTTCTTCTTCTTCTATTTGCTGTATCATTCGAGAAATGTTTCTCCGATCTTGTAATTTTTTTTAATTTCATTTTTTATTTTTAGAAGATCTGGGCCATTGTTTTCTTGGTATTCCTTATTCTCTTTTACATTCTCTTGATACTGTTCATATTTTTTCCTGGCAGATCGTAGCCTACATCAGTAAGCGTTTTTTTGAGTGATTTTAACATTTTTGAAGCCACCGTAATACTTAAGAGAATCATATACAATGCGCTGACCAAAACAAAGTTATTTATTATGTCAATGTTCTCTTTTATAATTTTTAGTAATCTTTTAGCCGCCCTATAACCAGGGGCAGTTGTGTAATTTACAACCGGGCGTATTGGCATATCTTTTTTATGTATTTTAGGTAAACCCGTAAGTTCTGGGGTCCTGGCATTTATGGGTTTTAAATAACGTCTAGTGCTTTCGTTGAGGAGATTGGGGCATTTATTTATAGCGTTGTTTAATTCCTTGACATAGGCGCTGGTGGGATCCTTGTGTAGCTTTTTAATTTTATTGTTTTTTAAATGAATTCTTTTTGAGTTTTTTATGAATTGTTTTTTTTTAACAAAAATACATATACCAATAAAATACAAGAATTCATAAAAAACAATAGTATTAAAAAGCTACACAAGGATCCCACCAGCGCCTATGTCAAGGAATTAAACAACGCTATAAATAAATGCCCCAATCTCCTCAACAAAAGCACTAGATGTTATTTAAAACCCATAAATGCCAGTGCCCCAGAACTTACGGGTTTACCCAAAATACATAAAAAAGATATGCCAATACGCCCGGTTGTAAATTACACAACTGCCCCTAGTTATAGGGCGGCTAAAAGATTAGTAAAGATTATAAAAGAGAACATTGACATAATAAATAACTACAGCATAAAAAACAGTTATGATCTCGTTGAAAAAATTAAAACTATTAAATCAGCACCACAATATAGGTTGGCTTCATTTGATGTAACTAATCTGTACACCAATGTACCGGTAGATGAGACAATGATAATTCTCAGAAGTAGCTTAATTACAACAAATAGGTTAGGTAGAAATGAAATTGATGAGCTTATGCAATTGCTAAAAACAATACTTAAACAAAATTATTTCTCTTATGATAATGAAGATTTCCTGCAGGAGGATGGTCTAGCAATGGGGTCACCTTTATCGGGAGTTTTAGCGGACCTATACTTGAACCACTTTGAGAATACGTTTTTAATGTCTAGTTTTAATAAACAGCGAGATAAAATTAAATTTTACGTACGTTACGTTGATGACACTTTTATGATATTCAATGGAACGAGTAGACGAACAGAAAATTTGAAACGATATATGAACAGTATAAACATGAAAATCCAATTTACCCTGGAAATGGAGAACAATAACTGCCTGAACTTCCTTGATCTCACTATTAGCAAATATAATGACCGATTTAGATTCAAAATTTATAGAAAGCCCACCACTACGAATATCACTATTCATGCTGAATCGTACCATCCATATTCCCCAAAAATGGCTGCCTTCAACACATTTGTTCATAGAATGCTTGCTATTCCCCTTGAGCAAAAAGACAGAGTAGAAGAGACTAATTTCATCAAAAGTATAGCTATCGCTAATGGGTATAACGGTGAAATCATAGACAAGCTAGTAAGAAAACGCTCAGTAAAAATCAATAGTAAAAGCAGATTAACCGGCCCAGCTAAAAAAGATACTAAGTTTATAGTAACCGAGTACACGAATGTACTACCAGTCATTGTAAAGAATGAGTTAAAGAAACATAAAATAACAAAACCATGGCTTTCAAAACCACAAATAACATCAAAAAACGTTTGGGACAAAGAACTCACATTCCGGATGAAGAGAAAACTGGAGTATACAAGCTTGAATGCGATGACTGCGACAAATTTTATATAGGACAAACGGGCAGAAAATCAGCCAAACGTTTTAAGGAACACCTACCCAAAAGTGATATCTCTAAAACGAGATCTAGTTACGCTCAACATTTAATGCTGTATAATCATAAGAACTCAGACTTCCACACAAACTTTAAACTGCTTCATAATTGCAAAAAAGGTGCATACATGAACGCTGTGGAGGAATATGAGGTATACAAGGCTTCTAAGTTACAAGCGGACCAACTACTAAATGATAAAGTTTCGTTTCGATCTAATCTACTGTACAACACAGCCATCGATATCGATGTGTCCACGGCCAATGATAACGGTCATACAGGATAAAGTACAACAGTTAATCGTTGGCAACGAGACGATGCGCATCGGACTGTGCCGAGACTATATTAATGTAAATTATGTGTGGTGTTTTTATGTGTTTTAAATAATTGACAACCCCGTTCAGGTGAATTTGATGTTTTTGTAATATTAAAACCTGAAGATGAGGATTTATCCTCGAAATGCATCGTTTTAGAAATTAAAACAGATAAGTCACAAGACGGAAAATTAATACAGGTAATGCCTAATATTAATTCTAATTAGTTAATAAACGTGACTTGGAGACAAATAAAACAAAATGAATAATCTCATTACTTACATTACAGTGAAGTAAAACACTATAAAAATAAAACATTAACAAACAATGGAAAACACAATACTTTACGTTCATACTGAGTATCAAATAAAGTAATAAACTTAAAGTGGTAAAATACACATGGACTATAAATTGGTTCTACATTCATTTATTTTATCTTTATAGCAATGCGTAATCAAGCTAGCATGGTTTTGTTAAGCAAAACTATTACATAGGCATAAATCAGTATTAAAAACATCAATTAATAATGTACATTTCCTTGCCAGTTATTACATCTACCTCATTTAATAGTTTCAGATAAAAGTGTTTCAATCTAAGGTACAATGCTTGCTGCCACTGCTATTAATTTGAAATTCATAAATTTATTCAGCACTTCACTGGGGGGAGGGGGAGGGGGGAGGGAGAGGGGGAGAGAGAGAGAGAGAGAGGGAGAGAGAGAGAGACTGTGTGTGTCGTTTCAACAAAATATTAGACTAGGATATCCAACAACTAATTAGTAATCAAAGGGTGAAACAAAATCGAAATCTAGCTAGCCAAAAAAGGACAATAAAACATTTTTTGAAATAATCATAAAAGAAAGAAATTATTTGGACTATTTTATTTTATTTCAACAAGTAAATAAGAATCATTTATGTGAAGTAAAATGCTACCTAAACTCTGAACTCGAAAGACAAAAAGACTGAACTCTGTCAAATATGCACTTTCAAAAAATTTGGACCAATTTCTTTTTTACCTACAGACAAACTAATATATGTTTTTAGCATACAAAATTGAAAAGTTATCATTATTTATTTACTTCTGGTTATACACTCTTATTTTGTAATGCACTTTTCCAACCAAAAAACACCTGTCATGTACTAAAAACAACTCTCTATGTGTATATGTGCATGCACACCATTAATTATGTTGGATGGAATTGATATATGCAGAATTATGGCTCTGAGTTCAGCCACACAGAAAAAAAAAACAGGCACAAAAAATAGAAAGGAATGTCTTCTATCTAACAATACATTTTCATGACTGTCTGCAATAATGTAGTGTGAATTGGTGTGTGTGTGTGTGTGTGGGGGGGGGGGGAGACAACAAACCTTAAAGGTGGGTGTTTACACTAGGTGCAACATACTCGCGCAACTGTCTCACGAGAATGATTTGCTCGACGGCTGTCTCGCCCTTCCCATTTACACTGAGCGAAACAGGCACGAAAGAAGGTGAGCTGTCAGTTTGGGTGAGACAACCATGTCGTCGTGTTCTGTAGTTGTACCTCCGAGTGCTGCATCCGTGTTCACCGTCATGACAATGCTGTATTTGAACAAGAAAAAGAAAACGAAATGAAGTCTGCGCTGGTGGAGCAAAAACGAATGATTTTTGTACAATTCGATGAGGCTCGCACAACCTCCTGGTTCATTTTCTCGCGCACAACAAGTAGCAATGTTCACACTACACGAAACGGGAGGAGCAAGGCTTGCCGCGAGTCTGCCTCACGCAACAAGTTTTGGGGTGGGGGCCACGTCTACACTAAGCGAGTCTTGCCTCGGAAAAACAGTTGTGCCTAGTGTAAACCCACCTTAACAGTAAGTTTTGTTTACTATCACACGTCATGCACTGAACCTGCCAACAACTTCTTTTCACATCTCAGAGCGACTCCCTCCATATCAGCATCCTCCTCATGCATAGGCATCTTGCACATTTTCATGACTTTAATTTTTCATGTTACTATAAAAAATATCAAGTTTCATGCCTACAGCTGTTTACAGAAGGATAGATACAAAAGTTATTAACCATGACTCTACAAATGGAACAGAAATGTCTGCAGCTCTATAGACCATTTAATTACATCTTAAAAGCTACACACAAGATAGATGGGTGCAACAGCATTATAGATAGAATTTTTTGTAATGTTGTAAAGAACTAATTTCGTTGTTACGGGGTTTGATCAAGCTCCACGTTGGTTTGCGCCAATTTGTAAAGAAACTCTGTTTGATTAAAGGAAATGTTTATTAAATGTTGTCGTAGAGGTGACCTCCTGCAACTCAATATTAATAAAAATTTTATTTATTATATCGTTGCTGCAACTTGTATGCAGAATATAGCCCTGTGTTAATCAATTATTAAATGTTTACCAGATGATACCTCTATATTACATGTATTTTAGTTAATAATTCGATAATTCTATCCAACCCTATTCAGTCAGTATTATTTAAATTAATTCAAAAGTTGCGAAGGAAATACGTTAGTTCGGCAATCTCACGTTCCGCCAGCTGTCTACAGCAAGCGCTGCTATTCGTAATTGACTCACCCTTATAGGTTAGTTTGTTTCACCTGATAGTTAATCACCTTCTTTACCTGTAAATTACTCCCCCATCAAAATACAATACCTATTCTACAATAATACAAAACATCATTACATACAAGAAGGATTCTTTATTTGTATTACTTTTTAATTTCCAACAGTGTTCTTCACAGTTACATGATCGTTATATCGATCGTACAATGCTGAATCGATTTGTTAATGGACTAGTCCTGTATAATACAATTTAAATATAATTTTGTTTATCTCTTATCCCAGGGTACGTGTGATTCTTTGAACGATTAGTAAGGCCAGGTAATGCAAAATTAAGGTTACTAAGTATTACAAATTGTTATTAATTCTTAATGTATAAAATTAAATATAAGCTGGTGTTACCATACAATGCGATTCTCAAGATAGCCATGTCTGTTTACAAACGCTTGAAGACTTGCCGATGAGGTTACTTTTGTCCAGAAAATGTGTCCAGATTATTAATAAAGATGGAAAGGTGATGTCCCGGAGTGCAACAGGAATTCTTCTGTTCTTCGTTCTTCTTCACGATCCTCGTGGTTGTCGGCCCCAGTGGAATTGGTGTAGTTTTATAATTTCTTACCTCTTGGAAGTGAGGTTGATGTCTCCCGTACCAAAGGTTCTTGTGTATATTTGGTTTATAATTTCATTAATTCAGACTTCTTGTTCATTCAATAAGTATCCTGGTTCAATGGGAAATCGGGTTCATCATTAATTCCAATGGAACTAATTTGAAGAAGGAAATAGCAATTCCGCTACCTTTTGGAGGTGTATGAGTATATTTCTCGAAATCTAGTTCAGTAATTATTCATCAGTTTGGTTTGAATGAATTGGTTTTGATACTTTAAATTTATTAAGGTTAATTCATTTTATTTTATTTTTTCGTTTAAAATTGTCTACTGAACTGTTCTCAATAGCATATAACAATCGAATAATATAGGTTTTTTATAAATTCTTTTCTGGATTAGTATTAATTTAACTTAACCCATTCACATCTAACAATTGAATATTAAAGTTTTTTATAAATTCTTTTCCGTATTTGTATTAATTCAACTTCACCCATTAGCATATAACAATTGAATAATGAAAATCAACAAGAGTTTTTACATTTTCGTTACCCTAACAACCATTACTTTCTGTCATTGGATAATATTTGATATCGTACAGCCAGAATTAGAAAATATTACTACTCTTTTTAAATAAAATACTCCATGCTTAGAATTATACCAAATTACATAAAACTCTCACTTAATCTACCTTATTAAACCGTAGACATTTTACTACAATTTCATCTGACTGGACTTATTAAAAAGGTATTAATTTCCTTTTACAAATATTAAATTTAGGCCTATTGGTTTTCTTACACCTATTATAATATTGTTTTGTTTTTAACTTAATTTTTCTTTACCTGACCTACTGTACAAATAGTCACTGGCTTATGGCCACTTACATCAATTTTAATTTCCTGGTTTCAATTCATTATATTATTTAGTTCATCATTGAACCCTTCATTATTTTTTAACATAACTAAAAGAACTACTTTGTCAACTTATTAACACTTATTACCTTCCTGGCCAAGTTTACAAACATTATTTTAAACATCTTCATTAATCCATTAAAGTAAATACATTTAACATAATATCATACCTAATACATGTACTTATACTTAATTATTTAAATACAATTTTAACATAAATAAAAGGAGTACCACTGACTAAGTACTTCTTTAAAGCAACAGCTCCACTCTTACTATCCACAAAACATAAAATAAATATCCTGTAAACACTATATCATGCTACAGTACAACACCAAGTACATTTTATAACACATTAAATATTAATTTGAATAGTATTTTATACTTAATTCCTACACATTAAACTCCTCCCATTAGACACAATGTTTATGTTTTACATCTCGTACTACTCATTACATTTTTTTAGATTTAGGTACACTTTTGATGTTTTAATTACTTAGTAACCTTACTAGGTACCTCTAATGCATTCTTCAGGTGAGATGGGCCCTCTTGTATTTAATTATTACAGGCTTTGGGTATTGTCTTAAATCATGTTTACAGTTTATGTAACGTCGGGGACCTCCACTCTGTTACGTTACATAATACTCCTCCTTCGAAAGAAGTTTATTTTGGCTCAATGAAGTTTAGTAAAAATAAACTTATAGTTCGTCCCTGATCAGGTTATCCTTTTACTCGTAATATTTTTTTTTTTTAATTTCCGTTTGATTATATACCTGTTATTCGGTTCATGGTAATTGCCGTTTTCCTACTCAATTCTCTCTCTCTTGGAGGCAAATTCATCAATTATTTATTTCTCTGGGTAGTGGTACTTCCACATTTTACTTGATAAGGACTGGTCACACTAATCATAAAAACTTGTTTTAACACTTATTTTCTTATTTACTTCTATAAATCCGCTTTCTCAATTAAGCTTCTGTCTGCTATCTTCCAAAAATATCTTACTTTTGACAAAAATAAAGAGGAAAATGATTGTTGATGATTCCCTAAGTGTCATTTTTATAAAACAGAGAATTTTTTTTACAAAAGGCTGATACATCTGGCGTTGGCAAAAAGAAAATCACCTTCTATTTCAGGTGAAGCTATTACCTTACATGACTTTTAAAAATTATAAAGATACGAGTTAGTCATTATACCTAAAGAAATAAAGGAATGACGATTATACTGAAAGATAATGAGAGACAAAGAAAATAATATTCAGAAATAAATAACAATCTTCTACCAAAAAACAACTACAATAAGAATTTTTAATAAGAATTGAAAATGTGAACCCAAACACATTTTTGTGGTCACAGTGATTAAAGAAGTTCGCTGCATACAGAGAAATCAGCCAAGAATCGGTCACCTAGGCTACAGAGACAAGAAGCCGGCACATATGCCTGCCATGGTCATTAAAGTGTTAAAAATTGTTTTGCCGATATGCGGTAAAAATGGTCTTGATTCCATGTTGTTGATTTCTTCATAAACATTAGCTCCTTACCTGGAACTTTCATATTTTCTTTTGATAGTTACTCTACTCTTATCTCTTTTGTGGGTGGTGTTAACTGTGCAAGATTGGCACATACTTGTTCCACTTCTACTAAAGGAACAAATATTTCTTCGCATTTGTAATAAAACAAGTTTTATTTTGTTATCAAGCTTTCTCTGGTATTGTGGTTTGTATAACCATTGTCCAGTTATTTCGTGCAGTGCCTAGCTGCATTTCTTTTTATGTTCTAGTGCTTAATTAACTTTTTAGTGTAAAGTATGTTACCCGAACAGGTATCAGAAGTCTGATAGAATATCATGTGGACAATGACTATAGATTTGACAGTCCATGAAATTCTGTTGCTGATAAACTACCCCTTCCCTTCCCCGATCTTCACCAACACCAATACGTATTGAGAACTCTACAATACAGGGCTGTATGCAAAACATCATTTGATTCTGTTTGAATTTGCGGCTGTTATCGTTTACTATAGAAAAAAATTACCCTTGATAAAAAACCGTTGCAGGTAAACTACCCCTTTCCCTTAACCGATCTTCACCAACACCAATACGTATTGAGAACTCTACAATACAGGGCTGTATGCAAAACATCATTTGATTCTGTTTGAATTTGCGGCTGTTATCGTTTACTATAGAAAAAAATTACCCTTGATAAAAAACCGTTGCAGGTAAACTACCCCTTTCCCTTAACCGATCTTCACCAAAAACGACAGGTCTTAGGTACTCTACAATTCAGGCCTGTATGCAAGCAATTATTTGATTCTGTTTGAATTTGCGGCTGTTATCGTTTGCCATAGAAAACACCCTTGATAAAACATAAAACGTTGCTGGTAAACTACCCTATTCCATTAACCGATCTTCACGAAAACAATAGGTCTTGAGAACTCTACAATTCAGGGCTGTATGCAAAACATTAGTTGATTCTCTTTGAATTTACGGCAGTTATCGTTCGTCATAGAAAAAATACCCTTGTTAAAACATAAAACGTTGCAGGTAAACTACCCCTTTCCCTTGACCGATCTTCAACAAAATCAACAGACCTTGAGTTCTGTATAATTCAAAAAGGTATGCAGAAGAGTAGTTGATTCTGTTTTAATGTACGGCAGTTATCGTTCGTCAAAAAAAAAATTACCCTTGATAAAACATAAAATGTTGCTGGTAAACAACCCTATTCCCTTAACCGATCTTCACCAAAACCAACAGGTCTTGAGAACTCTACATTTCAGGGCTGTATGCAAAATATTATATGATTCTGTTTGAATTTGCAGCTGTTATCGTTTGCCATATAAAATACCCTTGATAAAACAAAAATATCGGTATGGAGAACCATACATGACTTCCATATTCTAAGATTTATATTTAAAATCATTTTCAGCCAAACAGCCAGGCTGTGTCTTACCTGCCTTTTTATTGCTGTATTAAATGAAAAATATTATATTACAGTAAAATGCAAAAATTATAATTTTATTGCCTGGCAACAAAATTATTTTATTTTTAACAATTACCATTGTTTCAAAAAGTTTAAATAAATTTTCAAGTACTTTACTCTTGTTAAAACGTAAAAGGTTGCAGGTAAACTACCCCTTCCCCTTAACCGATCTTCACCAAAATCGAAAGTCATTGAGACCTCTACAATTCAGGGACGTATGCAAAAAATTATTTGATTCTGTTTGAATTTGCGGCTGTTATCGTTTGCCATAGAAAATACGCTTGATAAAAAAACGTTGCAGGTAAACTACCCCTTCCCCTTAACCGATCTTCACCAAAAACAATAGGTCTTGAGTACTCTACAAATCAGGGCTGTATGCAAAACATTATTTGATTCTGTTTGAATTTGCGGCTGTTATCGTTTGCCATAGAAAATAAAACGTAAAAGGTTGCAGGTAAACTACCCCTTCCCCTTAACCGATCTTCACCAAAAACAATAGGTCTTGAGTACTCTACAAATCAGGACTGTATGCAAAACATTATTTGATTCTGTTTGAATTTGCGGCTGTTATCGTTTGCCATATAAAATACCCTTGTTAAAAAAACGTTGCAGGTAAACTACCCCTTTCCCTCAACCGATCTTCACCAAAAACAATAGGTCTTGAGAAATCTACAATTCAGGGCTGTATGCGAAACATTATTTGATTCTGTTTGAATTTGCGGCTGTTATCGTTTGCCAAAAAACAAAAAAATTTCCCTTGATAAAAAAAACCGTTGCAGGTAAACTACCCCTTCCCCTCAACCGATCTTCACCAAAAACAATAGGTCGCGAGTACTCTACAAATCAGGGCTGTATGCAAAAAATTATTTGATTCTGTTTGAATTTGCGGCAGTTGTCGTTTGCCATAGAAAATACGCATGATAAAAAACGTTGCTGGTAAACTACCCCTTCCCCTCAACCGATCTTCACCAAAAACAATAGGTCTTGAGTACTCTACAAATCAGGGCTGTATGCAGAAAATTATTTGATTCTGTTTGAATTTGCGGCTGTTATCGTTTGCCATAGAAAATACCCTTGTTAAAAAAACGTTGTAGGTAAACTACCCCTTTCCCTTAACCGATCTTCACCAAAAACAAAAGGTATTGAGAACTCTACAATTTAGGGCTGTATGCAAATAATCTTTTCATTCTGTTTGAATTTGCGGCTGTTATCGTTTGCCATAGGAAATACCCTTGTTAAAACATAAAACGTTACAGGTAAACTACCCCTTTCCCTTAACCGATCTTCACCAAAAACAATAGGTCTTGAGAACTCTACAATTCAGGGCTGTATGCGAAACATTATTTGATTCTGTTTGAATTTGCGGCTGTTATCGTTTGCCAAACAAACAAAATTTCCCTTGCTAAAAAAAAACCGTTGCAGGTAAACTACCCCTTTCCCTCAACCGATCTTCACCAAAAACAATAGGTCGCGAGAACTCTGCAAAACCGGGCTGTATGCAAAAAATTATTTGATTCTGTTTGAATTTGCGGCAGTTATCGTTTGCCATAGAAAAAAAATCTACAGACAGACAGACAGACAGACAGACACACAGACAGACACACAGACACTTTTCGGAAAACGACTTTTTTTCATGTTTTGAGTGTAGTAGAATCAGAATCTGCAATAATCTCGAACACGATTTTTTTTGCCATCACCATACTTCCATTCCTTAAGGAATATGGAAGTAAAACGTGTCTGGTAAACTACCCCTTTCCCTTAACCGATCTTCACCAAAAACAATAGGTCTTTAGTACTCAACAAAACAGGGCTGTATGCAAAAACGTATTTGATTCTGTTTGAATTTGCGGCTCTTATCGTTTCCCATAGAAAATACCCTTTTAAAACATAAAACGTTGCAGGTAAACTACCCCTTTCCCTTAACCGATCTTCACCAACACCAATAGGTATTGAGAACTCTACAATACAGGGCTGTATGCAAAACATCATTTGATTCTGTTTGAATTTGCGGCTGTTATCGTTTACCATAGAAAAAAATTACCCTTGATAAGAAACCGTTGCAGGTAAACTACCCCTTTCCCTTAACCGATCTTCACCAAAAACGATAGGTCTTGAGAACTCTACAATTCAGGGTTGTATGTAAAATATTATGATTTTGTTTGAATTTGCGGCTGTTATCGTTTGCCATACAAAATACCCTTGATAAAACAAAAAACGTGGCAGGTAAACTACCCCTTTCCCTCAAACGATCTTCACCAAAAACAATAGGTCATTAGTACTCAAGAAATCAGGGCTGTATGCAAAAACTTATTTGATTCTGTTTGAATTTGCGGCTCTTATCGTTTGCCATAGAAAATACCCTTTAAAACATAAAACGTTGCAGGTAAACTACCCCTTTTCCTTAACCGATCTTCACCAAAACCAAAAGGTCTTGAGAACTCTACAATTCAGGGCAGTATGCAAAACATTATTTGATTATGTTTGAATTTGCGGCTGTTATCGTTTGCCATAGGAAATACCCTTCTTAAAACATAAAACGTTGCAGGTAAACTACCCCTTTCCCTTAACCGATCTGTACCAAAATCAACAGATCTTGAGAACTCTACAATTCAGGGCTGTATGCGAAACATTATTTGATTCTGTTTGAATTTGCGGCTGTTATCGTTTGCCAAACAAACAAAATTACCCTTATAAAAAAAAACGTTGCAGGTAAACTACCCCTTTCCCTTAACCGATCTTCACCAAAAACAATAGGTCGCGAGTACTCTACAAATCAGGGCTGTATGCAAAAAATTATTTGATTCTGTTTGAATTTGTGGCTGTTATCGTTTGCCATAGAAAAAAATCTACAGACACACACACACACAGACACTTTTCGAAAAAACGACTTTTTTTCATGTTTTGAGTGTAGTACAATCAGAATCTGCAATAATCTCGAACACGATTTTTTTTGCCATCACCATACTTCCATTTCCTTAAGGAACATGGAAGTAAAAATGTCGGACAGTTTTTAACTATGACCTATATAACTGCAATGATACATATTTCATTACTAAGAGAACACTTTCTTTTTGCACAAGTGAATGCGGCAACATTCAAAAACCAAAATAAGAAAAAACATGTTGTAAATTATATGTGTGTACTGAAAGGAAACATGCATGTGAAAAAGAGGACATAACTGTACAATTTCTTTTTTTTACCGCAATGTGAATTAGTTTGTTGTCAATAGAGTTGCATGTTACTGATATTGCATACCGATATTGGGCAGCATCCGCTACTTATCGTTTTTCAAAAGGCTATCCGTGAGGCAAACATTAAACACACATACAAGAAGCTAAAATCAAAGTGTTAGTCATTACATATTCCTTCAGTAGGTTCCCATGATTGGGCAAGAGCTTGGGTAGGATAGGAGCCATTAGATGTTGACACAAATGAAGCGGTCGTATATGCCCGTCATGGTCCATACATGGCAAAAGTTAATATCAACCATAGCGGGCCTATACGACCACTTCACATTTTCTTATAATATTAGACTCAAAAAAGAAAATGAGTGACTAAATAGTAGTTTTTACTTGATTACAAGGCTGATGCAATTGAAAAATAGACTTGGTCCTCCGAGAAGAAAAGTGAATTTTACTTTAGACTTGGTTGTGAAACTGTTAAAGTGGAATCCCAAGAGACAAGCTATAACAAAAACAAACATGGTTACAAGGGTGGAGGAGAAAAAATTAATCTTTCAAACTACATTAAAAATTGACACCATCACAATAAAACCTGAGATGCCATCCTGAAAAAAGTATCTTTTCCATGCAAAATTTGTGCCCAAGCTGATTTCACCAGAACAGAGACTACTTCGTGTTGAGGTCTCAGAGGACCTGCTGCACTGGGCCAACAGGGATCCTGAGTTTCTGAAGAATATGATCACTGGTAATAATGAGACATGGGTGTATGGGAACAACCCAGAAACTAAGGTCCAGTTGTCACAGTGGGCGCACCAAAGTTCCGCAAGGGCCAAGAAGGCGTGACGACAGCAAGGTGAAGGTGATACCGGTTGTATTTTTCAACTACTAGGGCATAGTGCATCATGAGTACAACCCGAAGACCAGACCATCAATAAGGAGTACTGGTACTAGAAGTACTACCAAGAAGTTCTGTCTTGTTTGTGATGAAGTTTGATGCAAGAGACCGGAACCGTGGACTGCAGGGAACTGGCAGCTTCTGCAGATGAACACTCTTAAAAGGATCCCATTTTGAGAATCACAAGGAAATAATGCAAAACACAATGGCACAACTGCACGCTATCCCAAAAGAAGCCTTCTGGCATTGCTTCCAGTGATGGAAGGACTGCTGGACTAAGTGTGTGGAATCACAGGGGTTGTATTTTGAAGGGGATTCATATTGTAATCAATCAAATACAGAAACTTCTTTCCCAGCGCAAGGTCAGATAGTTTTTGTACATACCTCATGGATATGCTTCACATTTGTTCAGAAACTTATACAAAGAGTTCTGTGAGAAAATCTTTAACGTTTTTGATAAAAGCTATATACATGCATTTATAAATTTAAAAAATTTTATTTTTAGCACTCCAAAAAAAATCTAAAAACTAGCCTAAAACCCCCCCCCCCAATTCTGATGGCATAACTTGTGTCATATGGACCCCCTGACTGTGAGGTTATAGAACAGCTTGTTGCTTACAAAAGCCCATCAATGTACTGAAAAATATCTTAAGGCAAGGAGAGCCTGAGGAAATAGACCAGTGTAATTCACTTTCCACGCAGGCATACTCTTTTTATTTTAAACAAATTGAATTCTTTATTTTTAAGAAAATTGTTGAAATAATAAATTGGATTAAGGTGCACCTAAAATGGATTAAGCACCTTGTAACTGATTTACTGCTTCTGTCAATAACTCTGAATTTGTCTTTAACCATTTATCTTATAATACAAATAATATTCTTACTTGTGTTTGCATACGTTTTGTCTGTGCATATCAATTTAATAAACTTCTTAATACAATCAGTTTATTTCTTGCCACCTTACATTCAATACAGTTCATTATCTAAAAGCAATCACATTAATGTTTATAATGTTTACGCTGACTGGTGATTCATTGTTAACATTATGCCAGCTCATACAAGCTAAACCTTTGGTCACCATAAACAAATAACAATGTTGACTCATATAGAACAATGGTGATTCTTAAACCACATAGGTCTATCTAATCAATGGTTGCAAATTTTCTAAAATTTTTGACACAAAACTTTTTCAATTAATCTACCTATTGAAAAAAATATTGGCTAAATTCTGGTATTCCCATATTTTAAAATGTACAATCCTGTATGACTAATCATTCCACAAATATTTATAATATACACAACTTGCACATTAAGTAGGTCTAAATTAGTATTTACATCTATTTAACTGACAATAATCTCTGATTTTACATTACTACACTTCTGTACTTAAAAATGTAAATGGTGGTGCTAGTGATCATGAAAGTTATGATTTTAACAAAAATCAATTAGGCCTACTGAACTTAATAGTCTCCTGTTAATAAGGGACAAAAACAGAACAATATTATACAATGTTTATTATGACAGTAAACATTTTAGACTAGAGAAAATTATGTCTACAAAATTATCAAGTCAGAGATGGCATTTGTGTTTTGTTTATATTGAGTCTAGAGGTTATTTGTTTATATTTATAACTCATACAGACAGCATATCCAAAAGCATGTGCAACTCTTATTTTTAACATATACACGTGTAAAATTATTTTCTAACAACCTTCATACTTGCACTTCAAAGACACACATACAGTACAATAGAAATTATGTTAACATATTGCAGTGTAGCATATAAACTGTTAAACAGAGTTAGTTTCTTAATGCACTTAGTGCTCTTAAGCACTGTCAACTGATCCAAGAAGCATGTTCAATGTTTTTTCTGTGATGTGTATATAATGAAGATAATTTTCTTTTTATTCATCAGCTTAACAACCTCCTCCCACTGATTTTTTTTTATTTCAAAAGTTTAAAAACTATAGATGTCATGTCCAAACGTCCTCCCCTTTCTATTTCTATAATAAATCTTTCTATATCTAATGCAATCATTCTCTATTAATTTCTAGACAGACAATGAATATTTACCAAGAAAAACTAGTTTCTATAATGAGAGATGACAATGGTGTGGTCTCTGGCTGCTGACTGGTGGTGGCTCCCACAGTGCAAACACATTATACAAAACACGCCACCTCATTGGATGTCATTCCCCCTTATAACTAAGCATTGCTCTTGATTTCTTAGTCTCTGACAACTTGTGACAACCAAATGCATAAGCGCAAAATAAGAAACCTAAGACACTGTCATGCATATATGTGTTGTGTGTGCTTGCGGGGGGGGGGGGCACATTCAAATTATCATGCTCAATCATATGCGGATGCTAAGAATATTTATTAAAAATTAAATACCAATGCTACAGTAGTAGTTTGTGGTTACAATTAAAAAACTAACAGGCAGTTATATTGTTAACTGCATAAAGGAGAGTGCTTTGGTGATAAATATCACTCTGCTTAGTTTTTATAAATGACATCAATATTCTGAATTACATTATTTCTTTCATAGTATAGAAGATTTTTCAGACGCACCACTACACACTACTCACAATGTCAGTTTCTTTTTCCTTTCTAGTTAAATTAATTAGCTGGTTATAATTTTCAACTACACATTTCTTATGCTTTACTCACTGTAAAGGTGTATATAAGTTTAACTATAAATTCATTATCAAAGGCAAATTGATCTCCAATACTATAATTTAACTGTGTTTGAGATATCTCAGTTCTGTTATAGCTGCTTTAGTTCACCTCATTACTCAAAACATATATTTCACGCTACTATCAGAATGTATTTAGTCTAAAAAGTGAACATTCAAACAGTCCACTAACTGAAAGACCTGTCTTTTTACCAAAAGGTTTACCAAATTCAAAATGTTCAAACCATGACCTACCTATACTTAACTGTTTACTTCCAATAAACTGTATGATTAATATTTAAACACGGACTAAATACAGGAACCCAAAACCCTATTTTTAAACTGTTCAACAATACTTCCTGCAAATATTTTATCCACAGTCCAATTCAAAACCAGTTAAGGTTAGTTTATACTATGCATTACGAAAGAACAAAATAATTTCTTTGTGTGAATATCTATTCTAAACTACAGTCTCAATTATATTAACATTCCTAACGCTGTAAAAATGTGCCATACTTCATAAAATCTGGTTACATATTTAAAATTAAAAACGAGATTAAAATCTGCCACCGCTGCAAATTATAAAACGGTAATTCCCGGGATCCAGAACGCACGCGCTGCTTCGCCTGTATTATGCAATAATAATTCAAATATACGTATAATGCACTTTTGCTGTTTTGCCGGGATTCCCGCAAACTTGAAACGTATGACTATCTGCCACGTAAACAAAACCTGCAAGTTAACTTTGGGCTCGAACATTCACATCAGCTAACGATCACAAAATTCGTCCTTTTATTTTATTCATTTACCAAGATTTTTACTAAGATAAAAAAGTGTTAATTATCTCTGCCACGTAAACAACTCTCTCAACTGAACACTACTTATTTTTTTCACTCTCTGTTAATACTTTTTACAGTGATGAATCCCAGAACGATAGTGTGATAAGTATGCAGTCTAACATGATCTAATGACAGCTACACAATATTAATCCGTAAAATGATAACGATTTAAATAGTTTCAGTAACAAAAATTATTTTTAGCAATTACTTATTACACATACCTAGTCACCTTTAGAAGCACAGAAAAAATTTTCTATACGTTAAAATAGTATTCAGTAATATTTAACTACTAGATCTGACACAACTGAACAACACTCCGAACTGAACTTTTATCTACACTGATAGTGTTGCAAACGGATGTTTTAACTTGGGCTGGGCGGAAGTTCTGTCAAGAACAAATTTACCATGTGACTTTTCTTAAAATGATTGAATGATTGCATTCAAGGTTAAAGAAAATAAAAACTAGTTTCTAATGGCGTTGTTTTTTGTTTAAAAGGTAAATTAAATTGTCAGATTCCATCTTCAATGGCTTAAATAACTAAGGTTTTTACTATTAACTATACCTATGAAGGTGCATTAGAATGTACTATATGCACATATAAAAATATTTATATAAAATTACTCTTTCGAACACAGTTGATTTACTGAGTCCATTCATGGCATAAATATTGAAAATAAACGTACCGTACGTAATATGTTTTTAATATTCTCAATAAATTTAGTTTTTGTTCGTGTGACCCGATAATAGTCTACGTTGTAACAAGGAAGGCACAATTTCAGCGGGAAAGAACGCTGCTCAAATGTGATCAAACTGTTCAGATCACAAATAAACCAAAAATAGCCCATACTACATAGCTTATATTTCAAAACAAAATAAACCGACAGAAAAATGTTTAATATTTGTAATTACTTTACCTCAAGGTGTTTTTCCCTTATGTGGAAATTGTTTCGGGAATCCTATTGTTCCCATCCTCAAATAACAAATGTTTCCATAGTAATATAACTATCATCATCAGATATCTATATTAAACTAGTGGTCGCCCAGTGGTCGAAATTCGACCGTAATTCATTAAATTTTTAAGTTTGAACGTTATTGAGGTTCTTTTGTCAAAGAGTATACCTCTATAATCATTGCATATAATTTTTTTGAATTTTGTTCTATTACGTCAGCTGCGAACGTGTACAAATACGTCATTAGCGTGTGTTGTTTGCCTTAATTCCCTGCAATACCTATGAAATTTAAAATTTAATGTTAGTAACAGTTGAAAAAAAAACACAATTACAGCTTGTATTCGTATTTATTTTTTGATATAATTCATTGTCAGTTTTAATTTTTTCATGTTATTATTGAATCAAATAAACGCTAATAAAAATGAGACTTGACATTCATAGAAGTATAAGATACATTGTTTTCAATTCCAGTGGATTACATTTCATTTTTGGTAAGGTACAAAATTCGAAAACAGTTTGAAGATTATCTGCTACAAAGCTTATATAATTTTTTAATTTTTTTTTCTATGCATTAATTTTCGAGTTATTTGAAAAATATGAAAGATAGGAAAAATGAGGTTTAGCTTGGCTAAGCCATATTTAAAAAGCAATAACACGTTTTTTGACATTTCCTTGGGGTTTTATTATTGCCATACTGACCAGGTTTCGCCAAGGCTACACAGTTATTTTGCCTATCTTTTTCAAATTATATAAAATTTAAATAAAAAATTAATACAAAATAAAAAATGAAATAAAAAATACGTGCCTCGTATTTTTTCATATATTTTTCATTAAATCAAAAAAACCGGGTGGTTAAAAAAATAAATGTTGTCCATTGAACTTAAAATAGTTTGAAAGTGAATTTAATGATTCAGAACTTCTGTGTAAACGATGTTTTTTGTAAAAACTCTTTCATCATTTGCTAAATGCCCTTGGCCATTATATTCGGAAATATAAAATCTCAAACCATCGAATGATCGAACTCTACTTGCTGCGACGTACAATTGACCATGTGTAAAAACTGGCTGCCTCAATAAAATTCCAATTTTTTCGAATGTTTGTCCTTGAGACTTATTTATTGTCATCGCAAATGCAGGTATAATTGGAAATTGAGTTCTTTGAAAGTTAAATGGTAAAACAGTACCGGAATATGTTAAATTTATACGTGGAATCAAAATTCTCTTATTGCGTGCGGTTCCAGTTAAAACTTCGCAATCAATAGCATTACGATGCATACACTTGATGCGCATTCTTGTTCCATTGACTAATGCTTCCTTTGTACTGTATTTAAGTTTCTGATCAGTAAAACGATGCAATTAACTTTCAATACTAACTTATGTGGTGGCAAACCACTAATAGTCAAAGAATTCAAAAACTCTACTGGATAGTTATTGATTTCATTGTTATCATCACAAATTATTTTATCGTAGCTATGATATGTTTTCTGTTCACCTGGTATTCGATTAAGTATATCAGTATTAATAAAAGTCAAATCATCATTTTTAGGTGCTAAAATAACTGACTTCAATATGTTATCTGAGAGTATGTTTTCGGAAATATTTCCATACACCTCATTAATAATATTATTTTCATCTCCTATTAATTGCTGAGGTATTTCAATAATATTTTCACCAAACTGAGGGAATTGTGGGGCTTCATCATTAACAATTTTTTTCAAGAATTCGACAAATTCTATTTCACTTGGTAAGGCTCTCATCTTTTGAGTAAACGTTACTTTATGAAAATAAACAAATTTATGCCAACTCGTGACACAATTTTCAATTAAAGTTGCACGTGATCCATGTGGGACAACTGGTAAGATTTGCTGAAAATCACCGCACAGAAGTATTGTTTTCACTCCAAATGGTTTATGTTTATCATTTTCATCGCATAGATCCTGCAATAATCTATCTATGATTTTCAACACTTGCAGTGGGCACATAGAAATTTCATCAATAATTATCAATGATGATGAATTTATGTAACGTCCATAGCTACTATTTGTGGTAATATTTGCTACAGAATTTTTCAAAATGGGTATAGGCAATTTAAACACATTGTGTAAAGTTCTACCTCCAAGTAATAGAGTTGAAGCTATGCCACTGAACACTGTTGCAATGCAACTAAGATTAAGCAAATTTAATTTGTGAATGATTGCTGTTTGTGTGAATGTTTTTCCACAACCTGCATGAGCGGTTAAACAAAAAACATTAGATCCAGTATCATGGTGCAAAACTTCATGAATCACATGATCAATTAGATTACGCTGTTCAATATTTGCAGTTTCATAATGCTCACAAAACAGAAACTCTTGTTCTATTGGATCAATAGCATTTGCTTCGTCTGTTCTCTGCGAATACGTGGGAACTGGTAAACCAAGTTCTTGACATGACAAATTATGAACATTCAAAATATCTTCAATTTCTAATAGAGCTGTGTTAAAGGATACTTCTTTGTTGTAATCTCTCAAAAAATCTTCACTAAGATATACTTTAAATTCATTCCATAACGCCAATGCATTGGCTGGCACATTTAATGCACAAATGTAACCAAATAAATTTTGCATTTGTTTTGGTGAATGTAATTCTTTTGCTTCATTTAAACATTCGCGCCATTCATTATCATTTTGAAGCAATGCCGCGTGCATGGCACGCTTCAACAAAAGAAGTGTGTATAATTTCATTGTATGTTCTAACTTCCTCAAATGACTTTGGACCACACACATGTAATAAAATCAATCATAAATGGAAAAGTTCGATGTCTTTTGGTGATACTACATATATGCGTGTAATGATTTTATCACCTCCACGCCTTCTCTTCTTCCATTTTTTTCAGGAATCTTCCCACACATAATGCAAAGGAATTTCAATATACTTATATTCATGCGCTGATGGATATGATCGATTCAATTCAAAAAATGCTAATAATTTTGTTTGTCTTGCATTTTCAATTGCTTGATGTTCTTGCCCTTCTCGAAAGTAAACATTCTGTCTACGCGGTAAATGAATGTCAAGTCTAACGATGACATGTGATTGAAAATGCATTGGTAATTCATAGATGCGCCATACAGCTTCAGTTGATCCGACATAACGGCCATTTAAAAAATTTTTAACTTCATCATTTGTATTTCTTGACCTGGTTCATTTCTCTCTGAACCTAATTCAACAGATGCACTGTCATAGCCTTTATACACGTATTTATAAATGTATTTAACACTTTTAACTGTAGTGCATACTTCAACATTTATATGGCAATTATATTTGGCAAGTAAATACGGATTGTATGGTACAACATAACGATTGTCGAGGCAACTACCGCGAACTTCAGCATTAATACCATTATCACGCCTTCTGTATAATGGATATCCATTTAATGATTCACATGTAAATTCATTAAATCGTTTTGGATAATCTTTTGTGCATTTTCCATCTCTCATACATACAGAATTTGGATTAAGTACACCGCATGGACCATGCATCATGTGTTTTACAACATATTCATGTAATGTAGGATGTGTTTGAATGTTAGGAATCTCCGCAGATACAACTTTATCAATATCGGTAGCGTTAACAATTTTATCTTGCTCATTTAAAGAGAGTAAAATGTGAGCATGAGGCAATCCTCTCTTTTGAAACTCAATTGTATAAATGAGTGCTTCAACTTTACCAAAGATTTTTTTTAGTGTAAGGCCCTCAATTAATGCTTTCAGTTTGGACTTGAATACACGCACAACAATATCAGGTTGAAAATTAGCTGACTCACCTAAACCAATATTGCTAACTATTTCAGGCCAACTTGGATTGCAAGTCATTGTAATAAACAAAGAAGGCTTTCCGAAATGTTGTGCAATTGACATTGCATCTAAATAATTCTGATACATATTTCTTGGAGATCCATTGAATGAAGATGGTAAAATTACTCTACGGCCAACATTATTGGCATTGGGGTTCAATTCTAAATAATCTGTTAAATTGTTGTAAACTTCAGACCTAAGACTTGTTTGATTTTGTCGAATGAAATGTAACCTTGTGCCCTCTATTCTCACATACATATCAACTATCCACTGCAGAAATAATTTTTGTGAATGGTGCAACATGCTAAAATCTTCTCTAATTGCAAGTTGATAGGCTGCATACTGAAGCATGGTTAATTTATTTCTGGGCACTCTTGAATTAGATGTAGTTGGTACATTATGAGAAATATTGATATGCCACCCAGTATCACCATTTGGAAAAAGTAATGGATGTGCTAAAGGGTCCAATGATGAATCCAAAACAGAGATATTTTTAATGGTACCATTAACTTTTGAAAACGAAACCATATTTCGTTCAAAGGGTGGCTCACCATCAACTGTACTAAATATTACTGCTACATCAGTTTGAACTGCATCATTATAACGGCGTAGATCTAAATCACGATTTACTTTAATGAGCATACAAATTTCTTTATTTTGATTTTCAACTCTCTGACAATGATCTTTCATTGCAATGAATGACCAAACGAAAGGATTAATGCGTTCCAATTCAAGAGAGATTTCGCGCATTATATTGTTATTGCATGTTTGATTATAGTGTTCACGTAATCTATAATTGACAGCAGTGTCAACATCATAAAAATATAATTGCGCATAACATGGTGAGCGACCATATCGAGCAGTCATTGGACATGATCTGTGATAAAAAACATCATGTATTTTAAAATGATACACTCCACGCGTAACTGTATCTGAAATTTTAGCTTCTGAGCTAACCATAGCAAATGATGAATTGTATTTACGAATGTTTTCAAAATAATTTTTTGACTTTCTTTTTATTGAAAGTTCATTTGAAGTAAATCCATCATACAATGATTTAAAGTATTCATTTTGACTTAAGGCCGGTAATATTGGCTTTACCCTTATGACAACATGAAGTGAATGCAGTCCTTTCACCTAAAGTGACCTCAGATTCGAAATGTTTTGCATTGCAAAACCTTCATTGTAAATGCATTAATCCACAATCAAAAGTATTAAAATTTCTTGGAATGACAATCAGTGCGCATTTAAATGTATCCCTCAAAATAATTTCATCATTTTGTATACTATTTATACTATTTAAATTTGCATTTGGTCTATTATCATTTTGACTTTCACGTGAATATATATTCCTTCTTCTTTGTCTCTCACTCCGACCCGTCAATGTTATACTATTTACACTATTTAAATTTGCATTTGGTCTATTATCATTTTGACTTTCACGCGAATATATATTCCTTCTTCTTTGTCTCTCACTCCGACCCATCAATGTTCTATGTCGAGGCATAATGGAAGTAGGTGCGAATATCTGAATGTAAAAAAAAACATGTAATGAAATTACTGAAACTAAGATTAGACAGGGTTTAATTTAAAAATAATAAAATGTACTCACTTTTTTGAAACCACCAATAATAATTAGGCAAGAGTAAGTCAATTCAAATTGCTGCTACAAAATTTTCCTTTTGCAACAGGTGTATATTAAGCAAGCTGTATTTCACTTCCAATTGCACATTAATATATAAAACACAGATATCCAATATACAAAATATAAAATAAACGCTTTTTTGCCTTGACATACACTCCACAGACTATTGAAAAAGGAACATTTGAAATCACACAAAATTCACAGCTCATTCAGTCAATCTGTCAGTAATTATTTGTTGGCAACATTTTAAAATTCTTTGGCGACAATCTCTACTCTGTGCGACTGTTTGACCACAGACTATTATGTGTTTGACATTGGCAGTATGAACGAAAACAAACGACAGACTATTATGTGTTTGACATTGGCAGTATGAACGTACACTAAAATGAAAAAATTATAATTTTATTGCCTGGCAACAAAATTATTTTATTTTTAACAATTACCATTGTTTGAAAAAGTTTAAATGAATTTTCAAGTGCAAATGAATGTTTTATTTTATTTTATTTAATGTATTTGTAACACATATTATATATAAATTTTAGCTTTCTGCACTCCTTCTCCATATAAACTTTAACTATGCCAAATCTCACACTCCTCCGTGTGCGCAATATGCTTAAAAAGAGGTACAAAGTTTTCTCTTCACGTATTATTATATAGATGATTATTATTTGCATTAATGTTCTGTACATTTGCATTGTACGGTTCTACGTGTTTTTTCGACGTACCCTGGATGTGAGTACACTCCTTTATTTGGAGTTGGATTATATTTTTCAAAGGGTTGTTTATATTCTTTCCACTTATCTTCTTTCTTCTCGAACTGCGTCGATTTGTGTTGTATTGGATTCTGTGTAGAGTACTGCTGCTGCTGCGGCTGGTTATCTCTTCTTTCGTATTCTGTATTAACAAATTGTGATGATTGCATTACAAGAATAAGAAGTTCCTCAATGGCTTTAACTCCTTGGGTATATACGGCAAGTCTAATGTGTCTGTCAAAATGATAACTTAGTTTTAATACTAATTCGTGCTCTGTGAAACTTGGTCTAAGATGTTTACACCGTTCGACGAGTTGTATGATGTAGTCTTCCATGGAATGTTTGCTGTTGACGTAATACCGCCCATACTCCAGCTGGTTTCGTACCTCTCTCTGGGTATGTATATTCCAGTATCGATTTTCGAAAGATGCCTTGAACTGTTCATAAGTTTCTGTTTGGTCCTGAACAATCGTATACCATTTGGATGCTGTTTCCTGGATATGTCGACTTACAAGATCTATACGGTCTCTGTCGTTTAAGTTGCTTCCTATTTTTACCATTTCTCGTTCACACTTATGTAAAAATTCTATGGGGTTCTGCCATTTATTTCCTTTGAAACTGATCTTCTCTCGATCGTCTACCTTTGCAGCACACATCATTACAGCACTTGGTCGTCTCTTGACTTCCGCTCGTAGTTTTTCTACCTCCTCTTGTAGTCCATCTTTCATGTGTTAATTTCCATGGAGCGGTGTGTAGTTTTTCTCGTGACCTCCTCCACAGCTATTTCTACTGTCTCGGTCCTCACAGTGAGTTCCTTTGTTCTATTAATGTTGTCATGCGCTCATTTATGTCTTTGTGTCTGAGGTCTTGCTCCTGCTTTGTAATTTTAAATTTTTCATTCCACTGTTCAGCCAGTTGTCGAATGTGTTCTTTAGTTTCATGTGTTGTATATTCACGCTGTTCTTTAAATTTACTATCAATCTTTACAGCTTGTTCATTAAGTGACTGTTGAACTCTCTGTTCGACTGCTTCAACGCGTGCAGTAAGCTCTGTTTTCAAAGTATTACTGACGAGTTCTATATTATTTTCTAATCGAGTTTTCACTTCTTCAATAGTAATTTCTAATCTATTATGACTATCTTCTATTTGAGTTTCTAATCTCATATTACTATCTTCTAATCTTCCTAATTTATTTTCTACTTTTTCTAATTTTTCACTTAGTTCTGCACTGCTACTTTCTAATTCATTTTTTAATTTTTCATTGCTACTTTCTAATTGAGTTTTTAGTACAATTCGTCTTCAACTCTTCTTGAAGTCGTTTAAACATCGTTTCGAAGTCCATTGTTGGTTGCTTCATCGTCATTGTGGACTACGGTGTCCTAACTGATTCGTTATATGATTTATATTTTTCATTATTGGTCAACTGTGACTCTATATTTCTTTATTTAAATTATATTTTATTTATCAGTCTTAATTTCACAACTCTTTTTCTCTCTGTACTTAATTTAACAATTTGTAATATTATATATTATATAAATTTACTATTAATTCTTTCTACAATATTTTTGCTAATTATTTATTAGACTTTCTTTATTACCAGGGCGCCTTTTACTTGTAATAATAATTAACATTTATTCTCTTTATGTCGTGGCCCCACGTTGGCAGCGACAATTACTATACCCAACTTTATTTTTATACAACGATGCCAACGTGGCCTTATACACATATCGAGCCACACGTTGGGCACGCCAATTACTTAACCAAACGTTATTTTTAGACACTTACTTTTACACATATGCTCTTACTCATTTGTGCGCACTTACCCACGCCCAGGAAGTATACTCTTCTTCTGCAGTATTTACCTTGATGTTCCCCGGCTGGGTCGCAGGCTTTGGTCGTTGATTGAGTGTAGATAAGCACGTGAATATCGTTATATAAGTTTTAATACAAATAAAGAGTACAGAGGATTTAGTACTGGTTGTGAAATTAGTACGACTCTTTTAATAAAATCATATTCATTTGATTTATTCTTTAAAAATTCTAATTATCATATTATTAATTGTTTTGTGTGGGTCACTTATTATTTGAACCCTTATATTCGATCTGAATATAATGCAATTATAACGTGTTTAAATCTTATTTCTTATATTTCTAAGACATAGTATACACATACATAAATCATATATGACCTGAAATATTATACAGACATATAATATATAACACATATAATTATTATAAAAACGTGATTAATACGTATAAAATTCCATATTCATCTTGTCTTCGCAAGTGTGGTTTTTAATATATACCACTTAATAAAAACTTTTAATTAATTAAATATTTATTAAAATATTAATAGAGAACATTTATTACTTTAATTGATTATATTATTTAATGTCTCAATTAATTAACAATCTTCTAATTACGTAACTCTCATATTTGAATTTAATTATTTAATCAAATACAAAATATAATAAAAATATGGTTCTTCCTTGACCATTTATTTATGAGATTACTACAGTTATCAATTATACTTTGAACATTTATTTATTCATTATGCAAATTTAAAAATATACTAATGTTCTTTGTAAACTTGTATATGGAAACTAGAGCTTTTTTCGATAGACCTCAGGGTCATTTATAATATTAAATAAATGTCTGACTTCACCTGCATTTTTCTGCAACCATTTAACTTTGTCGTTACCGTCATCTGGACTCTCAAGTTTGTTGATCCTCTTCGGTATCACCTTCTCTGTCTTTGCGTAGTTGGAATTCCTCGCTCCGTCTCCTGGATGCTGAGTTCTGACGTGGACCTCTGGTCGTGATGATGTATGGCTGGATGTAGCTGCATGTGGCTGTCCCTGCGTTCTCTCGTCTTCTTCTCTAGTACCTCTCCTCTTCTTATCTTGTCCCTCGTGGATGTCTAGAATTTCTATGTAGACTTCTCGAATTTCATTGTAGTTACAACTCTCGTAGATTCGTTAGTATAGTCTTTTTAAAATCATGCGTGTTCATTAATACTTTCACCGACGTACTGCCGGTTCCATCGCACTTCACGTTATTGAATACTGTTTAAAAACCTTACATGATTTTGTAAAATTCGCGGTTGCAAGATGCGTGGATCTTACGTGTCAAAGTGAGTTCATCTGAGAGAGAGTGTGTCGCTAGTTGGGGTTTTATACTGCTCCTGTCATTGATGCCTGTTGGAAACTGTTTTGACAACATTGAACAGGTCGGCGCGTCGATTTAATTGTTACTTTCAACCTACGCATCTTTCTATGAAGCGCACACTTTTTTATAAATATTATTTCACCAATCGTTCAGTATAATATTAAACTTTGTTTATGCAAATTATGAATGTTAAGGTGTGTAAATTATGGCAGTTATGGCAAAATTTAACACGGTGGCTGAATGGTTCCCACAATTAATGACCACTTAACGCCAAACTGAAGCACCAGGCATCAGCTATGTTTTTACATATGTTGCTGATTCGTGTGACTTCTGGTTCTCGTTCAGTACTTAAAAAACTGTGTAAAATCTTCCACCCTCATTTGCATAATTCAACCTGTATGTCGTTTACACATGTACACATACACACACACGCAGACTGATACACAAGCTGCGGCAGGTCGCTCTGACATCACCTCTGCCGGTCAGCGCATGTCAATTTCTCCCCTTCGCTACGTTTAAAACTATCTAAGCTATTTGATTCCATATGCAGGCTTACTTACAATATTTGATTTATTTAAAATTAAATACTATGTTTATTTCTTATATTATTTCTTATATCTAACATATATTTATTACATTATTTTTGTTATTTACATCTTATATATTTCATACGTGCTTTCGTATGCTATCATACCTCAGTCAGGGGTTGATACATATACTTATGCTAAACGTATCGTTGGAATATATATATAACAGAATAACAATAGGAAACAAGTTTATAGTTTACATTTACACTCCTCTCCACTACACTAAGTACCCATTGGGTGTTTTCACACTTACCGACACGACACGTACCCGACATCGACCCTACAACGACACCGATCCGACACGATAATGAGAAGGTACTTTCACTCACAAGACGGCAGATGTCGACATATCGGCCGTAGTGAGTGTAGTTTATACAAATGGCTGAATTCAACAGAAGATTGTATTTACTATATGTGTTATATTTAAGACGGAGAAGACGAAAAGTAGATAGGAAGTATTGGGTTCACCCGATTATTAAACTTTGCTGTGTAGAAGGCGCATACTACACCTTATTTGATAAACTGGTTTTAGATCCTAACAAGTTTTTCAATCTTTTTCGAATGAGAAAAGAAACATTTGATTAGGCCTATATTTCAGCTAACTTGTCAGATATTATCAAAATATTTTTATTTGCTTCATCTGTCTTGCCCCACAAACAAGGCTTCGTCTCAATAAGTTCAATCAATGTGACTATGTCATACTTAAAAGTAGTAATTTCACAAACTATTCAACTACTAACCTAAAATAATACGCTAGGCAGAGTGAACTGCTGCCCGCCGACACGGCGGTGCTGACACAGACCCGATACCGACATGTCGGTGAGTGTGAAACGATTCCATAACATTTCTTTACTTTTTGTTCCCACCGATATCGGCCATATCATGCTGATATCGGGTCGGTGCCATGTCGGTAAGTGTGAAAACACCCAGTAGATGATTTCATAGTTGGACATGAAATTAATCAGTAATCTCTTTGAAATATACTACAATTTACTGTATTTTATAAGAATGATTTCAACAGTTACTAGGGAATTTATTAATTAAAATAGAAATATCTGAGTTATAAACCAATACTCGAATATCGCAAGGGATAGAGTGACGTGGCTACAGCGACAAGGCATTGCCTTTAGGAGTTAAAAAAAACCAATACTCAGAAATTACTAAAAGCCAAAATTTCAGTACCAATAAACCAATTTATCCAACCAAGACAGATTTTTCTGAAACCACTTCTATGTTGGCCAATACATCTTCCATCCACTGGTTTATATTTTTGTAGTATTTTTAGTTGGCTAGTTTCCTCCATTGTGTTATTTGTTCCTTCAAATTTATTCTTATTGAAAGACACTGAAATAATAATATCTACGGTTACAAACCTTGACAAGTTTTGTTTTGTTTGTATTGAGAGATGTGTATTGACGTATACTGTTACCTGTATTAAATACATTTTCTGTGTTTAATTGCTATTACTATTTGTCCAAAGTTCCAGTAACAAAAAGTTCTGAGTTCAGTATAAGCAAATAGGCATATCTGTGAGTTCAGTAAATTTTTTTATGCTAGTGTTTAAAGAACGGACAAAACAAAATCAAAAAACATGAATAAGTTAACTGTCAAGGCAAACTGGAAAGTTTTTAAGTTTCAAATCAAAATAGTTTTCATAGCAAAGACTGTTCATAATGTAGTTGAGAAAGATGAGAACCAGTGGACAATGCAGCAAATCCAGATTAAAGTTTCAAACAAAAACTTTAGACATGAACAAAGAAAAGAATTTATGGTTAAGAAATTAATGAAATCCCGATGTACTATATTTCAATATGAGCTCATAAGACGTGCAATAAATTGTTATTAATTTCTAAAAGAAAACTCAGTTTTGTGATCATATGCTCTAGCAGAGATTTTAAAACTATAATATGAATTTAAAAGAAAAGCTAACATGTTTATAAATTTAAAGTAATATGAAATGCATTCAAAGAAGCCAGTGAAGAAATCTGAGAGAAAATTTTAATCACGATATTAATTGATGACTCGTTGGGCACTTGGTGAAACATATTAATACAAAGGTTTTGTAAAATATATAAAAACACTTGGTAAGTTTCACAAATTTTTTAATTAACTCTGACAGCTGTTTCGACTAACTTAAGCCATTGTCAAAGAGCGAGTGAATGAAATTACTGAACACAGGATGTTAGAGTAGTGTAGGTGGTAAACATCTGTTTAGGGCGTATCTGGAACATCTGTGTTGTGATGGCGAGGGGGGGGAGTGTGTGCATGAGACAAGGGAAGGTCTGGTGTCTTTAAAAACTAAATACAATCATGAATGCAAAATATAAAATTAACTGAACTAAATATAAACTGAATGCAAAATTTAAAATAATGATGAACATTCAAAATAATATAAAATAAACTAAACTAAATAACGGATTTTAATAAAGGGGATACACAAAATTCAGTCTGTTCATTGGTTAAATTTTTGTTATTTTTTATTGCTTTTTTAATTTCTAAAATTTCTTACAAAACCTTTGAAAATTTTAATAGTAAACATACAGATCTCATCACCAGAGAAATTTAGATTTTTTTTTTCTCAGCCTGGGAATCTGTTCCTGTAGGAAACTTAAATGTTTTAAAAGAAGATTACTTGTAGAAAAAGAATCTAGTTTTTCAAAAGGTTTTTGCGCTACAAAGAGACAAACAAATTTGTATGTGTCTCAGAACTGAAAATGTGTGTACCTTGACTAAACTTGACAGAAAAAGATATTTCATGAATTTGGAAATTGCATTACCATATGCACTGTTTAGAATTGAGCAGTACTATTTTTTTTAATACTTCCCAGCCATCCAGTTGTCATATTAAAGTATGTTTCTTTTTAGGGGAGAAATGTTTTGAGATAGTTAAAAATGTCTGTGAAACCAGCTTAAAATATATCAACCAGTGGAAGTGCAGTTCAGGAAACACTGAAAAGTTTAAGTGCATACTACTAAAGAAGGCAACTGAATAGAATTGGAAAAACAGGAGAGCCTGTCACAAATACAGAAACAGAAGAAACTTATATGTAGCCTTTAATTGTGAGTGTGAACAGAATTTTCTATTCTTGGATTTCGTTGTCCATGACGTGTCCGTTACTTAACTAAATATCACTATAGTATTGACGACTTTTTATGGCAAAGTTATTGAATATACTAAATTTTCTGCATAAGCTTGTTGGAAATATTCATGGTACAATCATAGTGGAAAACAGTTCCTTTCTACACATATCTAAATTTATTTATGGGTTATTCCACTGAGGAATGGTGGTAAACTCAGTATGTTTATGTAATGAAACATTTTTAATTATCTTACTTTTTTCATCAGAAGGAGCTACTAAATCAATCCAATAAAAATATTAAATTTCTTATTTTTTACAAAAAGTCTGGAACTAGGATGAAAGATTGTCATAGTAGAATTCAGAGAGAAAATAATAAAAAGGAAAAGCAAAACCGAGAGTGGGAAGTGGTTGTGTTAGCATGATTCTTATAACCTGCAACAAATTAAATAAAAATAGTCTAAACAGTACTTGGACAGTAACGTGAGTAAGCATGTCATATGATAAATCACTATTTACAACATTTAAAGAATCTTTAGGCTTATTTAAAATTGGTGACGGAACAGTTACTGAACTTCTGGAAGTGAAGATTTCAAATTATTTGCTCCCAGTAATTCAAAATGGTTCCCTATATAAACAAAAATCTACAAAGAGGCAAACAAATTTTTATGTGTCTCAGAACTGAAGATGTGTGTACCTTGACTAAACTTACGTGATATTTCGTGAATTTGGAAATTGCATAACAAACATAGCAGTACTGGTAAGTGATTACTTACTTCTTACTTCTTCCCACAGGCGTCCAGCTTCAACTGTAGCCGATAGCCCGATGTCCATGGTAGATGATAGAAGCGAGATGAGTACTTCTTATTGCTCATGATTTCCTGCCATCCCGACACTTGCATCCTTAAGATATCCCTTGCGGCAATCGGGTAATGACATTTTATAAGTATATGTTCAAGGTTTTCCTCTCCGTCTTCACACAATAAGCATTGTGGTGTATCCATGAGATTGAATCTAAAGAGATATTCTTGGGTAACGATATGGCCGGTACGTGCCCTCGCAGCAAAAGCAGCTATCGGACGCGCGACTCCCTTGTAGATGTCTTCCTTGGCCGGCATAGGTTGTATTTGGTATAAATTGCGACCTGTGTTTGCTGATTTCCAACTGTCCTCCCAAGAGCTCCTGAAGTGTCGGTCACCTGAGCTTCTGCACTGCAGCAGGGAGAACTTCTTTAGGTTAGTTGGATACATTGTACACTCTTCCCTTGCGATCCCATCTGCTATTTCATTTCTGGGGACTCCACAGTGGGATGGAACCCATTGAAGGGTGATCATTTTTCCTTCGTTGTGTAGCTGGAGGAATAGTTTCCTTATTTCATTAATACGAAAGAAGTACGCGCTCGTGCCAGATTTTGATAGCGCTTCTAATGATGATTTGGAGTCAGTCAAGATACAGATGAGCTTTTGCTCAATGGAAAGACAGCAGGTTAATGCCACATTTATAGCCAATAATTCGGCGTCCATACTAGACTGTGCGTTAGCCGGAATATAGTACCATTCGCCATTACTCTGGTTGAAATACCCTGCACCTGACTTCCCGCTTTCGATGTCCACTGATCCATCTGTGAAGATCTTCGCATGATTTTTATACTGCTCGTCAATCATCTCTAGTGTTTCTGCTCTAAGTATATCTGGATGACTCATTTTGCTGACTTTGTGTGGAAGATCCACAATTGCTTTTATTCCCAGCCAGCTACGTGGCGGTTCATCGTACACAGGTGGAATTTGCTCTGGCACATTATGCGATAACGTTGTCGACAGTATGTTCGTTTGATAGTTGAACGAATTTTTAATGCTTATCTGATTGGCACATAAGTTGTACAATGGGTGAGTTATTGGTAATGTATTGACTTTCAAAAGTTTTGTCCTCATTTGTCTTCTAATATACATTTCGATCAGCTCAACACCTAAGTCAACTTGCATAGCAGCTATCGCAATGGTTTTTGCACAACCCAGGCAAAGACGTAGTGCCGCTGATTGGATCGCCTGAATTTTGTTTATATGGGTTTTTGCAGCTGAACCCCAAACTTCACAACAGTTAAACAGCCTTCGACCTCACGAATGCAAGATAAAACATTTTCAGTGTTGATGTGTCAGCGCCCCAGTTGCGACTGGCTACTGCCTTCAATGCGTTCAATCTTGGGGTACATGCCTTTATTACATATTCCACATGTGCTGACCACCGAAGTTTTGGATCAAGAACCATCCCCAACAGTTTTCGATTTCTGTTATGCTGAAGTATTTCGCCTTGAAGGGTAAGGAGAGGAACATAGTTTGCAAGCATATTACGTCTGGTGAAAATTGCGCATTCAGTTTTCTGTCTGTAGGAGGCCAATTTTGATTCGTCCTTCCCAGGTTTTAATAAGGGAATAACTCTGGCCATTTTCCATTTTTGAGGGATTTTGCTTGTCTTCCAGATATCGTTAAATAGGTCCAAGATTTTCGTCAATATTTCGGGGGAACAGTTACTCAACATTTCGTTGTGGATGTTGTCCGAACCTGGAGCTGAGTGTTTAAGCTTTCCCACACTATCTGTTAGCTCCGCCAGCATGAAAGAGACGTCATCAGGGTCTGCACACCTATAGAGATGTTCCATTCGGCACGACAGGAATTGCTCATCCCAGCTTAACTGTTTTGGCCATGAAATCTTGTGACCCGACCTATCCGAGAGGAATTTGCTGAAGGCTTCCGCTTTTAAATCAACATCCAGGAGGAGATTCCCGTTTGGTTGACTAATTGCATTTATCCTTTTTGAGGTTCTCCATTTGTTGCTCTGAACTTTTTTCATACTGTACTCGAAGGGGTGTTTGTGTTCATGGAGCTGACGAACTCCTCCATGACCCTCGCCTAGCCTCAAGAATAGCTTTGCAGAGCATGGCATTGCATTTGTTGAACTGACTTCGGTTTACAGCTATTCTTGTTTTCTTCCAATTTTTCCGAGCGTTATTACTCGCTCTTCTTAGCTCCTGAAGCTCATTGTTCCACCAGCTATTCATGTACTTGTGCTTGGCTTTTCCTGACTGTTTTGGGATATTTTGTCGGCTGCATTAATGATAATTGTTTCTATTTCCTCCAACGTAGCTATGTCTTGAGTTGGAATTTTTGTTGTTTCATCTTTGAAGGAATCCCAGTCCGCTTTCTTCATTTTATACCTGCTGTGTACTGTGGTGTTATTCCTTATCTGAGTGTTTCCCGCATTGAGTTCCAGGAAGACCGGGAAGTGGTCACTACCAAGATCTTGTCCCACATGCCAGCTTACAACCTTCCCCCACATACCTGGAGTGACTATCGATAAATCCAGGGTACTGAGTGTACCTGTTGAGGCGGATTGGAACGTGGCTGTGTGATTTTTATTCAATAGAATTTGGTTGCTTCCTAACAGCCGTTCATAGAGGATCTTTCCATTTCCATTTGATGAGCCACTGTTCCAAGTGTGATGTTTGCTGTTGAAGTCACCGACAATTACTGTTTTCTCTTCCGTCGGCAGCAATGTCAGTAGGTCTTCTTTCCGTAGTCCTTGCCCAGGTACATACACATTGTAGAGTGTGAAAGCCTCATTATTGCTAATTCTAATCCTGAGTTTTGCTACTTCCATTTCAGGGGTTATAACACCCTCAATACGCTCTACAGTCAGTGATTCATGGATTAGCGTCACTAAGCCTCCACCACTACGGTTTTCTCTCGATGCGTGGTACATTTTGAAGCAACTAAATTTTGGGTGGTAAGTTTCGATTTGTGGTAATGAAGCTTCTTGTATACATGCAATTTTCACTCTTTTCTCTTCCAAGATTTTTCTCAGCTCAACAGATTTATTTCGGAGCGACCTTGCATACAAGTGCATGATAATAATACCATTCACTGTTTGTGATGTCATGTTGTTATTCCTCTTTAATTTCAGTTTCCTTTCTCTAAATGTTGTACCCAAAGTACAAACATACTGAATGTAGGCCTATATATTGTTACAACACAAATAAGCCACCCCAATACCAGGGATAAAAAAGATGAATCTACTATATAAAAAATAATTTGACTAATAAAATGTTTAAACTAATGAAAATAAAATGACAATAACACGACAAACGACGAAATGACCTAACCCAAGTGATTGACAAACAAACAGGAAAACAAAGAAGAAGGGAAAAAACTGAAACCAAATAAGAATAAAGCCAATTGAAGGAAGTGAATGAATCCATACAACCAAATGAAATAAAACCAAACGAGAAGGGGAGAACCAAACTAAAATGAAGCCAATGGAAAATAAAGGAGAAGAAGAAGAAAAAGGAAAATGAAACTAATCCAGTGTAAAGGAAATAAAGTGAAACCAAGGGATAAGAAACAAACCAATAATATAAAATATGTAAGGGAGAAATGGTACACTCAAGTATAACATTTGGAATAAAGCCAATGATTATCCAATATCAGAAATAAATATTATTATCAATTGAATAATTAATGTAACTGATTTAACCAAAACCCAGTAAAGTAATATAATAAAAAGAAAAGTACACTAACCCTAGAATTAAGTTAGATGTAATAAAACTCTATAGAAATATAACCTTAGTGTAACGGGACATTTTGGCCTACCTGGGGTAAAATAAATAAATTTGTATTTTTATAAAAGCAAATAGCATTTTGTACGATATAATAATAATTTGGGAAACATAAACATAAAGTGACAATAAAGGTAAATTTTATTGGTAGCAAAAGTGGCAGCAGTGATTGAAAATATTGTTCATAAAATTATAACAACGCAGTAAATAACAAGCGAGAATGTGTCAAGGTCAGCTCCAATGACTTGCAAATTGTAAACAAATTATGTAACATCGGATCGAACCATATGTCAGAGACGATCCCCAAGCTGGAATGTAGGAGTGGCAACGCCAGCAGCTTCGTAGCACTCACAGAACAAAGGCAGTCGGCAAACAACATCTATAAGTATCAGACGCAATCTGTCTGCGCGTCCGCCGGCTGTGCGTAATTTTCGTCGGGCCCGCAAAACAACAAAAAATGTGAATAACATATATAAAATTTAAATACGATACGCCTAAAGTTTTAAAGAATGTGAAATAATTAGTGTCAATTTGATAAAAACATAAATTCAGTGAAAACAACAATCTATCTAGTGCACGGAACAATGCGGCATCTTCAAAACTCAGCAGCAGTTAAGTAATAAATGGGGGTAGAGTAAAACATAAAAAACGGGCTAAACTAAAATTATAATGGTATTATTTTCTTTAAATTTGTTTAAAAGAAAAAATGAGATCTCTTAAGGGTAGGGGGTATTTGCGTGTGCGTGAGTGAGAGAGAAGTATATTAATATAGAAGTGCTGGTTGCGCATATTTATAAATTAATTTGATTCGTTGTTTTACAATTTCTAGATTAAATAATTAGTTTGTTTTATTAATTGAGCCTCGTGGCCAAATATGTTCAAGATGATTTAAAAGGAGTGAAATGTAAAAGTGTGGGAGTGAAATGAAAATAAAAGGGAATGTAATTTGGTAACAAATAAATAAAAAGAGTTATTTATTGCAAACAAATCATTATGTTCTCCTGAGTTCGCCGAAAAGGATCTGGCCCGAAATTGGTAAGTACATATGAAATTTTCTTGCAATTGATACTAAGGCAAGATGGCGCCCGAAGAAATTTAGACAAAATTAATTAAGTGTAAAGTATCAATAAAAGTTATACCACATACTATGTATAATATTTGTAAAGAAAGAAATAGTGAGAAAGTGACAAAGAGAAGTAATTATAGGGATTACCCACTAAGAAACACTTAATGTAAACAGTTAAAGAGTGCAATAGTGAAAGTGTAAAACCCCAAAATAGTTAGAAACCATATTTATGGTAATAGAATGCTTAATAATCAATAATAAACAATAATCGATTAATGGTGAATCAAATAATAATTAAGAATAAGGTTTTAATGATAGAATTAGATGTAAGCACTTCATAATGTGGAATGAACACTGAAGAGTGATGAGGAAACACTATGTGATTAAAAGTGAACCAAATTAGTAATTAAAAATATATGGTTTATGATAATATTAAATGTAAACAATTAGTAATATGAAATGAACACTGGAAAGTGATGATGACGTTGTTAATTAAGAAAGGATTTTTAAGAGAATTAAGTTTAATTGTAAACGATTGTAATTAAAAGGGAGAATCCCATGAAAAGATAAACAGCTAGTTTTAACATGGATTGAAGGTAGAGATTAATTAGGAAATAAGAAGTTAATAATGTAATAAATAAACACCCCAGATTATAAGGGAAAACCAATTAAGTAAATTCAAAAGGTGTGATATTGCTTAACACCCAAAAAATAGTAATTAATTAAATGAGTTGTAAATGAACTTTACTTAATAATTGTTAAATAATTGTGTAATTATATTTATGAATACGGTATGACTGAAGAAATTGTACAGAGCATATGCCTAGATGTTATAGTTTTAATTGATGAAGAGTAAGGAGTGGTAGCCATATTGTTAACAAAGGCAAAATAGATAATTAAGAAGTTAAGACAATACAAATCTAATTACACTAGAAAATCAGTTAAGGTAGAAAATAACAGATTCATACAAATGGGATAATAAACAAAACAAAACACATTAGAATAAAATGAGACATCATTTGTATAAATTCAGTAAATATGGTCAATGGCTACTAGTGCCTCTGAAATGCATAACTGTCAAAACAAATAATTCCAAATTGAATAAAATCCACATGGAAATTAACAAATCTAAGGCGAGTAACTAGCCAAGAATAATGTGTAAATCATTTTAAAAGACAAATGTTACAATAAGAACTTAAATTAAAAGAAATATGTAATTAACAAATGTTAACATAATTGTACAAAAGTTAATATCTAATAGACCACAACCTTATGAGGTATTAATTTAATCTTTGAAAGGAGTTATAGTACAGCAGTGCGCACTGTTACGTGGACTGAGTTCTATCATACTCATTGTGTTATGTGTTTATGTGTTGATGTGTTTTAATTATTATATTCTTGACACGTTCATTATGAACTAGAAGACAAAATTTTACCTGATGATGGGAACGTGTTCCCGAAACATGTCGTAAGACATCAGAGACATAGTCGCAGCACGGATAAAGAAAAAGGTATTTATTAACTTTGAAAGGAAAGACAAACAGTAGTGATAATATTTAATACTCAGGAAGGAAGACAGAAGAATAAAATCAATCAGAAAATATACAGTAATTTTGAATAAAAATTCAAATATGATAACAATGGTAATAAACCATGCCTTAGCCAATGAAAGGGTTTAGGTTACCATATAAACAAGCCGTTGGTTACTAATTTTCCGTTAATTTTCTTTACTCGAATAATGACGCTTATGTAGTATGGACGCAAGATTTTGTATGACATAAATTTTACTTTAAAATGTTAAAAAACTAGTCAAAAGTCAAAAACATATACAAGTGAGAAGGAGATGAAGAGTAATAACATTTAACTTATGTCCAGGAACAATATAAATGAACATTAAAAGAAGAAATTCCCAAGACTAATCTGAAAAGGACGCCAGCAGCCTAAATAACTCAAAATTGATGAAGTTTCCATTTCAAATGCACAACGATCTATCACAAACCTTCTGAACTGATAAGTATCATTTAAATACCCTAATTCCAGGAATCAAAACACTTTAAATATTTCTCAAATCTATACAAACTCTCACTATGAATTGAAAATAATTTCTTTCAAGGATTAAATAAAATAAACTTACATAGAAAAACTTGTTAACTAAAAAATAATCTCGCACTAGATTGCGAACTTTTGAAACACCTATTACTACACTGCAGAACAAATTGTAGCCACACTTTATATTATTTAAGTACGAATAATGTACGGTAGTGTACTTTTTTATTGTAATCATATTTAATGTTTTCCTTGTAATCAAAAGGACTCCAGATTTTGAACGAGAATAATTGTAAACTATAAACTGCAGCCATTACTGCATCAGAATAACTCGTTTCAATATCGATTCGTCGACTGAGATAAAGCGTTTCATGTTTAATGTCGGAGCAAATTTATTAAATACCAAATAATAATATTATTGTCAAATTGCATAATTACCAAACAACCATTAAAGAAACAGTACAGAGTGTAACCATTGTTTTATTTCATAGGAAATTGTATTATATATGTGTGTGTTAGCGAACTTACAGAAGGGACGACTAGCGCTTTCGCTACCCGTTCGATACAGCAAGCTGTACAAAGGCGGGAACCGATTCGAATGCCTCGGCCATCATCGCTGAAAACACCTTTTTAACACATTATTCCATAAATTTAATTGTTTTCAACAAACAATTTGGCGCCACCCGGGATTCACAAACCCCTATGTAATTACAGGTAAGGTTTCCACTCGGTTGTACTGATAATTGTGACAATGCTACGGACTTCGTTAGCGGCAACCATTGATGTAACGACAAGGTGTGAGACGAACACACCACACTAATACATAAAATACCATATACACGTCTTTACAGAGACAACTCAAACTATTCGTTACAATATTCAGTTTGGGTATAAATGTTGTACCCAAACATGCCCATTTTCATGTTTAGCTTTCATTTTAATTTCACACATTAAAGTGTTTGCGAATGTTCTTGTTGGGCACCAAATTTCGTATCTTTTGAAAGCCCCCACACATCTCTCTCTCATTATGACATCTTTGTCAGTTCTGTATTTCAGCCGCATTGCTCTAATGCTTTGTCCTTTTAAATTCCATAATAAAACCTTAAGTCAGTCAGGATGTTCTCGTCTCGCTGATGGTGAGACACGTCGAGAATCCTGAAAAGGACTGTTTGAGAGGCTCATTTTGTTATTCGCTTTGTTCATAGGACTTTCACAAGGAAAGCTAATGCTCGTGTTCAGTTCACTGTAAACAGCTATCCAGGGGCAGGACAAGGACCAACCAGCTCACCCCCATACTGGTAAGTGATTGCAATTCTATTAATGAATGACACAGACAATTAGCTCACAATATTTTTCATCACATAAGAACAATAACTTCGATTTAATAAACTCATCTAATGCTTCTGTAAAGAATGCTTATAAGCATGAAGTACAAACATAAAGTACTACTTGAACCATGAAGTACAACTTGATCTGAGGAATGATTGTGTTAGTACATTTAACATACGTTTGTGTGGCTCAATGAAAGAGCCAAACTGGTTTAATATACTTTTTGCTATTTAAAGATCACTTCTCTCTCTGTTTTACTGTTTTCTTCCTGAAGCATAACGACAAAGTTCTTGATAGAGTACAATTATTTTTAAATACTTCAGAGAGGGGATATTTAGAAGAAATCAAGAAATTGAAATATGAATTTTGACAAGTTAAAAGGGAAGAAAGAAAGACTCTGAGTGGAAAATAAGAAGTTAAAGAAAGAAAATGTATAAATTACAAGGAGTTGAATAAGCTGTGAAGTAGCTTAGAATAAAGATGAAGACAGAAAAGCAAACAATGTGGAGTAGTAATGAACTCAGAGCATAGAGAAGATTTAATGGATGGAATTAAAAATTGTTTAAAAAGTCCTGACTTCTAGGTTGCTTTGAAAGATGGATTTTAAGAACAATATTTAGAGGAGTAAAGAAAATGGAATGTGGCGCAGGCACTATAATTATGAACTATACCATCTTTATAAAGAGCTAGACATTGTCAGGATAATCAAAACATACAGGGTAAGGTGGGTTGGATACATAGAGAGAATCAAGGAAGGACAGCCTACGAAACATATCTTCTACCAGAAACCAATGGGTAGCAGAACAAGAAAAAGACCCTGAAGTAGATTCAAAGATCAGATAGAGGAGGACCTTAGAAAGATGAACATGGAAAGCCAGGGCACACAGTAGGGAAGAATGGAGTCGACTCTTGGAGCAGGCCAAGACCCACCAAGGGTTGTAGAGCCACGGTTGATGATGGTGATGGTGATGATGATGATGATGATGATGATGATTATTTATTATTAAAGAAAAGTCCAGAAGTGGAAGTGGAAGTCAACTCAGCATGTAAGTTAAGCCAGAAGATTTGTTTAATGTAACTGGAGAGGTTCCAAGATAAGCAAAGAGTGATGAGAAACAAAAGAAAGTTAAGACATCTAAAAAACATCAAATGATTTATATAGATCAAGACTAGGTTAAAAGAGACTTGGAGATATAAAGAAGATATAGTGTATAAGAGAGAGAGAGACAACACTGAGAAAAAAAGAAGGAAGGAAAGCAAGTAAAAATAGAATACAATAAATTGTTAGTAAACTGTAATTGGTGGAGATGGGATGTCAAGAGGGACTTGTAGGAATTAAGGGCAAAAGAAGACAAAAATAGCTAAAATAAGAGGGCAAGATGAAGTATAGGCCTGCCAGCCTTTCCTGAACAGTATACCCCCCCCCTTCAAGTATAGCAAAGTTATCTAGAGAGAAGAGAGGGGAGACGACACTATAACGTTCATTGTCTCACTTCCATATTATTTCCCTCTCTGCTTACTCACCACTGTTGTTGGAGCCGATGTTCATGCTATGAAACACTGCACAAAACTGTTCTGTGCATGTGCGGAGCGAATGAAAATTTTGTTAGCCTCGCAAAGAGGTGTTTGTCTACTGTGCATAGAGACTTGAGTGTTCAATTTACATCGTCCTGCCTCTACAAGAGGCAACTCAAGTTAGGAAAAAATTACAAATTACACAAAGACATGGACAATTACGAAATATAAATTGAAATTTTTGTAATATAGTCAAGGATACAAAAGAAGCAAATATATGGAAAGGTGAAGGTTAAAATGGAACCTTTGTGGGGGCATATGGAACATTAAAAGTATACTGTGAAAAGAAAAGGAACTTGTACAAAAGTTTGAGGAGGTGCTAGTTAGAATATTGTTAGGAATAACTGAGACTAAAAAAAGGGACAGAAGAAGATAATAAAGATGGAGAAGAATCATATACTAATATAGAGAGACTTGATTAATTCAAACACAGGTAATTTTAATTTTCTGATAAATCAAACGTTTTCTTGTCCCTTAATTTGTTATGTTTAAATCCCCTTCAATTCAAAGCTTTTTATATGTTTCTGGTTAATCTGAATAAATCCTATGGCAATAAACTTGTACATATTATTAATTTTTGCATCGTAAATATGTGACGGTACATAAGTCCATCTAAGGATTCATTGGTACAGGAAAACAATTTTATTGTGTTGTCATATATTTAAAAATGGTTAGGTTAACTTTCCCCAATGTATTACACACGACGCAGTTTGTCAGTACAACTCAATTCCAAGGTCATGGTCGTACGTGCAAAAACACACATATTTGGATGCTGTACTAGTCGAAAAATACGACAAACATAATCACGGTGACGTGAAACAATGCCGTCACTTGCTGTAGACAAAGGATTAATGACGATTAATCCCCTCCACCTGTCGAATTTACGACAAAATATCATCCCATTTGCCAAACTAGAGTCAGAGCGTTAGCTGCAAAAATATTCGCCAGCAGATTATTGCCAGCAAAGTGTTTTTGGAGTTAAAATGTAATCAAAATGTAACAGTCAGTGAAAGTTAAAAAATCAGTCAGTAACTAACAGTTAAAAAAAAAAATGTAAATTAGCGTCAGTGATAAAAGGAAAAAGAAACCAGGAACGTTCGGCCGGACATCTGCCAGACAATGTGGAACGCTTGACGAGGACTTCAATCCTACACCCTCAGGGAAGTCAAAATTCAGATCAATACACTTTATTATTCTTTTGAGCTCAAAATTACTATGAATTAATAAAAATATACTTTTGTTGATATGTGTGTGTGAGAGCATGGAAGCGTGTATGTGCCGGCATTTATTTTTAGGTTGAGGCGTTGGTTTATGCAATTTAAAACTGAGCAAGCAATTAAATAATCACTGCAGTTTATTAACATGTTATTGTAGATAATCAAATACCAGAAATAATTAATTGAAATTAATGAATATAGTATGGGTGGAAGTATAGAGCCGCCATTTTGTCTTTGAATGTACAAGACGCCATTTTGATTTTTGTATATGTGAATAATGCAAATTCAGAATTATTAAACAAAGTTTTATGTCACCACAATCGTTGTTAGCGTCATTATTTCGAGATCCCACACTGTCTCTGGTCTCGCTTAATATCGAACTTTGGACCCTAGGTAGAAAATTAATGGTGGTTAGAACGCCACAAGCTCAAACCGGATGTGGAGTGAATCATACGGTGAGTACTTACCTATACCATATCATTATAAATAAATATATTGTACAAAATGAAATGTAGTAATTAAGTTAACAAATGGCGCCCGAACTGGGACTTTATTGTACATATATAAAATTAAGTTTACAATGATGACCCGAACAGCGACGTATTTGCTAAGTTTACAAATGGCGGCCCAAACTGGTGACTTTATATAAAAATTTTATATAAATAAGCCAGAATACAGAGACAGAGTGGGTGCCGAAAAGGTATATAGCATAACACGTAGACAATGTGTATGACGATTGTTAGGTTATATTGTCGTTAGGTTAAATATACGCAAAGTAACAGTTTAAAAGAAACAAAATTTTCTTTTTCTATTCAAAATGGCAAACCACAACGAGATTGGAGTTGAAATGAGCGAGTCGGCTAGTGTGGAGGAACCAGGGGTTCATTCAACCCCAGTAAAAGAATACAGCTTAACTGAGTCAACAATAGACGACTCGAATACTCACGCAACTCCAACCTCAAAGAAAGATAAAAATCAATTTGACAATGACATAATGAGTATGTTAAGAACAATATCAAAAGATATTCATGAACAGAAAGCAAAGTTTGATAACCTTGATGAGAAATTTAACGAACAAAATGAGAAGTTCGATAATTTTGATAAGAAATTGAATGAAGTAAAAAACCAAATTAAAAAACAAAATTTTAATTTTGATAAACGAATTAATGACATAAATATACATTGTGAAAATATGAAAGAGCAATTCTTAGAAGCGATAGATCAGGTGTTGGATAAACAAATCGCCAGAATAGATGACATTATTAATAAAGTTAAAATGAGTAATTATAATGATAACGGTGAGATCAAAATGAGGGTAGCAGGTAATAAAGAGACCAATAAATTAAACAAAGATGAAAATAAAGACGACAAGGTAAGTAAGGGTGAGAATTATGATAATAGAAGTAGAAATATGGTGCTAGAAAATAATTGTGTGAGTATTGAGAGTGGTGATAAAAGTATAATGGGAGTAGAATTTGATAATGAAGTGATAAAAAGTGTTGATGAATTGAGAGAAAGTATAGAGAGAATGTACAGGTAGAGGGGTTGCAGGGGGTAAATTTTTCCCATAATGTTGTAGTCAGGAGTGAAGAAAAGGCTTCATGTGCGTATTTGGAAGACAAAAGGTCTGCAAATAGTTGTCCCTGGATTTTTTGTGCACCTGATAGGTGGTGCAGTGATAAAGTAGTAGAGTCCCCTGCATATTTTGAGAGAGAGAGGTATTGTGATGAGAGAGAGAGAAAGAGAGAGATTTTTAAGGTGAATAGGAATTATAGAGAATTTGTGGAAAGGTTAGGTGTAGAGATGGTGTATAATTAAATTGAAATTTTACCTTGCATTGAAGCTGACATTGAAGCAGTAGATGATGTTGTTAAAGATGATAATATAACTTACCTGATTATGACAAATTATACTACGGGCGACAGGACTATACTATATGATGACACGGTGTATGATATAATGATATGGAGTACCCCTATTCATTACAAGAGTTTTGTGGAAAAACATAAAAAATTGAATGCGTATTATATTGATAGTACTAGTATTTGGTATTCAATAAAAAGCAATGTATGTAGACCTAAGATAAGATTATTATTTGATGATGGTGGATAGATTGTTTTATTGTGTTATGAACATTTAACTATATGAACAGTGTGTTTTAAAATGGATTGTTTTATGAACTGATTTATGGTCAATGATAAAGAATAATAAGCTGAATTGTATATTTTTTGTGTGTCAATGTTAAATGTATTTCTGTATTACAATATGTTGTATATTGTATGTATTTTTGTGTAAACCAGGTATTGTAACATGTCAAAATTGGGTAATTTTATTGATTGCATTTATGGGGTATTTGTATTTTATTTTATTTCAGTTTTCGGGGTTTCATAAAAATATTGTGCAAATTTTAATTCCATTGTAACCGACCACGTGTTGACTGAACAGTTTCAGAACAAAGGCAAGACGCAGTATTCCGTTGTGGAATCGGTTGAAGTATGTACCACCCTAAGTTTTCTCAGAACTGTGAGTGAATGTGACAGTGCGCACTCACGCGCGACACAAGTATACGCTCGGACTGACGCGGCCAGGAAACGCCAAGATGGTGAAAATTACAGTTTCTGTTTAATCTACTTGACTGAAACGGCGGATACGAAAGACTTAAGGACCACCTCTTTCGTGACGTCAGACTAGCAGTGCCGAATATCGTCGGCACTCACTGCAGAAACAATCACTATGTAGCATGTGCTTAGCCAATAAGCCACAACAACTCAACTGTGAACGGCGACAAAATCCGTTGGCAGTGGACACGAACTTCCTACCGCTCGCCAGAGACGCCACCCAGTCTTTCTCTGTTCGTGTCGGCCGACACAGAGTCAAGTCAGGCTCCTTACAAAAATTCATATTTTACCGGTAATAAAGTGATATAACAATAACAAATTATGTGACCGCGGTCAAGTAAAAGTGTAGAACATATTCAGATATTTTTCGGACACTAAAAACAAGAAATCTAAAAGAACAATGAGTGCGCGCGAAAACCACATGGCCGGCGGGGGGGAATATTATTATAAAAAATGTTAAGGGTTGTATACATTTTGTGTGTGTGTGCAAAATTGCAGGCTGGGCAGTCTTGTGTGTGTGTATCTATATAAGGTAAGCCTTAGTATAAGATAGAATAGGAGTGGTAATCATGTAACTCAAGCAAGAATCAATTCTTACGAAAATATTTCATATGTAGTAAAGTTTGTAACAAAATTTTTAATGATCCAAAATAAAATAAAATTATCAATTCTCTTCATAAAATGTGTAGAGTTAGTTATTTCGATAACCTTTAACACGGGTTTGCATCTGACGTACATATGATTGAATTCTGGACCCTGATATAAGAGACTTTGCAGGTAGGTGGAAACTGTAATTTATGTATTTTAATATATTTAAAATGGATTTGAATGTAACATTGGCGCCCGTGACAGGCACGAATTTAATAAATTAATTAAATTCCACACCTACGAGGATGCAGACGTGTGTTGTTAGGTTAGCGGAATAAAATAAAAAGTGCGTTGTTCACACAAAATTGGCTATACAATGTCCTATATATTGATTATATTAGATGTACGCACAAGTATTAATTATAAAAAGTAAGAATGTCAGATAACGAAAATAAAGTAAATGAAAATAGTGTCAAAATTTTTGACGAGTCAAACATGAGTAATTTTGAGACACATTCGGCTCCAAGTGCGAGTCAGAATAAAACAGAAATAAATGTAACAGATCAAAGCAATGTAACTGAAGATTCGGGGATTCAAATAACCCCAAAATGGAGTAGGGACTGTACAACTAATAATGAAGAAGTCAGCTTCACTGACAGTAATGCAGAAATAACAGAGTCGAAAATAATGAAAGACATTGAACATCAATCGACACCTATCCAAAATAAACAAACGGTAGATAGTAATGAGAAAGTTATGAATATGTTGCAATTAATTTTGGAGCAACAAAGTATTAAATTTAACGAAGTACAAAGTAGTTTTGATGCCAAGTTTGACGAACAGAAAAGTAATTTTAACAATAAATTCGAAGTACAGAATGATAAATTTGATGAGTTAACAAACCAAATTAAAGAAATGAATAAATGTTTTGAAAATAATAATGAAACAATAAGAACCAGTTTGAATAAATTAGAACAGAGTGTTGAGCGAATGGGAGTACATGTGATGAGTACAGAGAAAAATAAAACAAATGAAAATTGTAGTGACAAGTGTAAAAATATGATACCAGATAAAGAATTAACAAATGATAATGATAATATCGAAAATAATGAATGTAATACTGAGAATAGTAGTGTATTTGAAGAGTTGGTATCAGAAAGTGATACGGTAAAAATAAATAATGAAAGTATTGATGAGTTTGTAGAATGTGATAATGAAATGTTAATGTGTGTGTATGGGTTAGAGAGAGGGTGGAAAAATAATGTTGTGGTAGAATGGGGACAGAGGGTAAATTTTCCCCTTATTATTTATGATGATCATTTAATGTGTTCTCAAGTATTGTTTAAGAAGGGCAAGAGTCCCGTGTTGGTAGATGAATTGAAGTATTTATTTTTGTTGTGTAATTTTGTACCCTCTGTCTGGAGTAATTTTGAGAGTGTGATTTGGTGTTATGATGAGAGAGATTTAAGTAGAGAATTGTATGTTAATAAAAAAACAGAATTGTATGAATTGAATAGAGAGTATGATGAATGGAAAATAAGGTTAGAAGTGTGTCTAAGTAATAATGAATTAATTTATAATAAAAAAGTAAATAACCCGATAATGAATGTAATTAATGATGGAGACTTAACAAATGTACTTAACTTGTTTTATGATTATCTTGGTAAAATGAATGAATTTGGTTTTTATAGTTATGACACACAAAGTAACCATTTGTTTGTCAATAAAACTGAACAGTGTTATATAAAACAAAGAGTAATCTTTGACGATGGTGGGTAGGCTATAAAACGATAAAAGACAGTTATAAACATTTTGTTTTATGGTTTTTGACCTGGCAGATTTGGACAATGAAGTGCGGAAAAACTGAACAGTTAAGAACAAAAGTTTGTAAATAAAAATGTAGTAAATTCATTTGTGTGTATTGTAGAATGTTAAGTAAACAAGTGTGTGTAAGTGTTGCAATAATAATATTAATAGTTACAATTTAAATAAATATCAGAATCAATCTTGAAGACAGTAACTGATGAGTTGTAATTGTTTTGATAGATAGGTAATTTGTATTTTCAGTAATTAATTTAATTAAAATAATTTGATATGTTTTAAATATTTTGATTGACTTTAAATGTAGAATTAAATTTTTTTTGAATTTAAATTATTTGTACGAGATTTGTGAGGTGGGTAATTAAATGATAAATTGTTTGATTTAAACTAATATTTGTGTTAAATGTTTCAGAGGCGAGGTGGAAGTATTAGGGTGTATGGTAAATATGTTTTGTGTATATCAATTTAAATGGACTGTAAGTATAGAAATGTTATAGTATGAATCCAGTATAATAAAAATGTTTACAGGTGTAACTCAGATGAAAAAGTTTAATTCTATAATGAGATGATTTGAAACAAATGTGTTAAATAAAAATGATAATTAAAAGCTTGAATAATAACTGAAAGATGATATATAATAATTATAAATAATAAATTTGAAGATTTTAAGAAAAATTAAATGGGAGGAAGTGATGAATGATTTGAATGTTGATGGATAAATGGGTAATGAAAATGTTACGACAGAATGTATATAAAATTTTTAAGTATTTAGTTAGGTTATTAAGGTGCTATTACGGGGGTGGCCTGTGCTCTCGTAGATAGTGGAATGGGTTGGGGGTAACAGAGAGTGTTACCTCCATCGGAGGCGAAAATGGCGAAAATGTGCGACACACCTTTCGTGCAAATTCAATTTGTATACTGATAGACGCTCGTGTCGCACATATTAATAACGAAGTAGAGCAGGCAATGAAATGAAATTAGATTTCCCCGACTTTTCGGGCGATTACTGCCTTACCAGCACTAATCGTGGATTTGGCTAGCGGCCAGCTATGGTCATACCAAGTCCCTTGACCATAGCTGACTTGAAATTGGTATATAGTAGAAATTAAATGGGGGGTGACAATTAGGGGAAATCCAGGTACTATGGAACTGCGGCTACCACTCTGTTCGAGTAGGAACAGCAAGGCCAGGTGGTAGACCCGTTTAAGGGCATTTAATTATAAACAAGAATATGTTGATATTCAAAAACATTAAAATGTAACTGCCGAAGCAAAGACACGGAGATGTCAAATTACTCCAAAATATACAGTCTTTGTGGAAGCGAAAAGGCGCTACAGTCTTACATAACTTGCAATAGAGTGTGTGGATGGGAGATGTCTCAGAGGAGCCACGAATTTAAATTCATAACATAAAAATTGCTAACTCAAATTTTGATCCAATAAAAATGCTTGTGTCCTGTTTAAATAACTAGCTGCTCATACATTCAATATAAGGTGTTCATTCTATGTTTAAATGTAATATTTTATTGTAGTAGGGTAGATATAAGAGTTGATAGAAGGTATATGTTTTGTATAATTTGTGTATTTTTTAAACTAAGCAAATAACTAAACCGACTGGCAGGCGGTTAACATAAATTATCAGAATCAGAGAAAGGGGAAACAAGGAGGTTAGAAGTAAGTATTGATAAACAGATATGTTTCATGTGATTTGCTTAAATTTTGAGATGTGTTTTCATTGTGTTAGGGAATGTCAGCTGATCAGCAATAAAATGTCACTGTTATATTGGTTGTAAATGTTCCAGGTAATTTATGTTTAATGTAATGTCTTAATGTATTACAGATGCTATTTAAAGTAATGAGAAAAGTAATTTGATAAAGTGAGAAATAAAGTCATAATTTGTGAAAGCTAATAAAAGATAGTTTTGGGTGATAAATATTTTGTGGGACATGTCGATCAGTCCAAGTTGAAGTTAAAGTTAAAATGGTAGTAGAGAGAAAAATATTGTTTTGAGTTAATGTAATGTTGTTGTAAGATAATGTAATAGAATTTGAGAAGTATTGATGTTGACACAGTAGTTATGGAGAGTATATGTAGAGTATTGAGGGATATATTGATGTTTATAATTGATGAGGTTATTTTGTTGTAGTTGAAGTAAGGTAATAAGATTAAGATTATTGGGGATGGCAATTTTGTAGTAGGGGGTAGTGTAATGTGGGAGTCCGCAACAAGGTTGGGACGGGATGGGACCGATTTAGTGGGAAGGGGTCGCCTCAGGTAGAATCCAGGGACCAGATAATGGGAAATGAGTTTTTTTGGGGGGAACACGTATCCCAAGTACAAAGGGTTAGAGAGTATTTTTATAGAGAGAGAGAGAGAGAGAGAGAGAGAGAGAGAGAGAGAGAGAGAGAGAGAGAGAGAGAGAGAGAGAGAGAGAGAAGGTGGCGATTTGAGTTTATTAGTAAGTTGGGGTTTAGAGATTGTTGGATAGATATTTTGATAGAGATGGGTGTCATGTGAGTTACAGTTGTTAGAGGTTAGAGTCAAAGAGGTAAAGATTATATATATGTATACAGATCAAGTAGTGAATTAAATGAGAATAAATAATTTAAATCACCCACAGTAATGTAGAATGAGATTGTTAAATAAAGAAAGAGATTTGTAATAAGAAAATATAAAATTTTTGTGGAAACCAGTGACAAAATTTTGATAGAATTTGGAAATGTAAAGTCAGAAAGTGTTTATTTTGAATAATTTAAATGTCAATTTGATTATTATGTGTAATGATATTTTGTTAGTTTTAAATGTTTTGTTTTATTATTTTTTGTGGTTCAAGACAGAATTTTACCGATGTTTAATGTGTTCACAGATGTAATTTGTATAAAACGTATGTGGGTCAAGGTTTTTGGACTTGACCTAGTTTTGATCAGCTGATCGTGAGGTCATATAAGTTAATAGTAAGGAAGTTAATTCAACTTTTGTTTTTTGATCAATTTAAACAAATTTTAGATAATTTCTATATGTCAAGGAAACATTTTAATAAATTTAAAAATTTTTTCTTTGAATTTAAAAATTTTTTTTGATTTTGCGCCTGCCAGCTAATGGATAATTTTAAACTTTGATTATTTTATTGTTTGTGTACTAACCATGTTTATTTTTATTGAATTATTGTGTTGAATTGTATTGTTAGACTCTAGATAATCCATGTTAGGTTAAGGATGGTCTTAATTGAAAGAAATGTTTAAATTGATTTTTTTTTATAACAGAAAAACCTAATGAAGAGAATAATTTAAAATATATACAAAATTTATGATTTGATTTTAAATGGAAACAACAGGTGAGTGGTATTTTAACGAAATTTTTAAAGAAGTTTTCAATTTTCAATATGTAATGTGAGTGTGTGTGAGCCCAGTATCTGCCAAAGGCAGCCCAGCTTGCATATAAGGGGAAACATATCGGTGGAGGATCTGGCATAATCTGAGCCAGGGATTGAGGATTTTTGGGGTAGCATGATAGAAGGCGAGGTGTGCTGTGGTACGGGTCTGATCGACTTTTCGGTGTTGGGATCTCTTACGGAGAAGTCCAGTGATCTCGTTCGGATGCGTCCCTAGTCGCCAAGCCAGGGGGGTCGCTTACCCATGCAGAGTAAGAACAAAGGGGGTTGTTGGCACCAGTTCCTCACCGGTCCTCTTAGGGGTTTTATCAATGAGATTTCTTCTGTTTTGGACAGCAGAATTCTCATTGAGGGGGTATTGTAACGTGTCAAAATTGGGTAATTTTATTGATTGCATTTATGGGGTATTTGTATTTTATTTTATTTCAGTTTTCGGGGTTTCATAAAAATATTGTGCAAATTTTAATTCCATTGTAACCGACCACGTGTTGACTGAACAGTTTCAGAACAAAGGCAAGACGCAGTATTCCGTTGTGGAATCGGTTGAAGTATGTACCACCCTAAGTTTTCTCAGAACTGTGAGTGAATGTGACAGTGCGCACTCACGCGCGACACAAGTATACGCTCGGACTGACGCGGCCAGGAAACGCCAAGATGGTGAAAATTACAGTTTCTGTTTAATCTACTTGACTGAAACGGCGGATACGAAAGACTTAAGGACCACCTCTTTCGTGACGTCAGACTAGCAGTGCCGAATATCGTCGGCACTCACTGCAGAAACAATCACTATGTAGCATGTGCTTAGCCAATAAGCCACAACAACTCAACTGTGAATGGCGACAAAATCCGTTGGCAGTGGACATGAACTTCCTACCGCTCGCCAGAGACGCCACCCAGTCTTTCTCTGTTCGTGTCGGCCGACACAGAGTCAAGTCAGGCTCCTTACAAAAATTCATATTTTACCGGTAATAAAGTGATATAACAATAACAAATTATGTGACCGCGGTCAAGTAAAAGTGTAGAACATATTCAGATATTTTTCGGACACTAAAAACAAGAAATCTAAAAGAACAATGAGTGCGCGCGAAAACCACATGGCCGGCGGGGGGGAATATTATTATAAAAAATGTTAAGGGTTGTATAATTTTGTGTGTGTGTGCAAAATTGCTGGCTGGGCAGTCTTGTGTGTGTGTATCTATATAAGGTAAGCCTTAGTATAAGATAGAATAGGAGTGGTAATCATGTAACTCAAGCAAGAATCAATTCTTACAAAAATATTTCATATGTAGTAAAGTTTGTAACAAAATTTTTAATGATCCAAAACTAAATTAAATTATCAATTCTCTTCATAAAATGTGTAGAGTTAGTTATTTCGATAACCTTTAACACAGGTTTGCATCTGACGTACATATGATCGAATTCTGGACCCAAATAGAAGCGTTACAGGTAGGTGACAATAAATTGTATTTATGTATTTTATATATGTTAAACTGTATCGTAACTTCACAAATGCGCCCGAAAGAACAGCTAGCTTCACAGTATGTAATAGGGATTTATAGTGAAATTGATTTAATAATAATTATAATATTTTTGAATAAGTAATGGAAGTTTAATTACTTAATTCATGTTGTACAAAAGGAAGTTAATGATGAATTTAAATGGTTTAAGGAATAGTAAATGATGAAACATAAATATGGTAATAGAGTGTGTGGATAGGAGGTTGCTACAGGGGTAGCAATGGTAATAAATATTAAGTATTAAATATATGATGTCGATAATGGTGTTGAATAAGAATAGTTCTGATTCTGTGGTAAAGAAATATTGATATCAGGAAAGCTGATTAATAAAATTTTAGATATTTGAAGTGTTTGCCATAATAAAGTTGTGTTTTGAATTCCATGTATTAGAGAGATAGATAACTTGTTGTTGCTTTTGAAAACTTAAGAAATTGTTTTACGTGTTATGATCTTAGTATAAGAATATATTTTTCTTGTGGTGAAAAGAGCAAAGTGGTGTTGACTGGAGTCCAGTTTTGGTAAAGGTAGGAATGTAAAAGGAGAAGGACATTCTGTCTTAAATCTTGTTTGTTGGTTATTTGAAACTTTAGGGGTAAAAAAAAACCAATGCCTCTGAGCATAAACCAATGTAGCTAAGGGGAGACATATCAGTTATGGATATGGGATTATAAAAGGCCACAATTTTAAATTTTGGTATTCAATGTTTCAGAGTTTAGTGATGCTGTGACGGCAGTCCTGAGCTGGCCTGCGTGTCAGAGCAGGAACGTTGAATGCCTAAATGGCCTTGCGGTGTTGGGATCTCACCCGAGAAGTCCAGTAAGGTCAGGCACGTACTGTCACCATCATTGGACCAAGGGTAAGTTATTGTATTTCTTTTTTATGTAAACACTACAGGGGGTTGTGGCGACATATCCAGGCTGATCCCTTTAGGAAGTGTGAATGAGTCAATTAGAGTTTTTATGTTTCGACATAAAACCTCTCATTGAGGGGGTTTTGTGATGGTACATAAGTCCGTCTAAGGATTCATTGGTACAGGAAAACAATTTTATTGTGTTGTCATATATTTAAAAATGGTGTACCGTGTTTGAGCGAGAACCCGGCTGTGATGTTAAATTTGTTTACTGTAAAAGTGTGCGGAACTGAAGGTTGCTGATTCGTATGGGTGTTAATTATTCATGCATGGGTGCTGGGGTACTTTTGTAGGGGGATTTTCTTGATTTTATATATATATCTATATGGTATTTGTTTTTTTAAATAATTTAAAGGTTGGGGGTGCTTTAACCTGTGGCCGTCACCTGTTGGTGCCGTCATCCGTAGGTCTCTGACATGTTAAATTTTGTTGGATCTGGTTCGGGCGCATGGCCGTGCCTGAGGTCAAGTCAGTTCTCTATGAACGCCTCAAATATGTTTTATTAGGTTCAATCCATAGATTCTACATTTTATAAAATTCATTTTAGCTGTTTAATAATTCTGTAATAAGTACATTTTCATTATTTTTTTTTTTACTGCCATAGCCAGTGCAGTAATTGTTGAGTTTTTTATATGAGCACACTACCTGTTCTCACTACTTCAATTATAAATGTAAAGTTATAAAATCAGTATCAGTTCTATGTTATTTTCTGGTGGTTATGTCCCACTGGGTTTTTCGCTCAAATTTGTATTTTTTGTAAGAGCATGAGAGAAGGTGAGAAATATGCATTTTATAAGACCATGCAGCCATGTTGACCTTGCGATGGCACCTTACTATTTGGGGGAACAAAACCTAAATTTTTTTTATTTATGCATTGTAACTTAAAAGCTATTCTGGCTGTCTTGCCAATTTGACTTTGGCCATTTCTTATGCTTGTAATCATTTCGTTTTGTTTTAACTCAGTTATACTCTAATGTGTTAATGGATTTTGGTTTTCTTAAATGAGATGCCGTTCAAGGCTTGCTGGGCACTTTATCTGATTACGGTAGTTTGGGGTGGGGGACTTGATGACAGATACTGGGGTTTTCCACATTCCCCTGCGGTATGATGAAAATATATAGGCTGTCGGCCAGGTGAACATGTGTGTGTGATATATATATATATATATATATATATGTTTTCTATGTGTATTCATGTATGTACATTGATTGTATTTGTATTTTATGTGCATGTTAATTATGTCTTTTGATACTAAATGTTGGATTTAAATGGGGATATTAGAATGATTTATATGATGTTGAATTTATATGTATTTATGATGAATTATTGAATTTATGAGGTTACATATGTATATTTTAAGAATGTTTCAAGATTGCAAAAGAGTTTGACATTACGTTGTTATGCCATATTGGGGGGGAGGGAGTGGATATTACAAAATTTTTTTTAGAATGATACTTGTATGTTATATATATATAGTATTATCATATATAGAAGTTATAAGTATTATAGTAATATTATATAACATTGCCAAACCCTGATCACATTTGATATAAATAAGTATGTAAAAAATGCCAAGAAACAATATATTTTGATAGATAAATGATAACGAGAATGAAAGTAGTAAATATAATCAATAGTGAAGGAAGAAGAATACAACCAAAGGTGGTTACAAAACAAGAAAATACGAACTAGACTGACAGACAACTGACATTGACCCAACCCCAGAGATTGGCCAGATATTAACCAAAGTAAAGCGAGACAAGAAGACAGTGAAGAAAAAAGAAAGAAAAAAAAATTACATGGCCATAACAATTAACTCACAAGATTGTTTTAAAAGAGCATAATTTTTTATTATTGTTAATAATTTATGTTTAAATCTTTATTAGTGGTAACTTGTAAATGACAGTATCTCAGCAATTGTTATACATAAAAAAAACCATGTGTAGATATGATTGTATGTATATCCTTATCTATAGGTGATGTGTCAGCTGTTATGTTTAAAATTACACTCATACAGACAGGGAATAGAAATGTGTGCGTGATTCAATCAGAGAACAAATTGTATATCCTACTATATACTTTGGAACTTTTACTAAGATTATTTCAGCAGTATGTATATTATGTCAGCATTATGTGTTTGAAAGTATAAGGTTTTGGAGAGTTTATTTATTCGCTAATATTATTGCTGTTGCTACAGATGTAGTAGGTTTCAATTAACACAATATATTTTAACATTATTAAATTGTTGTTATTATTATTAATTATGACATTTCAGACCAATTTTTATCACTTTAATGACAAGGTATACAAAGTTATGTTTTATTTGAAAGATGTATTTACAATACCATGTTGTTTGAATATTATAAAATGATATGTGACAGTCTGAAGGTAACAAAAGAGACATGAACTCATTAGATACAAAAACTTTGTAATAATAGTGAGATCGTGAGAAATATAAGGGTAATTAGAGATAGGTAGGGAGTGACAAAGATGAACAGTGAAGTGATAAGTGTAATAAAATAAACAGCATATAATCTTAAGAAAAAAGAGTTAAACAAGTGTGACAAACCCAAAACATAAGCACATGTTAAATGAGCAATTAAGTTAAGTATATTAGACTGAAAGACACAGAATAATTGTGAATGTAAAAAAAAAAACAGAAAAAATATTATCTCAGTATAAAAATCACCAGGGTGATTACTGTTATAAAAGAGATGGTGTAGATATAACACTCACCAAATTTGTTCATTTGTTAATTTAAAGAAAGAAGTTATTGGCTTAATGTTTAAGGCAATAAATACCAGAAGAAATAGTTTTACAGTAATATGTTAGTATGTTTTAAGTAAGTAAGGAATTTATAAAGAAAATAATAGCAATACCTTTATAAGAAATAATAGGCAAAATATATTAATTAAGTGTAACGAAAGGGAACATGGCAGAATTATATTAAAACTTAGAAATAAGTAAATTATGTATTAACATAGTATTATCAATTTTGGACTAAAACATTAATACATGACTTAGACCAATCTTGTAAGATATCAAACTAATCTTTGAAAGAAAATAGGAACATCTATGTAAAGATTACAACCATTGAAATTATCCCCAAGTAAATATAACCATTATAAAATATTTATTCAAATTAAACAAAAAATTCAAAGTTTGATAACAATGTGTTTATTTTGAGATCGACCAGGTAGAATAATTACGTTACCATGGAAACTGTGGAGTAACAAGCAAAAAATACCGTTAGATTTTTTTTCTGAATGCATGACGCTTTAATGGTATAGACGCTAATTTTCGAGTGACCAAAGTTGTCAATTAAAACATAGAAAATATCAAAAGAAGTTATTACTAAGTGTATACCAAGACATAAGACAAAGACTGGAACCATATTATTGAAGTTGAGGCCAAATTAACGAAAAAAGAAAATAAATTACTACCAATTAAACTGGAAAAGATGCCTGATGTCCTGAACCCAGCAAATTAAAGAAGATTATAGTATAACCCATGAATAACAGATCGTATGAATTCGCCATAACTACGGAAGTGATAAGTACCTCTTAAATTACCCAAAATATATAAATAAACTCACGTTAATTATCTCACTAAAGGTCGAAATCTCACTGAACTGAAATTAATTACTTTCAGAGATTAAAAAGAATACTAAGTCACTGACAATTTATAAACTAACCAATATAAACTATTGTTAATGATCCATAACTTGTAAACACTTTTACTACACTGCGCTAAACAAATTATACCTACACAATATGTTAGTTAAGTTTACTTGATGTAAGGGTGTGTATTTTTATTGTTTTTAAACATTTGTAATCCTTTGAACGTAACCTCAAGAACCTATGACAAACCAACATTAATAACTTGTATACAATTTTCAACAGACGCCATCATTAAACGTCTGATTATCAATTCAAATATCGATTATCAAACCCTGTAATTGTCTCATATAAACAACCGGAGCATTTGTATTAGAATAATTTGTATTAAATGAATAACAATCACTAATAAAAAATGTGTAAGTATTGAGTGTAACCACGGTGTTATAATTTCATTAGGAGGTGCACAATATTTTATGTACATTTCAGCAGACGACTAACGATTTACACAGCACACACAACGAATTGCTGAATGCTACAGTTGGCCTAGGCGGGCGGAAATATTTGAATTATTCAAACCGCCTGAGCTGCGCTGGTCATACACCTTTGAATTTTATTTTAATTGTTTTGAGAAAACAATTTGGCGCCACCGGGATTTTCTCACCCCTAGTGAACATCAGGTAAGAACATCAAGACCTGGTTATTCGTACGTTCGCAACGGACGAAATCTGCGGAAGTTGCATGCATTTGAACTACGGATCGAGAAGACACGTTACACCCATCACACACAAATTGTACATTATTCACATTTTGCAGAGTAAAACGGTAGACGTACACGACAAAAACATTACAAAGTGGCGCGCCAACTAGTAGGGCTAGAATAATAAAGAAATTATACAATTAAACCCTATAAATTCTAGCGGCGATTACGAAAGGTTACAATATGCACACCAGAGGAGTGTCGAAAAAATTGGCAAAGGAGAAGGAGATGGAAGAAAACAGAGGGGAAGAAGAGGAAGGAACTCCGATTGAAGAAGTGGAGACAGTAATAACCACAACAGAACCAAGCCAAGATGAAGAAATGGAACCACAGGCTGGAGATAGGGGGGAAGCCACAGGAGGAATGGATTTACAAAAATTATGGGAGTTGATTAATGGAAAATTAGACAAGAATGAGGAGAGCTTGAAGGAGATGAACAATAAATTCGACAAGAATGAGGAGAGCTTGAAGGAGATGAACAATAAATTAGACAAGAATGAGGAGAGCTTGAAGGAGATGAAGAAAGAAACCAGTGACAATTTGAAACAGATCAATGAAAAAATAGTGAGTACTAAGGAAGAATTGAGGAAAACAGTCAACCAAAATAATGAAACACTACAACAACGATTACTGGAGGAAATTCAGCAAAGAAATGAAGATTTGAAGGAAGAATTGAAGGAACAGCTGAAGGAGGACCACGAGAAAAATAAAGAAGAAATGAAGCTACAGATGGCACACCAATTAATGGAGTACCGAGAAGAAGCAAAACAGCAGGTTACGGAAATCAATGACAAATTAGAGGAAACGTTGGAGAAGCTAGAGAAGACCAACGAAAATGTTTCTGGAGTCCGCAAGGAAGTACTCGATAAAATGAACCGTCTCGAAGGAGAAAATAAGAGAAGAATTGAGGAAGGTCATGAAGAAACAGTCAGAAGATGTACCCAGATAGACCAGGACATACACCAAGTCCGGGAAGAAAACCAGAAAGAGGTAGCAGCTGTACGAACAGACTTGGGAGAACGAATGGAAGGAGTTTACAGTAACTTAAATAAAGTAGATAGCAAAGTAGACAAAAACCAACAGAGGATTGACGAAATGCGCAGAATAGAAGAGTCATTACGGGAAGAAGTGGATGCCTGGCGTGACCGACCATGTAATAATAATCATGTCATGAACACAGACAACAGAGATACTATTAATTTCCGTAATTATAAAAGAAACCCTATTGAATTCTTGAAGAAGGTAGAAGAGTTAATCATCAAGAATCGAGAGACTCGATGGACTACAATAAGAGGGATGTTGGACGAAATGTTCAAGGAGACATACGACAACTGGTGGACTGCCACTCGACCAGACATCCAAAACCTTCAAGACTTTAAGACTCAATTCAAGGCTAAATACTGGTCTGAGTCAACTCAGAATATGGTCCGCAATAACCTGAGCAATGGAAGGTATGAAAACCAGAATGCACAATCCCTTACCTCCTACTTCTTGGGAAAAATCTGCATGGCCAGGAATTTGGAGCCACGTATACCTGAAGAGTGTCTGGTAATACAGTTATCTTACCACTACGACGACACCATCCAAAAGGCATGGATGTACAGCCAGGTAAAGACCATCCAAGATATGGCTAGCTTACTAGAAAGCCATGAACATGAGTGGCAGTACAGGAAAAATAGAGGGTACAGTTTCAGAAATAATAGAACCAATGAGGGACAATTGTCACAGAATCAACAGGGAGATACTAAACCACCGATAAATAACCCTAACAATTACCAAGGGAACACACGGGGCAATAACGCGCCCAGAAATTTTAACAGAAGTGGAAACCATAATAATAACAACTTCAGGAACAACCACAGAGGTAATTTCCCGTCGAATGGTTACAACAACAATTATCGCCCTGGAAACAACAGTAATCAGAACAATAATCCAGAATACCGGCCACAGGTAAATTACATAAGGGGGCAAAGACAAAGGAGCCCAAGAAGAAACTATCCCTCATCTAACTATCGGCGAACGTACTATAACCTGGTACCCGATACGAGAAGTCACCCATTCGAAGAAGATCACAGGCACAGCATGGATAACCGGAATAATCAACAGGAGCCGAACGCTAACCAACCATCAAACACTACTGATGTTGGGGGCAATGAGGTCAACCCTCATTTAAACGCTTAAGGCCAGTGAAAACTGCGGACAGCCCATCACTGGACCAATCTCTGGGTGAATATAAGACAACACATGACAAGAAGATCACAATAATATGTACTAATTATTTGAAAAATATAAGGGACGATTTGATCGAAGAAAATGATAACATGATGCCCATTAGAAACAATGAAATAGTGTATGTGAGTGCCCAAATAAATGGAATTCTATCAACCATAATGATCGATACAGGGTCTAATGTCTCCCTGATCGACCAAATAGAATTAAATAGACTACAGCAGGGAAGTAGTGTACCCATATCAACCCTGCCCATAAACAATATAACTATCATTGGTGCTACCGGCCGACAAAACAAAACCGTCCGGAAACAAGTATCCTTGGAACTTAATAGCAAAGGTATAATAGTAACTATGCCATTTCTTGTTGCCAGCGGCCTACCTTTCTCATTACTTGTTGGGTGTGATGTACTCAGACAACACTCTGCCATAATTAACCTGCGGCAGGGAGAAGTATCACTAACCACAGAACAAGGAATATGGTCAGCCGATATAGTGAATGGTGGCAACTTACCATTGATAACAAACCACTATAACAGGATCCAAAACAATTATTGCCGACAATCACCTGAAAGAATATTGACAGATTGGAAGAATGAAGAATTATGGTCAAGCAAGCTGGATGAGATCAGAAACTTCCAACGAGAAGAACAAGATCCACAGATTAGTGTGCAACAGTCAGAGGAACTCATAAGTATATACAACAGATATAAACACATTTTTTCTGACGCTCCAGGCAAAGTAAAGAATTATCAATGCCGAATACGATTTAAAGAACCCGTTGACTTCAAGAAAAAATCTTACCCCATTGCTTACTCACAAAGAAATGCAGTGAGGGCAGAAATCAATCAAATGATGGAAGACGATATCATTGAATTAAGTCAATCACCGTATACAAGTCCAATAGTGGCGATACCAAAAAAGGACGGAAAGGTGAGAATCTGCCTCGACGCCAGAGAAATTAATAAAATGATAGTGAATGATAGAACATCACCGGGTGAAATAGAAGAAATCCTTAAGAAGTTCCACGGTATAAAATACATTAGCTCTTGGGATACGGTATGTGGCTACTGGCAGGTGGAGCTACATCCGAACAGTAGACAATACTTAGCATTCCTGTTCGATGGGAGGAACTATCAGTTCAAAAGACTGCCATTTGGACTGATAAATTCGGTCGCAGTATTTGTTAAATGTATGGACCAAATACTGGGACAAGATGTACTGAATTTTACCACCGTGTACGTAGATGATCTGTTAATAACATCATCAAATTGGCAAGAGCACTGTGCCAGAGTGGAAACCGTACTAAAAAAGCTATCAGATAATCACGTAACCCTTAAGCTGGACAAGTCAAAGTTTATAGCCCGAAAAATACAATTTCTAGGATTCAATCTAGCAGAGGAAGGCATATCTCCTTCGTCAGAAAAAGTTGAGGCGATACAACGATTCCCCACGCCAAAAAACAAAAAACAACTTCAATCCTTCCTGGGAATTTGCAACTATTACCGTAAATTTCAAGATAATTATTCCAAACTAACAGCAAAATTCAAAAAACAATTATCAGTCAAGGACAAGTGGACTTGGGGGTCCGAACAAGATGAAGTATTTAACCAAATAAAAGAAAAGTTCTTGAACACCGTGATCTTACATCATCCAGACTTCAAAAGGCCATTCTTCATGAACTGTGATGCGAGTGATGTCAGTGTAGGTGCGGTATTATACCAAGAAGATGAGAAGGGACAGCATATGGTTATTAGTTTTGCAAGCAGAATTTTAAATGGATGCGAACGAAATTATCACGTCACGGAGAAAGAACTACTTAGTGTCGTGTTCGCCTGCAACAAATTTAGGACTTACATTCTGGGATACGATATAACAGTGAGAAGTGACCATAGATCCATTTCATTCCTTAAGCAGTGTAAACTCAGCCACGGAAGATTAACTCGATGGATATTGTTGCTACAGGAATATCACATAAACTGGGAGTACATCCCAGGGAAGCAAAATGTAGCTGCGGACATCTTATCCCGTATAAACGTCCAGCAACAAACTTTCGAGGGGGAGAAAGAACAATTAGTTAAGGTGTATAACATTATTAAAAACAGAGTAGATCTAGAAAAAATAACCCAAGAAATAAGAAGATGTCAAACTGTGGATCCAAAAATAATGAGTATCCGGGAGAGAATGTTAAAAGATGAAGAAACCATTCTACAATATTATAAAATACATGACAACTTGCTATTTATTAAAAACAATCCTGCAATCGGAGAATGGAAACTTGTAATACCATCTATAGTGGAGGAACAATTGATACTAGACTACCACATTAGATACGGCCATATGGGAGCTGTAAAGGTGATAAAAGCTTTACAGGAACAAGTTTACATCAAAAATATTTATCGAGAAGTAAACAAAATCATTCAAAAATGTGATATTTGCCAAAAGGTAAAATGCAATAATTCAAAAAAGGAAGGTATGATGATACCTATCACATCAAGTCAGAAATTAGAAAGGGTATTCCTTGATATATGTGGTCCGTTTCCTATCAGTGGAGGAAGACACAGATACAAATTTATAATCATTATGTTTGACCACTTCACCAAGTATACAAAGTTGTACTCCATTAACCGTGCAACAACAAAGAAAATAATTGAGATTATCTTAACCAAGTTTATACCAGACGTGGGAAAACCGACGGCCGTTATAACAGATCATGGAACCCAATTTAAGGGAAATCTCTGGAAAAATAAGCTCTATGAACATAATATTAAAACTTACAAAACATCCGTTTATCACCCAAGCAGCAACCCAGCTGAAAGGGTACTCAGAGAAGTGGGTCGTATACTGAGAACATACTGCCACGATAAACAAAGAGAATGGCACAATTATGTGAAATCCACTGAAGAATTTATAAACTTAGCTTACCACGACTTTACGGAAGCTACCCCATACACAATGATGTTTGAGCGGCCACCGCCTAGAGAGATAACTGATATGATCCAATTCCCCACCAACATCGAATATCAATTCGAGAAAAAAAGATTCTATAACAGAATAGCCGAAAAGGTAGAGCAACAAAAGAATAAATACGCTAAGAACCAGAAAAAGACTATTAAGTACGAGGTAGGAGAAAAGGTACTGTTAAAAAACAGAGAATTACCCAGCTCCATAGAAGGCATCACTAGAAAGTTACTATTATTATACGTGGGACCATACACTATAACAAAAGACAAGGGCAATAACACTTACGAGATCACTCACCCCATCACCAAGAAAATAAAGGGGGTATACAATCAAGCCTCAATTAAGAAATATTATGACAATCAACAATAACTGTAAAAAAACAATTTAAAGTAAAAAACCAACAAAAATACTTTAAATAAAGAAAAAAAAAAATAACGTGACAAACAAACAAGTCTGCCAATGTCATAAAGAAAAGATCTCTAAAGAATGTCAAAATTCCAAAACATTCGTAAGTACAGCTTACACTAAGCATTAGAGAAACCATTATGATGAATAAAAAATTGTAAAAAATCAAAAAAGATATGTAAGAAAAGCTTACCCAAATATCTCAATAATATTTTAGAACAAGTAAAAATGGAGAGATAAAAGTCACAAGGCATTCAGATAAAGTAAGAGCAACCAACTTACTACAATATTTAAATAAAAATTAACAATTGAGGAGTGTAGTTACGAAACATTCCTACAAAATAAGGTTAAATTACCATAATATTTAGCCAAAAAATGAGGCATAAAAAGCATAACATACTGTAAAGGAATAAGCTACAAAAAATTCCTAACTAGTAAGAAGCAATAACTTACTATGATATCTAAAAAATTATGAAAAAATATCAATCAAAATGATCAGCTTCCACAACTATTTAGAAAGAGGGGAAGTAAAATTACCCAAACCAATGATCACAAAACAATATAAATGAAATAAACGTTCTAAGAGTTTTAATGTGAAATGAGATGAAACAAAGAGTAATTAAAAATGAATAAAAATGTGAATTGTATCAATAAAAAACAATGCTTCAAATAGTATCTATAAAGAAAGATGGAACAATATATGACTCGAACTGAGCTATAATGAAGTATAAAAGTAAAAGATTCCCAACAAATATTATGATTATGATTATTATTATTATTATTTTGAGTCACGAGTTGACTATATTTAAGAATTATTAATTGAGATTGTCTGTTGAATGAACCAGCAATCATTTTACTGAGCAGGGATGATGTTCCCCTGATATCAGTATAAGAGTAGTTTTGATGAAAAATAAGATTTATAGGGAATAAGTTATAATAAAAAATCAATAAGCCAGTTCGCAATGTGAGAAAATAATGAAGAAAAGACTAAGAAGAATGGAAATAAAAGATACCGAATTAATTATAAAAAATGAATGAGAAGCAGGAGAATTTGAAAGAAAAAAAAAAAAATTTGATACGATACAATTGATAATTTCATCAAACTTAAATTCACGTTTTATAAAATGATCAATTTTGGTGGAAGGGCATTATATAACATTGCCAAACCCTGATCACATTTGATATAAATAAGTATGTAAAAAATGCCAAGAAACAATATATTTTGATAGATAAATGATAACGAGAATGAAAGTAGTAAATATAATCAATAGTGAAGGAAGAAGAATACAACCAAAGGTGGTTACAAAACAGGAAAATACGAACTAGACTGACAGACAACTGACATTGACCCAACCCCAGAGATTGGCCAGATATTAACCAAAGTAAAGCGAGACAAGAAGACAGTGAAGAAAAAAGAAAGAAAAAAAAATTACATGGCCATAACAATTAACTCACAAGATTGTTTTAAAAGAGCATAATTTTTTATTATTGTTAATAATTTATGTTTAAATCTTTATTAGTGGTAACTTGTAAATGACAGTATCTCAGCAATTGTTATACATAAAAAAAACCATGTGTAGATATGATTGTATGTATATCCTTATCTATAGGTGATGTGTCAGCTGTTATGTTTAAAATTACACTCATACAGACAGGGAATAGAAATGTGTGCGTGATTCAATCAGAGAACAAATTGTATATCCTACTATATACTTTGGAACTTTTACTAAGATTATTTCAGCAGTATGTATATTATGTCAGCATTATGTGTTTGAAAGTATAAGGTTTTGGAGAGTTTATTTATTCGCTAATATTATTGCTGTTGCTACAGATGTAGTAGGTTTCAATTAACACAATATATTTTAACATTATTAAATTGTTGTTATTATTATTAATTATGACATTTCAGACCAATTTTTATCACTTTAATGACAAGGTATACAAAGTTATGTTTTATTTGAAAGATGTATTTACAATACCATGTTGTTTGAATATTATAAAATGATATGTGACAGTCTGAAGGTAACAAAAGAGACATGAACTCATTAGATACAAAAACTTTGTAATAATAGTGAGATCGTGAGAAATATAAGGGTAATTAGAGATAGGTAGGGAGTGACAAAGATGAACAGTGAAGTGATAAGTGTAATAAAATAAACAGCATATAATCTTAAGAAAAAAGAGTTAAACAAGTGTGACAAACCCAAAACATAAGCACATGTTAAATGAGCAATTAAGTTAAGTATATTAGACTGAAAGACACAGAATAATTGTGAATGTAAAAAAAAAACAGAAAAAATATTATCTCAGTATAAAAATCACCAGGGTGATTACTGTTATAAAAGAGATGGTGTAGATATAACACTCACCAAATTTGTTCATTTGTTAATTTAAAGAAAGAAGTTATTGGCTTAATGTTTAAGGCAATAAATACCAGAAGAAATAGTTTTACAGTAATATGTTAGTATGTTTTAAGTAAGTAAGGAATTTATAAAGAAAATAATAGCAATACCTTTATAAGAAATAATAGGCAAAATATATTAATTAAGTGTAACGAAAGGGAACATGGCAGAATTATATTAAAACTTAGAAATAAGTAAATTATGTATTAACATAGTATTATCAATTTTGGACTAAAACATTAATACATGACTTAGACCAATCTTGTAAGATATCAAACTAATCTTTGAAAGAAAATAGGAACATCTATGTAAAGATTACAACCATTGAAATTATCCCCAAGTAAATATAACCATTATAAAATATTTATTCAAATTAAACAAAAAATTCAAATTTTGATAACAATGTGTTTATTTTGAGATCGACCAGGTAGAATAATTACGTTACCATGGAAACTGTGGAGTAACAAGCAAAAAATACCGTTAGATTTTTTTCTGAATGCATGACGCTTTAATGGTATAGACGCTAATTTTCGAGTGACCAAAGTTGTCAATTAAAACATAGAAAATATCAAAAGAAGTTATTACTAAGTGTATACCAAGACATAAGACAAAGACTGGAACCATATTATTGAAGTTGAGGCCAAATTAACGAAAAAAGAAAATAAATTACTACCAATTAAACTGGAAAAGATGCCTGATGTCCTGAACCCAGCAAATTAAAGAAGATTATAGTATAACCCATGAATAACAGATCGTATGAATTCGCCATAACTACGGAAGTGATAAGTACCTCTTAAATTACCCAAAATATATAAATAAACTCACGTTAATTATCTCACTAAAGGTCGAAATCTCACTGAACTGAAATTAATTACTTTCAGAGATTAAAAAGAATACTAAGTCACTGACAATTTATAAACTAACCAATATAAACTATTGTTAATGATCCATAACTTGTAAACACTTTTACTACACTGCGCTAAACAAATTATACCTACACAATATGTTAGTTAAGTTTACTTGATGTAAGGGTGTGTATTTTTATTGTTTTTAAACATTTGTAATCCTTTGAACGTAACCTCAAGAACCTATGACAAACCAACATTAATAACTTGTATACAATTTTCAACAGACGCCATCATTAAACGTCTGATTATCAATTCAAATATCGATTATCAAACCCTGTAATTGTCTCATATAAACAACCGGAGCATTTGTATTAGAATAATTTGTATTAAATGAATAACAATCACTAATAAAAAATGTGTAAGTATTGAGTGTAACCACGGTGTTATAATTTCATTAGGAGGTGCACAATATTTTATGTACATTTCAGCAGACGACTAACGATTTACACAGCACACACAACGAATTGCTGAATGCTACAGTTGGCCTAGGCGGGCGGAAATATTTGAATTATTCAAACCGCCTGAGCTGCGCTGGTCATACACCTTTGAATTTTATTTTAATTGTTTTGAGAAAACAATTTGGCGCCACCGGGATTTTCTCACCCCTAGTGAACATCAGGTAAGAACATCAAGACCTGGTTATTCGTACGTTCGCAACGGACGAAATCTGCGGAAGTTGCACGCATTTGAACTACGGATCGAGAAGACACGTTACACCCATCACACACAAATTGTACATTATTCACATTTTGCAGAGTAAAACGGTAGACGTACACGACAAAAACATTACAATATATATATATATATATATATATTAATGTATAGAATGTTATAATGTCAAGGAGTGGATTGGTAGTTTTTAATGAAATTTTAAATTGTATTAAATTTCTATTGGGGTTAAAGAATTTGGCTAAAAACACAATTTAAAAAAAAAAATTGGAAATATTGGAAATAATAAAGATTGTTATTGCTGTTTAACAACCGAGTTTTAATTGCAAGTCCCGTCTCACTGGACCCAGCACATTTTTTTGCTTCTCTTGGCCTTCCGCCTAGTTTTAAATAACTAGTGGCCCCGCTTTCAAAAAAAAAAAGGTTTTTTTTATAAAGCAAAAAATTTGAAAGAGGGGTTACAAATGGTAGCAGAGCGTGGTTGATTCTAGGGTCGAACCCTTGAGTCGTTGGGTGTGACGGGGCTTGCAAACTCGGAAATAGTTTGAAAAAATGTCAAACTTCAAAAACACTTGAAAACGAATATAGGTGGATGCAATGGCAGGTTGAGTATTTTATGTATATATGTATTGTGAATGAATAATTGTTATTTGATTTGGAATTGTAAACCTGATGCCGCCACGTGGCTTGCGTTTTAGTGGGTGTTTTTTGTTGTTGTTGCGACTGGACCTTACCGGAGATCATGGGGGAATAGGCTGCCTTATAAATAGTTATGGAAGTAATAGCGCGTGAGGTTAGCTGCATGCGGTATGGCCCGACCGGAAGTCGGTACCGTCACCGACAAGATTTAGTGTCTGAAGTTGTAATAAGTGTCTTTGTTGAAACGTTATATGTTGTGGTAGGTGTTCGGTGGTGTGGATTGTAGGTCTATGTTAGTGTCTGATGTGGTTTCTCCTCTTGAGTGTGGTGGCTGATGGAGAGTTGGTTCTGGAGTGGGTCAGGTTTTCGCAGCACTAGGGAACCCGGAGGTCGCTCGAAGGAAGTTTAGTACTCAAGTTTTTCCTGATTCTTGTGACGATGTTTTGTAAGTTATGTTTGTGTTAGGTGTTTAATTGGGATTCAGGTTTTATTGTTGTGTGTTGTGAATTGTGCAATTCTGGCGGCGGTATGCTATTAGAAATTGCCCCACCCCATTTCAGGGGTTCTCCAGAAACTTTCGGTGTTGGATGGAGTAGATGAGGACAGGTTGCTGGTCTTCTTGGACCTGGTCTTGCAGCTGGCAGGTTTCCCGGGGGTGTCCGATGGGGAGGTCTTGTCCCTTATATACCCGTATTGCCGGGGTTCATTGGCAGGGCTGGTCACCAACACTCTGCGTCGAGGCGGCAGTATCAACGCTTTCCATGGGGAAGTGTTGGATTTCTTCATACCCCATCGACGACGTGCCCAGCTTAAGTTTGATTTATTCTATCCTCTACAGGCCAACGTAGAGGCGTTGCGGGACTTCGTGCACGATGTAAGGAAAGCTGCCCGGGTATTAAGGTTGGGGTTGCCCGAGACGGAATTTATACAAGCAATTCTGGAAGGACTGAATCCCCAAGAGAGATCTCGTTTGATATTCGCGGACCGTCCTCGTTGTTTTGCGGATCTGGACCAGTTGTGTGTGGTTTCTAGTACTGTCCAGGCGGGGGACGAGTCCTGGGGAAGAGCTGCTACAGATGTCCAATACTCCAGTGGTTTGTTAGGAAGAGATAAAAAGGACAAACCTGGCGGTTGGAGGAGAACACAAGAGACGGTCAGAAAAACTGAATATTCCGGAAGTAATGGAGGGTACAAGGGGGTGGCAAGTGTGAAGACGGTAGCAACGGTTACAGTAGAGAACACAAATAAGTATGACTTTAACAGGGGAAGAAGAAATTATGTTAGGGAACAAACATTGGCAAGTAGGGAGCCTGTAGCAAGGCGTTATTCCTATTCGGAGAAAAAGAAAACTTTAAAGGTTCCAGGGGAATTACCAGTGCCTAATAGAGTAGTGGATGAAGAAGGTGAAACGGAAGAAGAAAAGCGGAATAACTTCTGTGGATCGATACAAGAGGACAAGAACATGTCTGTTAATACGGAATTACAGGACTCAGAGAGGACGTCATGGTTGAATCCAGATGCCGTGGAATTTGTTCCGGTATCTCCATCTCGGTTCATGAGGGATCCAGATCCTGTAATATTATCATCGCCTACGCAGGGGTGTGAGAAGTCACTTGATGGTGTAGCTTTACCATCGCCAGTAGAATTTAATTTAGACATTGCACATGGACCTGGACAGCTGGATTCCAGGGTGGGAAATGTTGAGGACGTTGCAGTACCTGAAGGTGGTCAAGGAGAGGAATCGAAGGAAGAGGCAGAAGAGCGGTCTGCAGATGCTGCGCAGGGGAGTATAGTTGAAAGTGTTAGGGAGACTGAAGAGTCTGAGTTTGCGGATGGACACGGGGATGTCCAGGCTGCAAGAGTTTCTGAGGTTGCGGGTGGACAAGGGGATGTCCATGCCGCAGTGTGGTGGAAGGAGATAAGGTAGAAGTTGAGGAGAAATTTGGTGGCAGCGTTGTGGAGTGTGCGAGTGAGAATGATGTAGTGTGTGAAGAGGTGCAGACGCCTTCTGTATGTAGTCCTGAGAGTTCTGAGGAACGGAAAGAAGTTTCGGGTGGACCAGAGGAGCAACTAGAGGATGAGGAAGATGTGCAGTGTTCGGATGGTGGTAGTGGAAGTGATGGCGATGATGTTGATGATGATAAATGTATTGAGGAAAAGGAGATGGGAGAGGAGGTTAGTGAAGAAGTTTGTGAAGGAGCTGGTGACGAGCGTGGTGCAGAAATTGGTGAGGAGCTGGGTGAAAATGCGGTTGAAGATGGATCAGATGAGCAACTGGAAGGTGGTGAGGAGGCGCAGTGTCATGATGTTGATTTGGATTGTGGGGACGAAGAAGGGGAAATGGTAGAAGAGGAAGAAGGGCATGAGGAAGAAGTGGAAAAGGAAGAAAGAGAAGCAGAGGAGTTAGATGATGAGGATAATCCAAAGCGGAGTGAAAGTAGTGACGTGAGTTGCCGTGATCCAGATTCAGAAGAAACAAATCAGTACAGCTCAACACGATATAATTTCTCAGAGAGTGGTGTACGAAAGGAACGAGTACCTATAGTCTGTCACAGAAAGGTGATAAGAAGCGGTTAACGGGTAGCGGGTAGATGTTCCCCACAGTCCCAGTGGTGTTCCTCTACTTCAGGGTTGCGCCCCTGCCCATGCGAGCCTTGGTTTTCTCCAGTCATTCTCCTTTTCGGAGGGAACCATGTCCTTACCCTTAGTCCTCGCTCTTGACCTTCAATGATCCTTGCCCTTTTCATCTTCCTGATTTCCTACCCCTCCCCTTAGAAAAAAAAAATATCGATAAGGATTTAGAGACTTGCCGAGAGTGCACCTTTAGACTGTGGTCTCTTGGAGATCGCCAGTGTCCCCGTTTGGAGAAGTTAAGATGGAGAAGTTATGTGGTGTTATTTCGTTGTTCATAGTGGTTGATTTGTTTGTTGATTATTGTAGGGTCCGAGCCATGCCGCATTCCCTGGTTGATGTTCTTGGTGTGTCTTTTGGGGTTGAGAGTGTGTTGTTTAGACGGTGCCGTGGAGAAGTACCCCCCTGCTAGTTACTGTGTGTAAGCAAGATGAAGTAAGAGTTGGGATTGATGTGCGCGTGCCCTCTATGCGGTCTTCTCTGTCGGGATAAGCGGGGCCGTCCGCCCTAGTGTAGGGTTGTGGGTCAGCCATATGGCAAGGATGGAGATGCCTTGTTGGTGCATATGGCTGGTCGGTCCAAGAGGTGGACGTGAGGTAGTACGGTCACTCACATACCAAGGTGGGTGATACCTTGTTGGGTCTTCGGACGGGTATTTGAGTGGGACCGGTTGAAGTAGGTGATGGTCACCGCAGAGGGTGACGTGTTGGGGCGGTCCCGTGGGGTCGGCATAGCGGAGAGGGTCGCATGGGGATGGCCGGAGTCTTCTGAGCCTCTGCTCTCCCGAGAGCCATGACTGGGGAGAATGCCGATAGCAACTCGAGTTTTATAGACTATAAGGGGGGTACACTGCAGGGTACCCCTGAGTTCTGGTTGAGCAACCAGGTTGCCCTTTTGGAGTGGGGGTGTGCCGTGTTTGAGCGAGAACCCGGCTCGGTTATTCAAATGAAAGTTACGAACGGCTTAAGCACTGATTTCTTTAATTAATTAGAGTAGCGGTACGTACAAGGTTGGTAATACGTTCGCTATGCTGATCCGCACGCACTCTGGGGTCAGCGCGGCGTAACGTTTTTTCCGTCGCTGCTCTGACCAGTTCACGTCCAGCGCTTGACATCGACTGTCCTTGATCCTCCCGGCTGCTTTGAGATTTTGGATCTTTGTAAATTATCTATTACTATGCATAGATAATCGCTACGTGACTCTCCGGTAAGTGTGTTTAATGTATTTTACTTATTGTTTGATAAAAAGAATTGTATTTAACTTAAAATTAACGCCGATGCGCGTTGACATATGCGTTAAGTTACCACGTGGTGGACACAGGTTAATTACTGATTATTCACGTCTCTGAATGTTAACACTGGCTGAAATACAGTATTTGATAGTTTTATATGTCTGTATATTATTCTAATTATATCAAAAGGGGCGTAAGAAAATTATTTTGTGATATTTGTTGAAACGAACATGCTTTACGAACCTGTTCAAGTTTGTTATCCCATATTGAAGTTGTAGTACGATGGTTAATTAGTTGACGAACAGTTTGGGAATAACTATTTATTTAATACTAAATTCCATTCAGAAGGTAGATTATCATGTATTAAGGTCTTGGGAAGGTGTCATGGTTGTTTCAAAGTATACTTATATTTCAAAATTTTTTTAAACGGGGCATGATGTGGTGTGTGAGTTATGCTGGGGGAAAGGGATATTGTGAATTATTGAACACTTGAGTAATTACCCATATATATAAATGTCCAGGGTTCCTGATTAAGACGACGACCTGATTCGCTCCAGGAGGTGGCTGAACAACTGCTACCCATGCCGTTAACCTAGCAACTTTCCGTCTTGGGTGCCGCGAGGAAGAGATGGTCGACACGCCACAAAACTCTCATGCTCGGTGCCGGACTATAACCAGGTGACATTTATGCCTTAAAAAAAAAATATATATATATTTTGGCCGCTACATTTTATACCATGGGACATTATTCCCGGAATGGGTCCAGTTAAAGTTTCGTTTGTGCACAAGTCCAGCGCGACATTAGGATTATAAACCTTATCAGTTTAACTTTATGAATGCTTAAGCCGCCAGAATAAGTGTAAACCCAGACGGGGTCATGCGTCAGACGAGTTTGATGTTAAATTTGTTTACTGTAAAAGTGTGCGGAACTGAAGGTTGCTGATTCGTATGGGTGTTAATTATTCATGCATGGGTGCTGGGGTACTTTTGTAGGGGGATTTTCTTGATTTTATATATATATCTATATGGTATTTGTTTTTTTAAATAATTTAAAGGTTGGGGGTGCTTTAACCTGTGGCCGTCACCTGTTGGTGCCATCATCCGTAGGTCTCTGACATGTTAAATTTTGTTGGATCTGGTTCGGGCGCATGGCCGTGCCTGAGGTCAAGTCAGTTCTCTATGAACGCCTCAAATATGTTTTATTAGGTTCAATCCATAGATTCTACATTTTATAAAATTCATTTTAGCTGTTTAATAATTCTGTAATAAGTAAATTTTCATTATTTTTTTTTTACTGCCATAGCCAGTGCAGTAATTGTTGAGTTTTTTATATGAGCACACTACCTGTTCTCACTACTTCAATTATAAATGTAAAGTTATAAAATCAGTATCAGTTCTATGTTATTTTCTGGTGGTTACGTCCCACTGGGTTTTTCGCTCAAATTTGTATTTTTTGTAAGAGCATGAGAGAAGGTGAGAAATATGCATTTTATAAGACCATGCAGCCATGTTGACCTTGCGATGGCACCTTACTATTTGGGGGAACAAAACCTAAATTTTTTTTATTTATGCATTGTAACTTAAAAGCTATTCTGGCTGTCTTGCCAATTTGACTTTGGCCATTTCTTATGCTTGTAATCATTTCGTTTTGTTTTAACTCAGTTATACTCTAATGTGTTAATGGATTTTGGTTTTCTTAAATGAGATGCCGTTCAAGGCTTGCTGGGCAATTTATCTGATTACGGTAGTTTGGGGTGGGGGTCTTGATGACAGATACTGGGGTTTTCCACATTCCCCTGCGGTATGATGAAAATATATAGGCTGTCGGCCAGGTGAACATGTGTGTGTGGTATATATATATATATGTTTTCTATGTGTATTCATGTATTGTAACGTGTCAAATTTGTGGGTATTTGAATTTTAAATTTATTTAATTTTCGGGGTTTCATAAAAAATATTGTGCAAGTTTTAATCCCATTGTGACAGAACACGTGGTGAATATAACAGTTTAGAACAAAAGCAGCAACGCAATATTACGTTGCGAAATCAGTTGAGGTATGTAGCCACCCCAATTTTCTAAGAACTTTGCTTGTGTATGACCATGCGCACGCACGCGTCAAGTGAGTATACGCTCGGACTGACGCGATTGTGAACCGCCAAAATGGTGAAAAGTATTTTTTCTTCTGTTTCATCTACTTGACTGAGCTGAAGGAAACGTAGCTAAGTCACCGCCCCTTTTGGTGACATCAAGCCAGAAGTGCCTCAATATCGTCGGCACACACTACAGAAAAGACCACTATATATCATGCACATGGTCGCTCAACTGCAACAAATCAACTATGAGCGTCGACGTAATCCGTTTGCTGTGAACATGGACTTCCTCCCGCTGGCAAGAGACGATATACGCAGTCCACGTTACGGAGCCCACGAGCAACAGAGTAGATATACAGACGTAGTTGCGACGCGCGGCCCCGGTCGGTTTGAACTGTTTTAATAATGAATAATTCCAAGTAATAACGCCGTAATACCGACCGGGACCCAAGAAAGTAATAAATGTAGCACCGTGAGTGTATAGGAAACAATTGTGAATGGGAAACAGTGAGTAACGGGCAGTGTGAGAGCGGAACGATAACCACGTGTTCGGCCGGCATTACGGTAGTGCGGTTTCTCGATCTAAACTGAAATTATAAAAATGTTAAGGGGTTAATAAGTATTTTGTGTGTCTGTGAGAATGTAAATTGCAGGCTGGGCCGTTTGTGTATTTATGTGTGAGGTATAAGGTAAGCTATAGCATGTAAGTCAATAATGTAAAATTACCTATTACAAGGAAGCTGTATTCCAGTTACACAATACACTAAAAATAATAGAGGTTTTGTAAACATACCAGAATTTAGTACTGAATGATTTGCAACAGACCATATTAAATGATTAATAAAGATTAAGTAAATTCTCTTCATACAAAATGTGTATTAATACTTATTTCGTAACCTCACACTGTTTCTGACCTCGCTTATAAACGAACTTTGGGTACCCTTTGGAAGATCCAGAATATCGGTAAGTAGCGAACAACTAAAATAAAAGTATAAATAGTATGTTTTTATACAAATGGCTGCCCGAACGATGGACATTATATAAAATAATTATATAAATAAGCCAGAATTCAGAAACAGAGTGGGTATCGAAAGGATATAAAAGACGTAAAAATAAAGTTATGTTGTAACTACACATGGTAGAAAATAGTACAATAATTTTATGTACAATATGATGGTGTAATATTTATTACACGAAATAAATTTTTTTTTGAAAGAAATATTTAAACAAAATTTTAAAATGGCAGATAATAACGAAATAATAAGAATGATGCAAATGCTTTTAATCAACAATTTAGTAAACTGGACGAAAAATTTAGCGAACAGAAAAATGATTTTAATGAAATGAAAAAAGAAATTAAAGAACAAGGCTGTATTTACGATAAGAAATTGAGTGAAATAGAGATGCGGTTAGGCGAAATAGAGTTAGAAAATGAGAAAGTAATAAACAAATTAAAATCGAACAAAGATGATAGGGTAAGTAGTAGTGGAAATGATAATTTAAATAATGGGTTTACAAGTAATAACAATGACAAGACAAATAAAAATATGGTGTTAGAAAATGACTGTATAGATGTTGATAGTGATAACGAAGTTGTAGAAGTTGATAATAAAATGTTAATGTATGATGAATCCGAGAGAGAGAGTAGAAAGAATTTACAGGTAGAATGGATGCAGGGGGTAGATTTTTCCCGTAATGTTGTAGTGGGGGGTGAAGAAATGGCTTCACGTGAGTATTTGGAAGAGTATAGGTTTGCAGATAAATTTCCCTTGGTTTTTTGTGCACTTCATAGGTGGTGCCGTAATGATAAGTTAATGTCCCCTGCATGTTTTGAGAGAGAGAGTGTAGCTTGGCATGATGGTGAGAAATGTTTTGAGAGAGAGAGAAAGAGAGAAATAGAGATATTTAAAGTAAAGAGAAATTATGAAGAATTCGTAGAAAGGTTAGGTGTAGAGAGAAGTAATAATAATAATGAGTACTTACCGTATAGGGAAACTGAGATACCAGTAGATGATGTTACCAATGATAATATAACTCACCTGATTTTAACAGAATATGATAACGGCAACAGGACTATACTCGAGCGTGACCAGGTAAATGAGAGAATAATATGGAATAATCATATTAATTCAAACGACATTATAGAAGTATATGACAATATAATCATTATGTTTATAACCATGAGATTATGTATGTAATTGTAAATGAATGGTATAATCATAAGATTAGACTATTATTCAATGATATGGGGTAATTGTTTATTGTTTGTTATTCATGAACATTTAATTATATGAATAATATGGTTTTGAAGTGCATTGTCTTATGGAACGATTTGTGGTTAATGATAAGAAATAATAAGTTGGACTGTATATTCTTTTATGTGTAGATGTCATTATGTTAAATGTATTTGTATATTACATTATGGTATACTATATGTTATGTAAACAATGTGTATGTATAGTAGAAAGCGATAACATTCATTATCAGTTAAATTAAATTTGCAATTAAACAGTATAATTTAACAATAATTATAAAATTTGACAGACTAATTAAGCGATGAAAATAATTGTGAACTGTTAAAGAATTGAATTAAATAATTGAAAAATAATTACTTAATTAAGGTTGTATAAAAGAAAGTTTGAGAATGAAGTTAAATGATTTTATGAAATTAAGATTCTATAATGATTGGTAGATGTTTAAACAGATAATACGTTCAAATTGAGGTATGTTATTATAAGGGGAGAAGTGATGAATTTTCTAGTGTTATATAAAGGTGAAATGTTGTAAAAAGATAGATTTTGGATGATAATGAATTAGGGCAGGTGAGTTAAGTAGAATTAAAGTTAATGGGAGTTAAAGAGAATAAGAATTTTGAAATACAGGTAACACACAGAGATAGTGTTAGATATTTAGGGACACAGTAGTAGTGAGTATATGTAGAGAGATGAGTAATGTGAATGGTAAATATGTTTGTTGATGATGATATTTTGTAGTAAGGGTGAGGTGGTAAGGTGTGAGCAGCGTGCGGCGTGGCGAGAGACCAGCGTTCGGTGTTGTGGCGGGGATAGAGTAGTTTAAGGGAGTGTTTGCCGATATTTTGGAGGGGCATTGGATCGTATGTATATAGCCAGGTAGGGAACACACATCCTAGTACAAAGATGAGCGGTGCCAGAGGTAAGTGGAATTAGTGAAGGTATTTATAATTGAGAGATTGGTGTCATAAGTTGTTAATAGTGGTTGTTAGTAAGAAAGGGAGTAATATTAAAATGTCTATTCGATTGAAAGCATAGAGAATACAGGTGTCACCCAGACTAATCAATGATTAAAATGTGAAGAGTTAGATAGAAAATTCATAGTAGAAAGGTAAGCAGAGATGAAATATAATGTAACAGGAAGGTAATAATAATTTGAATTTTTGTGAAGAATTAAATGATAAATAATTGATGGTTAATTAATAACAGTTCAATTGAAATTAAAATGTAATGTTTATAATTTTATAAAGATGTAGGGTGTGTAGAGATTGACCAAAGTTAAATGTGATTTTGTTATTTTGAGGCAATAATCGCCATGTTAATTATAAAGGGATACAGGCCAAGTGGCAAGTTAAGTTATGGTGGGTAATTAAATCACCCAAAGTAATATAGAATGAGATTGTTAAAGGAAGAAAGTTATAGTTGAACATATAAGATTTTTAAGTAAAACCAGTGACAAAATTTTGATAGAATTTGGAAATGTAAAGTTAGAAAGTGTTTATTTTGAATAATTTAAATGTCAATTGGATTGTGAATTATGATAATATTTTGTTTATTTTAAATGTTTTATTTTATTATGTTTTGTGTTTCAAGTTAGAATGTTACAGATGTTAAATGTATTTTCAGATAGAACTTGTACATAGCATATGTGGGTCAAGGTTTTTGACTTGACCTAGTTTTGATCAGCTGATAGTGATGTCATATAAGTTAATAGTAAGGAAGTTAATTCAACTTTTGTTTTTGATCAATTTAAACAAACTCTAAATAATTTCCGTATGAAAAGAAAATATTTTAATAAATTTAAATTTTTTGGATTTTAAAATTTTTTTTGGGAATTTAAAAAAAAAATCTTGATTTTGCGCCTGCCATCTAATTGATATGTTTAACTTTGATTACATTATTACTTGTGTACTAATCATGTTTATTCTTATTGAATTGTATTGTTAGACTTTAGGTAATCACATGTTAGGCTAAGGATGTTTTTTATTTTTTTTAAGAAGTGTTCCATTGATGTAAATTTTGATAACAAAAACGAAAAACCAATAAAGAGAATAATTCAAAAGAGATACAAATTTTGTGATTTGATTTTAAATGGAAATAACCAGTGAGTTGAAATTTAAACAAATTTTTAAAGAATTTTTCAATTTATAATATGTAATGTGAGTGTGTGCGTGAGCCCAGTATCTGCTAAAGGCAGCCCAGCTTGCATATAAGGGGAAACATATCGGCTGAGGATCTGGCATGAGCTAAGCCAGGGATTGAGGATTTTTGGGGTAGCATGATAGAAGGCGAGGTGCGCCGTGGTGCGTGTCTGTTCGATTTTTCGGTGTTGGGATCTCGCACAGAGAAGTCCAGTGATCTCGTTCAGATGCGTCCATAGTCGCCGAGCCAGGGGGGTCGTTTACCCATGAAGTGTAAGAACAAAAGGGGGTTGTTAGCACCAGTTCCTCACCGGTCCTCTTAGGGGTTTTATCAATGAGATTTCTTCTGTTTTGGACAGAAGAATTCTCATTGAGGGGGTATTGTAACGTGTCAAATTTGTGGGTATTTGTATTTTAAATTTATTTAATTTTCGGGGTTTCATAAAAAATATTGTGCAAGTTTTAATCCCATTGTGACAGAACACGTGGTGAATATAACAGTTTAGAACAAAAGCAGCAACGCAATATTACGTTGCGAAATCAGTTGAGGTATGTAGCCACCCCAATTTTCTAAGAACTTTGCTTGTGTATGACCATGCGCACGCACGCGTCAAGTGAGTATACGCTCGGACTGACGCGATTGTGAACCGCCAAAATGGTGAAAAGTATTTTTTCTTCTGTTTCATCTACTTGACTGAGCTGAAGGAAACGTAGCTAAGTCACCGCCCCTTTTGGTGACATCAAGCCAGAAGTGCCTCAATATCGTCGGCACACACTACAGAAAAGACCACTATATATCATGCACATGGTCGCTCAACTGCAACAAATCAACTATGAGCGTCGACGTAATCCGTTGGCTGTGAACATGGACTTCCTCCCGCTGGCAAGAGACGATATACGCAGTCCACGTTACGGAGCCCACGAGCAACAGAGTAGATATACAGACGTAGTTGCGACGCACGGCCCCGGTCGGTTTGAACTGTTTTAATAATGAATAATTCCAAGTAATAACGCCGTAATACCGACCGGGACCCAAGAAAGTAATAAATGTAGCACCGTGAGTGTATAGGAAACAATTGTGAATGGGAAACAGTGAGTAACGGGCAGTGTGAGAGCGGAACGATAACCACGTGTTCGGCCGGCATTACGGTAGTGCGGTTTCTCGATCTAAACTGAAATTATAAAAATGTTAAGGGGTTAATAAGTATTTTGTGTGTCTGTGAGAATGTAAATTGCAGGCTGGGCCGTTTGTGTATTTATGTGTGAGGTATAAGGTAAGCTATAGCATGTAAGTCAATAATGTAAAATTACCTATTACAAGGAAGCTGTATTCCAGTTACACAATACACTAAAAATAATAGAGGTTTTGTAAACATACCAGAATTTAGTACTGAATAATTTGCAACAGAGCATATTAAATGATTAATAAAGATTAAGTAAATTCTCTTCATACAAAATGTGTATTAATACTTATTTTGTAACCTCACACTGTTTCTGACCTCGCTTATAAAAGAACTCTGGGTACCCTTAGGAAGATCCAAAATATCGGTAAGTATCGAACAACTAAAATAAAAGTATAAATAGTATGTATTTATACAGTATGTACATTGATTGTATTTGTATTTTATGTGCATGTTAATTATGTCTTTTGATACTAAATGTTGGATTTAAATGGGGATATTAGAATGATTTATATGATGTTGAATTTATATGTATTTATGGTGAAGTATTGAATTTATGAGGTTACATATGTATATTTTAAGAATGTTTAAGTTTGCAAAAGAGTTTGACATTACGTTGTTATGCCATTTTGGGGGGGAGGGAGTGGATTTACAAAAATTTTTTTTTAGAATCATACTTGTATGTTATATATATATATATATATATATATATATATATATATATAAATGTATAGAATGTTATAATGTCAAGGAGTGGATTGGAAGTTTTTAATGAAATTTTAAATTGTATTAAATTTCTATTGGGGGTTAAAGAATTTTGCTAAAAACACAATTTAAAAAAAAAATTGGAAATATTGGAAATAATAAAGATTGTTATTGCTGTTTAACAACAGAGTTTTAATTGCAAGTCCCGTCTCACTGGACCCAGCGCATTTTTTTGCTTCTCTAGGCCTTCCGCCTAGTTTTAAATAATTAGTGGCCCCTCTTTCAAAAAAAAAAAATCCCCAATGTATTACACACGACGCAGCAGTTTGTCAGTACAACTCGATTCCAAGGTCATGGGCGTACGTGCAAAAACACATATTTGATGCTGTACTAGTCGAAAAATACGACAAACGTAACCACGGTGATGTGAAACAATGCCGTCACTTGCTGTAGACAAAGGATTAATGACGATTAATCCCCTCCACCTGTCCAATTTACGACAAAATGTCATCCCATTTTCCAAACTACAGTCAGAGCGTTAGTACGCAAAAATATTCGCCGGCAGATTATTGCCAGCAAAAGTGTTTTTGAGTTAAAATGTAATCAAAATGTAACAGTCAGTGAAAGTTAAAAAATCAGTCAGTAACTAACAGTTAAAAAAAAAAATGTAAATTAGCGTCAGTGATAAAAGGGAAAAGAAACCAGGAACGTTCGGCCGGACATCTGCCAGACAATGTGGAACGCTTGACAAGGACTTCAATCCTACACCCTCAGGGAAGTCAAAATTCAGATCAATACACTTTATTATTCTTTTGAGCTCAAAATTACCATGAATTATTAAAAATGTACTTTTGTTGATATGTGTGTGTGAGAGCATGGAAGCGTGTATGTGCCGGCATTTATTTTTAGGTTGAGCCGTTAGTTTATGCAATTTAAAACTGAGCAAGCAAATAAATAATCACTGCAGTTTATTAACATGTTATGGTAGATAATCAAATACCAGAAATAATTTATTGAAATTAATGAATAATTAGTATGGGTGGAAGTATAGAGCCGCCATTTTGTCTTTGAATGTACAAGACGCCATTTTGATTTTTGTATATGTGAATAATGCAAATTCAGAATTATTAAACAAAGTTTTATGTCACCACAATCGTTGTTAGCGTCATTATTTCGAGATCCCACACTGTCTCTGGTCTCGCTTAATATCGAACTTTGGACCCTAGGTAGAAAATTAATGGTGGTTAGAACCCCACGAGCTCAAACCGGATGTGGAGTGAATCATACGGTGAGTACTTACCTATACCATATCATTATAAATAAATATATTGTACAAAATAAAAAGTAGTAATTAAGTTAACAAATAAGTCTATAACTTATTATACTGGTCTGTGTATCTATTTGAGGTCGGCCAACTGTACAATAAAACATTTTGTTTAAAGGGGTTAAATAAGGGTGAAAGAGTACGGAACATATTACAGTTTTATATAATTTGGTACACAATAAAGCTATTCATCATCATTCTCTGCACTTCATGGATTAGGCTGCACTGCCTGTTCCAGAAACCATCTCATCCTTGGATGCCCCACACTACGATACTCTGTGGGTTTATAATTCAAGGCAAGTTTGGGAAGGTGATCTTGCTGCATTCTTCCCAAGTGCTTACACTAGTTTGCCTTGTGTTCCATAACTCTATCCTGTAATTAAAAAATGTATAATTCTTGCCTTATCTGTCCATTACTTATTTTGTCTTGTAATGTGCACTATTTGATCAACCTGAGAAATTTCATTTCTGCTGATGTAACCTTCCCTATGCATCTCTGTGAAAGTACTCATGCCTCGCTCCCATACAGTGGCACTGGTACAGCCATAGTCTTAAAAACTTAATCTTAGTGTCTTTCCTAGTTTTGTATTTTAAGGTTACATGGATTGTCCCACACATGTATGTTTAAGCTTATTAAGTTTATTTTCAACATCACAATCAATTGCCAGATATATTTCACACACAAGATAATTAAAACTGGATACCTGCTCCAAAATGGTTCCATTTACCTCTATCTTTGTTCTTACTGGATACTTCCTTATAAAAGCCATTAGTTTTGTTTTATGTGGTGGTAGCACCAAGCCATAATCCTCTGCTAACTTCCTCAAGATGAATCATTCCATGCATATAAAATAATACATTGTGGAGAAAGCTTAATACCACATTTAAAATTGTCTTCCATCTTTTAGTAATATTATCCAAATAAATATTAAAAAGTATCAGGGAGATACAACAACCTTGTCTAACTCCTTTATTTGTCTCAACTGGCACTGTCAATCATTTTTCCCTATTAATGACAACAGAGGTGTTTTGATACAGAATTCTAATCATCTTAACAATATGCAAGATCTCTTCTGATCATAATCTTGCACAAGACGTCTCTATCCAGATTACCTTTTGAAAGTCAATAAAGACCATATGAGGAAAAAATCTTCAGTAATGCAACCAGGGGAGATTTTATTACTGGCAGAAACCAGAATAGCCTCAGAGTTAGAACAGGATTTAGCGGTAATGGACTGGACTGAAAAAGCTATTATTATTGATAAATAATTAAGACACAATCTGTAAATTAGCATGTCCATAATATTACAAAAATCTTAAGACAAAACTAATGTAGTATGAAACTAATAAAAGAGATTTTTAAAAAGATTTTTGTTTACTGGAAATTTTAAAGGAAAAATATAGAAACGTGCTTCCTTTTGTCAATTGAACATCACATAATAATAATAATAATAATAATTATTATTATTAATAATTAATTATTATTATTATTCTTTATTATTATTGTTGTTATTATTACTATTTCTAGTATTATTACTGTTTATTTTTTTTTTACATGAACAGGCCAGCTATGGAGCACGCGAATATCATTTCCTTTCTTCTCCTGCCAGAAGGCCCTCTTTGCACACTATGCGCCGCCTTCCTTTCCACTGTCCACCCCTTCCCATCTTCTTCTCACCGTAGAGAACCTCAAGATTTTGAATTTTGTTTCTGTATGTATTTTTAAGGGGGGCTGGGATAAATCCCAATGAAAATAAACTCTGTTTGCTAGCTGGAGAGGCTTGTTAAAACAGCTGACCCTCACATGGGGAAACAGACGCTGACAAGAATGACGCCTGATCCAGACATTTTTTCAGTTGAAAAAAGAATGCATGGCCAACAGTATAATTTTGAAGTTTTTCTACAGCCGCAAAGCCAAGTTTTTACTTCATAATGTTGTTACTTTAAATGTCATGTATAATTTTTTGTTTTTGACGTTAACGTGGGAATTAATGGGGTTGATCTACCGCTAGAAATAACGTTTAGTTTATCTGTAAAACTTCTACTACAGAATGGCTGTATAAATAAACTTTCAATTACACTCACCCAACTACACACGACGATGATGTTCCCGCCACAGGCCCTACTACAAACGAACTCATAATTAAAAAACTTTAAACAACACAGTCTGCGTACGTACTAAGCACTGTATATGCAGAAACAGTAATGCATAGCGTTACAGCTATTCACAGACAGTGTACTAATGTAGGGAGTCGGAGCACAAGTCAGAACGCCTGCCTGTTCACACATGAAAATCTGCTGCATGGGTTGATGACCGCTATCGAGAGAATGTATTCGTTAGCTACAACGTATACTGTGCACCTAGTTGTAAACAGTAATGTTATATCGCTCAATTGAAAATTAAGTTTTGGCTTTTGAGATGACAAACTTTTACGTCTCAAATAATTTAAAATTAATTACAAAACTTTATACGATTTTACGTACAGTTTTAAATTGTATGCGCCGCATACACCGCATATATGGACGCTTCGCCACTGGTTAACACTCTATGAGGTTTGTACAAGTAATCTCCATGATCTTCTAGATATTACAATTCAATTCAATGATACCACTTCCATGGAATTAGAAACTGACAAAACCAAATCTGTCCATCTCAGTAGAGGGAAAATCAGTTGACTGAAGGCTTTTTATTGAGTCAACAGAGAAAAATAAAAAAATTGAAGAATAGCGATACCAATAATTGAGAATCTTACAGTTAAAGAACGTATACTATACAGAACTCAATAAGATCATAAAGAAGAAATTTCTCCTCAGAATTCACAGTATTCTCAAGTCACACATCAACACAGTGAACAAAAACCAAAACCAAACAATAGATTGTTTGATATAATTTGTGTAGCAGATGAAAATGCTACACCTCTTTATTTGTCAGACCTAAATTACCACTATTGAAAAAGCTCAGATTATCAATTGGAAAAGCAAATAACTGAAATAGGCAAAACTGCTAGCACTATTAGGCTAAAGAAAGAAAACATGATCAGTGAAACAACTGGAATTATGATGGCCCTCAGGACAGATGAATTCCAACAACAAATTACTGCAAATATATATACTCAACGAACACATCACAGAAGATGGATGTAGAAAATGTTCATATTACGACTCTGAAACCATAGAACACTTCATAGGTTCTGCTCTATGCTTGTTACAGATGAACTGTAAACTTAATAACTGAGAAGACATAACAGTGTTGCTAAAAATCTGCACCTGTATTTCACATGTGCAAGTGGTCTCCTCGATAACATTGTTCCTTAAGTACCAACCTGAAGCTGTTTTAAAAAATTAAAACGTCAAAATTTATTTGAGCTACTCATTAACATTGGAATTCCAGCAAACCAGCATTTCGGATAAAAATAAAAAAAAAGAACTCATTGATATCTCAGTTCCTCTGTTCCACAACCTTAGAAGCATACTCCAAGAAAAAAAATCAACTCTAATTGAGACTTATCTATAGAAATTAAGAAGATGTGGAAGGTCAATAAGGTAACAGTGAACAGTTGTAACCCAGTGAATTTGTGTGATAGGTATTATACCAAGCATAACAACCAAAGTGATTGAAACATTAAAACTTAAACAATTTCTTTAGAAATACAGAAATCAGTAATCTTGGACACCTATCATGTAGTTTGCAAAGTATTAGGAGAGGAGCTCTAATAAGCTTTGTTTCCCAATAACCCGTTGTTCACTGTGAGAAACCAACCTATGCTTGTGAATAAAAATAATGTTCCCATTATATTAATTACACTCACAACTATGGGACTTACCTGCTCACCACAAACTGTAAGAAGTGACAAGTTAAGGTTTGTTGAGGTCACTGTTATATCTGTTCAGCTTTAGTAGTCTTTTATAAATCTAGCTAGCCCTTATTGCCAACAATTTTTGACATAAATTCATGACATATTCATGAAACCACAATAAAATACATTTGGTAGTATACAGACTATACTAAATACTTAAATCTACTAGAAACTAAATCGCTAACATTTCAAAACAACATCTGAATTAATCCTTTTTAACCTTAATTTTCATCAAAGATTACATTCAATACATATTATTAATAATATAAAAAAATAACATAATATATGTCAATTTTATAATAAATAAATCATAAATGTTTTACATACAACTAAATCTGGATATACTGTTTGCAAATAAAATGAAAATAAAAATTAAATTTGCTTCTCTTAATGATAGCAGATGTTATCTTAATAACTACTGTGTGGTTAAATTATTTTAACAGTATGCGGATGAGAAAGGTATTCAACTGACTTCTTATTAGGAACATAACAATATTCCTAATCTTGGGAACATGAATGGTTTGTTTTTTCTCCCAGCATAATATTTGTCATTCAGCCAATAGACCAGGATGTTATCAAAAATGTAAAATGTTCCTACTATTGGCATGTTATGCAACATATTTTCTGCATCATCAAAAGTCATGAAAAAATAAATCTTGACCTGCTAGATGAAAGTCAGATGCTATATAACATGGATTGAAACAGGTTACAATGGAAGCCACCACAAGGTTTTTTTTGAAAGCAGGGATTCTAAGAAGTCAACAAGAAGTCAGCTTCTTGAAGAATATGTTGTTATTACTGATATTATCCCACCCATTCTTGAAGACTGTCTTGGAGTGAGGAGTTTGTTAATATTGACAAGAACCTTGTCTTACATGATGTGTGACATTTTAACTGAGGCGATTAGTGAGAAGATTTGTGAAGATACTTCAGACAAATGTCAAGAGCCAGATTTTTTCCAGATAAAGGTTCAGAGGGATCTCTTCCTACCTCAACAGAGGTGTTGATACACATTCAAGAATTAATAAGACTTGTCAAAGGTCAAAAAAGTAAGCAAATACATTTTTTTAGATTAAATAAATTCTCTTCTTCTTCGTCCATGGCATTGCGGTTGAATCTTAGCCTCCATGATCATCCGCCTCCATTTTCCCTGTCCTTGGCGATTGATGTCCATCATTTTATTTTGAGCAAAGTATCAGCATCCCTTGTCACTGCATCAGTGATCCTTGGGTCTTCCGACAGGCCTTCTACCCCCGGTTTGACTAAATAGTATTTTCCTAGGTATTCGATTGCCTTTCATCCTAATGCTGTGTCCTGCCCATTGCAATATATGCAGGTGGATGGTGGTGGCCAGATCATTGTCTTTATGTAGTTTTAAATAAATCTAAAATCATCTAATTATTCTGTTGTAAAACATAACACAATTTTAAACTAATTTTAAGTACACTGTAGTGTATAGGATTGAAACAATGGAAAACATGCACTTTCATCTCATCCTATGAGGGATGATGGGATAGAATCAATCATGATTGAAACTATCCCACTCTTTGGCACAAGTTTAAATAGTGTATAGAATCATTAAGATTTTATTGTTATGGCTAATATATTATTGTTGTGGATTTAAACTTTACACTGTACTGTACTATACTATTGTCACTTTAAACAAAATTGTATTAAAACTCACCAATTTTGATAATTTTAGCAAAATTTTGTTTAAAGAAACAGAGTACGACTTTCTTTCCTTACAAAAAAAAAGTTCAATAGAGAATGCCAAGTCTGTAGCATTTTTGTCTAACATATTCTATGGGTGGACATAATAAGTGATATTGCTTATTTAAGTAGATTGTTTCTTGCATAGTAATCTTTTAATTTATACTGGAATTTGTGATATTTATTATCATCACTGGATTTTAGTATGGTAGTTTACTCTTATCACTACCACTTGTAGAATTAATAATATGAGAACCATTATCATAGTGTATGTGGACTGAATGAAGATGATAATGTGGAGAATAAACACAAGTTCTTGAATAATTTAAAAACAGCACAGATTTAGCTAAAGGGAAAATAGAAATATAGAAAAATAATTACAAATTTATTTTTGACAATTTCATCTTTTTATAACTTTTTAATTACTGCATATATATCACTGTGTGTGTGTGTGTGTGTGTGTGTGTGTGTGTGTGTGTGTGTGTGTGTGTGTGTGTGTGTGTGTGTGTGTGTGTGTGTGTGTGTGTGTGTGTGTGTTCAATCACTTTCTGCTACAGTCCGTTTCTTGATGTATATAATACATTTAATATTTATAATGAATTTACCTCAAGATATACCTTTTTTTTTCCTTATTAGGAACATGTTTCGGCTACCATCTTGTACCCATCCTCAGCCTTCTGGTTTTTGTATCTGGTGAAGTACATATGTGTTGGTTGACTATTATATTGTGGCTTCCTGTTGGCTTCTGGTACTTCAAATTGGTTTTATTGTGTGTGATTGTGGTGTATGTGTTAGTTCTTTGTGTATTTTCGATGTTGAGTGCTTTGAATATTGTGTCATGTTTTGTATTGATTTGCATTTGTTCAGGTATTAATTTGTTTTGTGTTTTATGTTTGTATATTTGTAAATTTTCCCAAATGTTCATTATGGTGCCTTTGTGTGGTATATGTTTTATTAGTGTCACATTAGTTATGTCTGGGAATTCATGTCCTGTGTTTATTGCATGTGTGGCTAAATTGGATTTATATATTTCTGGTTTTTTGTATGCGCTTAGGTGTTCAAAATAACGTTTTTTCAGCTGTGTTTTTGTTTGTCCTATGTAACATTTATTGCAATCTTGGCATTCAATTTTGTATATTCTGTTAGTTGTTGTATTATCTTTGTTGTGTGGGCTATTTAGTTTTTGTAAATTATTTTTATTAGTTTTGTATGCTATTTTTATATCTGTGTTTTTAAATAGTTTTGTTAGTTTTGTCATTTTATTATTTATGTATGTGAATGTGGCCAAGTTTTTGTTGTTGTTATTATTTATGTGTTGTTCATTTTGATTAATTCTTAATTGTTCAGTTTTTATTTTATATTTTATTTTATTTTCTATTTTGTTTACAGTATTTTTATTGTATCCATTTTCATAACCAATTTGGTATATTATATGTCTTTCTTTGACAGTTTCTTGTTTGTTTAGGGGAATTTTGTACATTCGTACATTTTGTACATTTAGGGGAATACAAAACATGACACAATATTCAAAGCACTCAACATCGAAAATACACAAAAAACTAACACATCCACCACAATCACACATAATAAAACCAATCTGAAGTACCAGAACAATAATAGTCAACTAACACATATGTACTTCACCAGACACAAAAACCGGAAGGCTGAGGATGGGTACAAGATGGTACCTGAAACATGTTCTTAATAAGGAAAAAAAGGTATATCTTGAGGTAAATTCATTATAAATATTGTATGTAATATACATATATATATATATTGTAACATAACAAAATGTTACCTAACCTAAATGTATGTTATCAGATTTTATAAGGACAAAACAACAATGTAAATAGGAATATAATAGTAAAAATAACCAAGAAAGGAGAAATCAAGAAAGAAGAATGAAGCAGAAGTGCCACATGAAACAGTAACCCAAAGACTGTTTGACACTACAACTAGACTAAGACTAAGACAAACTGATGGACAGAGTAAATTTACATTCAGCTGTCAATCCAGTCAGTAGTTGATGTAAACCGAATGTTATATGTAAATAAAAAATGAATTAATAAGCAGTTAAATACTGTGAAATCAGAATTAGCATTTTGCTGATAATAAATTTGACAATGACTAGTAAATTATGAATGCCAAAATGAAAATTAACAATGGCTACATAGTGAGAACAAAGATGTATTTCAGCATCAAATATACTTGTGAGAAAGAAAAACTAATTATAATAGAGAATCTTATACAAATAAGATACCTCCACAAATTACCGAATTGAGAACCAATAAGTGTTATTAAGGCAAAATTACAATATAGGCGATATGTCTTAACAACGATTAGACCAAACATTAGTCAGTAAATTGACTATTGAGAATTAACATAAGTGTAAATTAAAATACACCGAACAATGGTTATGCCCTGACATAACAAAAAACATTATTAAAACAATATGTTTAATCATAATTTTAATTGTTAAATAGTAGACTAGAACGAGTTAGCATAAAACGACATGTCATAGTAAGTAGGATCATTCATTACAATGTATAGAGTTTAGGTGTACACATAATGTTCAGTAAAAATGTCAGTACAGCGTTAATGGTGTTCCCACATAAACGTTTGAATAATAAAATGATATGTGAACACAAACAATATTAACCAAAAGTGTAAAATCGGCGACTCAGAAAAAGCAGACGACAGTGAAAGTGATGTACCCGAACATTGGTTTTATAACAATGTCGGTCAAAGTGAAAGTAATTCGATATCAAGTGATATCAAATTAAAGAAGAAAAAACGATCTTTAATTTGATAATGATATCAACCCAATCGCAACTGTATTTAGTGCGGGAGAGATGTTAGCATCATTTTCAAAATATGTATCAGAAAACTGTTTATGAATAACAACAACAATGACAGCTATCTGTCACCTCAGCGTTTGACGGTTAAAAAAAACCGTTATCAACTGCCAAAAAATGATACGTCATACTGTCACACCTGCCAGAGCCAATCAGAAAATTAGTTAGTAATTAACATTTTTACCTAAGACCGATCAAAGAAGGGGGTATATAAGAACGGAGCAGCCAATTCTGAGACAGACTCTTACCAACCATCATATAGCACAGACGTGCGCCCGCCATCTCTACATTTTTAATAACTATTAGCGTCATCTACATATTACATCGAAACAAATAGTTCAACACCAAGAAACGACTACTTCAAGTTAATCTACAGCAAACAACAGTGATTAAGTGCAGTATCATTTTAATTTTGTGCGGGAAATAATGAACAGGAATAATTAATTGTTATCATTCACGATCCATTTTAATCAGAAGAGGATCGCATTATTCTGTTCTTGTGCGAGTGTAGTGCCAAAACCCAGTAATCACTATAATCCGATTACTGAAGTGATTAATAAGTTTTAATTAAATAATTAAAACTCAAAAGGTAACAGTGCAATTATTATTAATTTTTATCTGAGCGCCATAACCTGTACTTTTTTCAACACTAGTCTGTACTGACGCAAAACACAGAAACATTTCAAGATTACACCACGTCTCAATTTATTATATGAATTTGTTATTATGAATTAAGCTATATGTTAGTTGTAAGGGTTCTCACATGATAAATTTTGTCACTAAAGAAGCAAGCGTTGATGAACGCGCGATCTCTCAACAGATCATTTTTATTTTGTTTACTTTACGAAAGTAACCTAAAAACTTTGTTGATCAATTTTATATCAAAAAGATTATTGGATATTGTGTAGGCATAATTGTTTTTTTCGTGTTTCAAAGAATTCACTTCTGAGATTTTCATGATTTTAATGTTAAAAGTAAATAACATCTGGACTTAGCCAGATTTATAATTCATGTTCTGAGCAAGCCGTATGAGGCATATAATAACTGATTTCTAATTGTACAACTTTGTATGTTTGCATTATATTTGTTTTTGAATTCTCTATAAGGGTGTAAATAAAACCCATGATTAACAGCATCACTGGATTTGATTTATTTCTATAGGATAATTAAATATTTTATTTTAAAAACTTAAACAACCTTCCGTTGTGATTAATATTTTGGAATAACATTGCCAAAAGGTGATACTCAATTATTTTAAATTTTCTAATCATTCAGTAATTCTATGTGTGGGTTTTACACGGGATTTTCCCTGAATAAATCCGTGTGGCGCCCACTAATTAAGAAACAAGGTAATCTAACCTTGCTACGAAAGTGAATTGATGTTTGTAAACTGAGTTGACAGCTTAGTGAACTTCTAGTAAACACAACCAGGTACGTAAAAGTATATTTTTGTTTATGATATTGTCCAGACATTACGAGACGGAACACACTAAGACTATCAGCAACCTGGAGAAGAAGTTTTACAGCCAAAATCAACCAGACGTTCATCAATATCAAGCAACCAACTGATGTATTTCACATTTCAAATTAAGCTAATTTAGCGTTTAATTATTATCAACCTCACTACTTTATTTATTTAATATAAGGAAATTCTTTTTAAACAAGTATAATTAAACCATTGTAAACACACTGTGAGTAACCTTGAATGTTACATTTTAAATTACTTTATCTCGTTAGTAACCTTCAATTAGAAACAACTATTTCAAACTTTGATTTATTCCAAAAGAATCTTTCACACATCATTGAACTTTGTTTAAACAAGATCTTTAATATTTTAGACACGAACACAAATTTAAATAACAACAATTTTATTTTATTTCAAGTTAATTGTAAACACACACGTTTTCATTTTATTACAAATTGGCTGGACCAACAGTGTGGCTTTTAAACGTAATTTAAACTTGATTTTAATAAACCTTAAAAATAAAACCCCAAATATCATTTTTGTTATAAATTGGCGCACCAACTAGTGTGGCTTAAAAAATATTAAATAAAAAATATTTTTTATATTTTGTATCAGCCCGGTAGACACGAAAAATTAACATGCCGCACACCCACCAATATGATACGAGATATAAGGACAGTAGGGTAGGAGAAATGCAACGGGATGTAGATACATACGAAGCGCAACCCACAGACGAGATGGAAGTTATTACAATCAATAATATCGAAACTAGTACCGACGAAATACCTCATGTAGAACCAGAGATGGAAATAATAGTCAGCGACTGACCAGACAGACCATCCGAAGAGGCAAGATGGGATCACATGATGAGAATGATGATGGAACAATTCAGACAGGTCAAGGAAAATAGTTGATCATTGAAGAAAAATATCGAGTCAATAATTGAGGATAACCGGAAGTGGAGAGAAGAACGGAAGGTATCCGAAGACAAAAACATAGAACAAATGAGTACAGAGCCTGAGAATAATGAAGAAGGAAAGGACGATGACGACTCAAAAATTGAAGAAGTACCAAATGATGAAACCATGGAAGAATTAAGTCTACCATCCGAAGACACTGGTAAACAAACTGAGAATAAAGAAGACTCGAAAGCATTGGTGCCTGAGGATACACACCATAGGAATGAAGAGAATATTCAGCCTAAAGAAGCCATCATTAAAAATGTGAAGAACAAGATAATTAAGAAAACAGGAGAGAAAGAGACAAAGATAAGGAGAATAATACGCTCTAAGAAGACGAGGATTACAAGGGAAATATTGGAAATGACTAGGAGTGGATTAATTAACTTCGTGGACAACCCAAGTATTCGTCATAGAGCCAGAATCAACGGTAAGAAGTATAAGCAAGACTTCATAAAAATATTAAAAGTAAATCATCATAAAACCGTGGGTAAAAAATTAAATAAGAGTCCAATTAAATTAAATATACCGACAAATAAAATACACCAAACAAAATCAATTGATTCCTTAATGAATAACCAACCATTAAACTATTTAATTAATAGCCCAGATAACGGAACGATTAAGACAATGTTACATGCCAGTAACTATGTTATGACGGAGAAGGTTGTAAACAACGAGGTATTTAAAGGGAATACTCCTAGAAGAAAGAAGCTTCACAGGAAGAAGGAAAATGATCAAGAACGACTGGACCAGCTTATTGAAAGGTACGCTCAAAGAATAAGGGAAATGCGGAAGAAGAGGGACCAAGCGATGGAAGAATCCAACCAGGAAATGAACAAAGGTCAACCCGGATTAGAAGAAGGGCCAGACATCAATAATAGCCCAGGCCCAGAGTACAATGGACACAGGGATACCAGAGATGATGAGAGGAAAAAGGCAAGGAAACGGGGAGCCAATGACTATCTGGTAGCCGCCAAATGGAAGAACCGCCTGATAGGAAGGTATCTCCAAGACCACTAGTACTGAACATATGTAAGGTATCCCGAAAATGTAATATTAGCCATAGAGTGGAAGAGCACAAATAACCCCATGAATATCGACTATTAAAATAAAAAAATAATTATTCTTAAGGACGGATAATATGTAGTAGTAAGCAACAATCATCACCCGAATGTTTAGGGTATAAATAGAAAAAATATATATGTTTAAAAACCATTACTGTAAACAAACTCATTTGATGTTAAGCTACAAAATGTTGAAGGTAACTAATTGACTGTAACTAATCAATTTGCCCTATCAAGTTACAAAAGTGTGTAGAATTAAAATATAAGCCAAACTATTTGTTACTGGTGAAAAAGAACCAGATCTATCACACCAAAGGATAGAAAATTATGTAAGGTCAATCAAATGATTTAATAAGAAAAAGAAATCTATTATGTCACAAAGAGCCAGTAGAGGCAGATAACTACAATTACTATACTATACCTAGAGAAAAAATGTGTATCCAAATGAATATTCTATGTAACTTAATGTTTATACAATGATTATTGTGTACCTCTCATAAAACTCAAATATTAAATTAAATCGTCCAGAATAAAGGTTCACCCAACTAACCTTTGAAGGAGTAGAGAGGCAGTATAACAAAGTGTGTAAATTAAAAGAAGGACATTATTATGGAATGTAAGGAAAGAAAAAAAAAAAAAAAAAAAATGTTTGTAAAACAAACCATGTAAACCCCAAGAATGTCTATAAAATTAGATATTAGTATGTTATTATATTGTCACATGAAATTGTAATTATAGAATATTGTATATTATATAAAATCATCCAGAATAAGTGAAAACCACCATCACTTGAAGGAGTAGAGAAGAAAAATAACAAAGAGTGTTAATTGTAAAGATAACTATTGTTATAATGGAATGAAAGGAAAGAAAAATGTTTGTCAATTATCAAATATTGTACATCACCAGAATATGTCAGAGAACATCAAACAAAAAACTATGTAGTATACAAACAATGTATACCCTGATAATTCAGGATGAATATAACTTGTTAAGAAAGATTTAATGAACTATTGTGAAAACAAAAATATTGTAGACTCTAGATAGAACAAACCAAATGCATAAGTACTATAAGCATCAAAATAAGTGTATAGACTTAAGAATACTCAAGTGAACAAAACAAACTGTTAACTAGTACAGAAGTAACTATATAGCTGATAAAAGCACAGCTAAGAATATCAAGTCAAAAAAGAAGTAATTACCTGTAAGGAAGAAAGTATGTTAGCAAGTATAAAGATGGAAATGTGATCTAAATGAAAACCTCTGATACCTTGAATATTATAGTGAATATATTATATTATTGAATATGAATGATATGTGATATTTTTTTGAGTTGTGATAGTGCAACTATTGCCAGGTGCAATGTTTATTTTTTTTCTCAGACAGAGAAGAGTAATGCCTCTGAATCTGAGAATGTGTAGTGAGGAACGGCAGAGGATGTTAGCCATAGTGAGCCACCCTGATTCCGAAACCTCTACAACAGTTAGGGAATTATATTGTATTAATGTATCAAGGACTATTATGAAAGAATCTGTGAGGTATGAATTATAATAACCATTAAGATAATCATGAATGCAAAGATATGTGATAAGAAAGTAGAATGTGAATAAGACAGGAAATTGTTAACTTAAGAAACGAGATTTATTGTAGTTAAATGACTTAGAAAGTAAGCAACTTGAAAATACTAGTAAGTAAAGAGTTATATCACTAGACAAAAAATCAAGCTAGAGTAACACACCAATAGTATGTTTAAAAAATCAAAGAGTACAAGAAAAAAAAACTATAAGAGTATACTAAGAAACTGACATGAATTGATAATTTTACCAAAAATAAATTTTTCTCAAATGATCAATTTTAAAGAGGGTGTATATGTAACATAACAAAATGTTACCTAACCTAAATGTATGTTATCAGATTTTATAAGGACAAAACAACAATGTAAATAGGAATATAATAGTAAAAATAACCAAGAAAGGAGAAATCAAGAAAGAAGAATGAAGCAGAAGTGCCACATGAAACAGTAACCCAAAGACTGTTTGACACTACAACTAGACTAAGACTAAGACAAACTGATGGACAGAGTAAATTTACATTCAGCTGTCAATCCAGTCAGTAGTTGATGTAAACCGAATGTTATATGTAAATAAAAAATGAATTAATAAGCAGTTAAATACTGTGAAATCAGAATTAGCATTTTGCTGATAATAAATTTGACAATGACTAGTAAATTATGAATGCCAAAATGAAAATTAACAATGGCTACATAGTGAGAACAAAGATGTATTTCAGCATCAAATATACTTGTGAGAAAGAAAAACTAATTATAAGAGAGAATCTTATACAAATAAGATACCTCCACAAATTACCGAATTGAGAACCAATAAGTGTTATTAAGGCAAAATTACAATATAGGCGATATGTCTTAACAACGATTAGACCAAACATTAGTCAGTAAATTGACTATTGAGAATTAACATAAGTGTAAATTAAAATACACCGAACAATGGTTATGCCCTGACATAACAAAAAACATTATTAAAACAATATGTTTAATCATAATTTTAATTGTTAAATAGTAGACTAGAACGAGTTAGCATAAAACGACATGTCATAGTAAGTAGGATCATTCATTACAATGTATAGAGTTTAGGTGTACACATAATGTTCAGTAAAAATGTCAGTACAGCGTTAATGGTGTTCCCACATAAACGTTTGAATAATAAAATGATATGTGAACACAAACAATATTAACCAAAAGTGTAAAATCGGCGACTCAGAAAAAGCAGACGACAGTGAAAGTGATGTACCCGAACATTGGTTTTATAACAATGTCGGTCAAAGTGAAAGTAATTCGATATCAAGTGATATCAAATTAAAGAAGAAAAAACGATCTTTAATTTGATAATGATATCAACCCAATCGCAACTGTATTTAGTGCGGGAGAGATGTTAGCATCATTTTCAAAATATGTATCAGAAAACTGTTTATGAATAACAACAACAATGACAGCTATCTGTCACCTCAGCGTTTGACGGTTAAAAAAAACCGTTATCAACTGCCAAAAAATGATACGTCATACTGTCACACCTGCCAGAGCCAATCAGAAAATTAGTTAGTAATTAACATTTTTACCTAAGACCGATCAAAGAAGGGGGTATATAAGAACGGAGCAGCCAATTCTGAGACAGACTCTTACCAACCATCATATAGCACAGACGTGCGCCCGCCATCTCTACATTTTTAATAACTATTAGCGTCATCTACATATTACATCGAAACAAATAGTTCAACACCAAGAAACGACTACTTCAAGTTAATCTACAGCAAACAACAGTGATTAAGTGCAGTATCATTTTAATTTTGTGCGGGAAATAATGAACAGGAATAATTAATTGTTATCATTCACGATCCATTTTAATCAGAAGAGGATCGCATTATTCTGTTCTTGTGCGAGTGTAGTGCCAAAACCCAGTAATCACTATAATCCGATTACTGAAGTGATTAATAAGTTTTAATTAAATAATTAAAACTCAAAAGGTAACAGTGCAATTATTATTAATTTTTATCTGAGCGCCATAACCTGTACTTTTTTCAACACTAGTCTGTACTGACGCAAAACACAGAAACATTTCAAGATTACACCACGTCTCAATTTATTATATGAATTTGTTATTATGAATTAAGCTATATGTTAGTTGTAAGGGTTCTCACATGATAAATTTTGTCACTAAAGAAGCAAGCGTTGATGAACGCGCGATCTCTCAACAGATCATTTTTATTTTGTTTACTTTACGAAAGTAACCTAAAAACTTTGTTGATCAATTTTATATCAAAAAGATTATTGGATATTGTGTAGGCATAATTGTTTTTTTCGTGTTTCAAAGAATTCACTTCTGAGATTTTCATGATTTTAATGTTAAAAGTAAATAACATCTGGACTTAGCCAGATTTATAATTCATGTTCTGAGCAAGCCGTATGAGGCATATAATAACTGATTTCTAATTGTACAACTTTGTATGTTTGCATTATATTTGTTTTTGAATTCTCTATAAGGGTGTAAATAAAACCCATGATTAACAGCATCACTGGATTTGATTTATTTCTATAGGATAATTAAATATTTTATTTTAAAAACTTAAACAACCTTCCGTTGTGATTAATATTTTGGAATAACATTGCCAAAAGGTGATACTCAATTATTTTAAATTTTCTAATCATTCAGTAATTCTATGTGTGGGTTTTACACGGGATTTTCCCTGAATAAATCCGTGTGGCGCCCACTAATTAAGAAACAAGGTAATCTAACCTTGCTACGAAAGTGAATTGATGTTTGTAAACTGAGTTGACAGCTTAGTGAACTTCTAGTAAACACAACCAGGTACGTAAAAGTATATTTTTGTTTATGATATTGTCCAGACATTACGAGACGGAACACACTAAGACTATCAGCAACCTGGAGAAGAAGTTTTACAGCCAAAATCAACCAGACGTTCATCAATATCAAGCAACCAACTGATGTATTTCACATTTCAAATTAAGCTAATTTAGCGTTTAATTATTATCAACCTCACTACTTTATTTATTTAATATAAGGAAATTCTTTTTAAACAAGTATAATTAAACCATTGTAAACACACTGTGAGTAACCTTGAATGTTACATTTTAAATTACTTTATCTCGTTAGTAACCTTCAATTAGAAACAACTATTTCAAACTTTGATTTATTCCAAAAGAATCTTTCACACATCATTGAACTTTGTTTAAACAAGATCTTTAATATTTTAGACACGAACACAAATTTAAATAACAACAATTTTATTTTATTTCAAGTTAATTGTAAACACACACGTTTTCATTTTATTACAAATTGGCTGGACCAACAGTGTGGCTTTTAAACGTAATTTAAACTTGATTTTAATAAACCTTAAAAATAAAACCCCAAATATCATTTTTGTTATAAATTGGCGCACCAACTAGTGTGGCTTAAAAAATATTAAATAAAAAATATTTTTTATATTTTGTATCAGCCCGGTAGACACGAAAAATTAACATGCCGCACACCCACCAATATGATACGAGATATAAGGACAGTAGGGTAGGAGAAATGCAACGGGATGTAGATACATACGAAGCGCAACCCACAGACGAGATGGAAGTTATTACAATCAATAATATCGAAACTAGTACCGACGAAATACCTCATGTAGAACCAGAGATGGAAATAATAGTCAGCGACTGACCAGACAGACCATCCGAAGAGGCAAGATGGGATCACATGATGAGAATGATGATGGAACAATTCAGACAGGTCAAGGAAAATAGTTGATCATTGAAGAAAAATATCGAGTCAATAATTGAGGATAACCGGAAGTGGAGAGAAGAACGGAAGGTATCCGAAGACAAAAACATAGAACAAATGAGTACAGAGCCTGAGAATAATGAAGAAGGAAAGGACGATGACGACTCAAAAATTGAAGAAGTACCAAATGATGAAACCATGGAAGAATTAAGTCTACCATCCGAAGACACTGGTAAACAAACTGAGAATAAAGAAGACTCGAAAGCATTGGTGCCTGAGGATACACACCATAGGAATGAAGAGAATATTCAGCCTAAAGAAGCCATCATTAAAAATGTGAAGAACAAGATAATTAAGAAAACAGGAGAGAAAGAGACAAAGATAAGGAGAATAATACGCTCTAAGAAGACGAGGATTACAAGGGAAATATTGGAAATGACTAGGAGTGGATTAATTAACTTCGTGGACAACCCAAGTATTCGTCATAGAGCCAGAATCAACGGTAAGAAGTATAAGCAAGACTTCATAAAAATATTAAAAGTAAATCATCATAAAACCGTGGGTAAAAAATTAAATAAGAGTCCAATTAAATTAAATATACCGACAAATAAAATACACCAAACAAAATCAATTGATTCCTTAATGAATAACCAACCATTAAACTATTTAATTAATAGCCCAGATAACGGAACGATTAAGACAATGTTACATGCCAGTAACTATGTTATGACGGAGAAGGTTGTAAACAACGAGGTATTTAAAGGGAATACTCCTAGAAGAAAGAAGCTTCACAGGAAGAAGGAAAATGATCAAGAACGACTGGACCAGCTTATTGAAAGGTACGCTCAAAGAATAAGGGAAATGCGGAAGAAGAGGGACCAAGCGATGGAAGAATCCAACCAGGAAATGAACAAAGGTCAACCCGGATTAGAAGAAGGGCCAGACATCAATAATAGCCCAGGCCCAGAGTACAATGGACACAGGGATACCAGAGATGATGAGAGGAAAAAGGCAAGGAAACGGGGAGCCAATGACTATCTGGTAGCCGCCAAATGGAAGAACCGCCTGATAGGAAGGTATCTCCAAGACCACTAGTACTGAACATATGTAAGGTATCCCGAAAATGTAATATTAGCCATAGAGTGGAAGAGCACAAATAACCCCATGAATATCGACTATTAAAATAAAAAAATAATTATTCTTAAGGACGGATAATATGTAGTAGTAAGCAACAATCATCACCCGAATGTTTAGGGTATAAATAGAAAAAATATATATGTTTAAAAACCATTACTGTAAACAAACTCATTTGATGTTAAGCTACAAAATGTTGAAGGTAACTAATTGACTGTAACTAATCAATTTGCCCTATCAAGTTACAAAAGTGTGTAGAATTAAAATATAAGCCAAACTATTTGTTACTGGTGAAAAAGAACCAGATCTATCACACCAAAGGATAGAAAATTATGTAAGGTCAATCAAATGATTTAATAAGAAAAAGAAATCTATTATGTCACAAAGAGCCAGTAGAGGCAGATAACTACAATTACTATACTATACCTAGAGAAAAAATGTGTATCCAAATGAATATTCTATGTAACTTAATGTTTATACAATGATTATTGTGTACCTCTCATAAAACTCAAATATTAAATTAAATCGTCCAGAATAAAGGTTCACCCAACTAACCTTTGAAGGAGTAGAGAGGCAGTATAACAAAGTGTGTAAATTAAAAGAAGGACATTATTATGGAATGTAAGGAAAGAAAAAAAAAAAAAAAAATGTTTGTAAAACAAACCATGTAAACCCCAAGAATGTCTATAAAATTAGATATTAGTATGTTATTATATTGTCACATGAAATTGTAATTATAGAATATTGTATATTATATAAAATCATCCAGAATAAGTGAAAACCACCATCACTTGAAGGAGTAGAGAAGAAAAATAACAAAGAGTGTTAATTGTAAAGATAACTATTGTTATAATGGAATGAAAGGAAAGAAAAATGTTTGTCAATTATCAAATATTGTACATCACCAGAATATGTCAGAGAACATCAAACAAAAAACTATGTAGTATACAAACAATGTATACCCTGATAATTCAGGATGAATATAACTTGTTAAGAAAGATTTAATGAACTATTGTGAAAACAAAAATATTGTAGACTCTAGATAGAACAAACCAAATGCATAAGTACTATAAGCATCAAAATAAGTGTATAGACTTAAGAATACTCAAGTGAACAAAACAAACTGTTAACTAGTACAGAAGTAACTATATAGCTGATAAAAGCACAGCTAAGAATATCAAGTCAAAAAAGAAGTAATTACCTGTAAGGAAGAAAGTATGTTAGCAAGTATAAAGATGGAAATGTGATCTAAATGAAAACCTCTGATACCTTGAATATTATAGTGAATATATTATATTATTGAATATGAATGATATGTGATATTTTTTTGAGTTGTGATAGTGCAACTATTGCCAGGTGCAATGTTTATTTTTTTTCTCAGACAGAGAAGAGTAATGCCTCTGAATCTGAGAATGTGTAGTGAGGAACGGCAGAGGATGTTAGCCATAGTGAGCCACCCTGATTCCGAAACCTCTACAACAGTTAGGGAATTATATTGTATTAATGTATCAAGGACTATTATGAAAGAATCTGTGAGGTATGAATTATAATAACCATTAAGATAATCATGAATGCAAAGATATGTGATAAGAAAGTAGAATGTGAATAAGACAGGAAATTGTTAACTTAAGAAACGAGATTTATTGTAGTTAAATGACTTAGAAAGTAAGCAACTTGAAAATACTAGTAAGTAAAGAGTTATATCACTAGACAAAAAATCAAGCTAGAGTAACACACCAATAGTATGTTTAAAAAATCAAAGCGTACAAGAAAAAAAAAAACTATAAGAGTATACTAAGAAACTGACATGAATTGATAATTTTACCAAAAATAAATTTTTCTCAAATGATCAATTTTAAAGAGGGTGTATATGTAACATAACAAAATGTTACCTAACCTAAATGTATGTTATCAGATTTTATAAGGACAAAACAACAATGTAAATAGGAATATAATAGTAAAAATAACCAAGAAAGGAGAAATCAAGAAAGAAGAATGAAGCAGAAGTGCCACATGAAACAGTAACCCAAAGACTGTTTGACACTACAACTAGACTAAGACTAAGACAAACTGATGGACAGAGTAAATTTACATTCAGCTGTCAATCCAGTCAGTAGTTGATGTAAACCGAATGTTATATGTAAATAAAAAATGAATTAATAAGCAGTTAAATACTGTGAAATCAGAATTAGCATTTTGCTGATAATAAATTTGACAATGACTAGTAAATTATGAATGCCAAAATGAAAATTAACAATGGCTACATAGTGAGAACAAAGATGTATTTCAGCATCAAATATACTTGTGAGAAAGAAAAACTAATTATAAGAGAGAATCTTATACAAATAAGATACCTCCACAAATTACCGAATTGAGAACCAATAAGTGTTATTAAGGCAAAATTACAATATAGGCGATATGTCTTAACAACGATTAGACCAAACATTAGTCAGTAAATTGACTATTGAGAATTAACATAAGTGTAAATTAAAATACACCGAACAATGGTTATGCCCTGACATAACAAAAAACATTATTAAAACAATATGTTTAATCATAATTTTAATTGTTAAATAGTAGACTAGAACGAGTTAGCATAAAACGACATGTCATAGTAAGTAGGATCATTCATTACAATGTATAGAGTTTAGGTGTACACATAATGTTCAGTAAAAATGTCAGTACAGCGTTAATGGTGTTCCCACATAAACGTTTGAATAATAAAATGATATGTGAACACAAACAATATTAACCAAAAGTGTAAAATCGGCGACTCAGAAAAAGCAGACGACAGTGAAAGTGATGTACCCGAACATTGGTTTTATAACAATGTCGGTCAAAGTGAAAGTAATTCGATATCAAGTGATATCAAATTAAAGAAGAAAAAACGATCTTTAATTTGATAATGATATCAACCCAATCGCAACTGTATTTAGTGCGGGAGAGATGTTAGCATCATTTTCAAAATATGTATCAGAAAACTGTTTATGAATAACAACAACAATGACAGCTATCTGTCACCTCAGCGTTTGACGGTTAAAAAAAACCGTTATCAACTGCCAAAAAATGATACGTCATACTGTCACACCTGCCAGAGCCAATCAGAAAATTAGTTAGTAATTAACATTTTTACCTAAGACCGATCAAAGAAGGGGGTATATAAGAACGGAGCAGCCAATTCTGAGACAGACTCTTACCAACCATCATATAGCACAGACGTGCGCCCGCCATCTCTACATTTTTAATAACTATTAGCGTCATCTACATATTACATCGAAACAAATAGTTCAACACCAAGAAACGACTACTTCAAGTTAATCTACAGCAAACAACAGTGATTAAGTGCAGTATCATTTTAATTTTGTGCGGGAAATAATGAACAGGAATAATTAATTGTTATCATTCACGATCCATTTTAATCAGAAGAGGATCGCATTATTCTGTTCTTGTGCGAGTGTAGTGCCAAAACCCAGTAATCACTATAATCCGATTACTGAAGTGATTAATAAGTTTTAATTAAATAATTAAAACTCAAAAGGTAACAGTGCAATTATTATTAATTTTTATCTGAGCGCCATAACCTGTACTTTTTTCAACACTAGTCTGTACTGACGCAAAACACAGAAACATTTCAAGATTACACCACGTCTCAATTTATTATATGAATTTGTTATTATGAATTAAGCTATATGTTAGTTGTAAGGGTTCTCACATGATAAATTTTGTCACTAAAGAAGCAAGCGTTGATGAACGCGCGATCTCTCAACAGATCATTTTTATTTTGTTTACTTTACGAAAGTAACCTAAAAACTTTGTTGATCAATTTTATATCAAAAAGATTATTGGATATTGTGTAGGCATAATTGTTTTTTTCGTGTTTCAAAGAATTCACTTCTGAGATTTTCATGATTTTAATGTTAAAAGTAAATAACATCTGGACTTAGCCAGATTTATAATTCATGTTCTGAGCAAGCCGTATGAGGCATATAATAACTGATTTCTAATTGTACAACTTTGTATGTTTGCATTATATTTGTTTTTGAATTCTCTATAAGGGTGTAAATAAAACCCATGATTAACAGCATCACTGGATTTGATTTATTTCTATAGGATAATTAAATATTTTATTTTAAAAACTTAAACAACCTTCCGTTGTGATTAATATTTTGGAATAACATTGCCAAAAGGTGATACTCAATTATTTTAAATTTTCTAATCATTCAGTAATTCTATGTGTGGGTTTTACACGGGATTTTCCCTGAATAAATCCGTGTGGCGCCCACTAATTAAGAAACAAGGTAATCTAACCTTGCTACGAAAGTGAATTGATGTTTGTAAACTGAGTTGACAGCTTAGTGAACTTCTAGTAAACACAACCAGGTACGTAAAAGTATATTTTTGTTTATGATATTGTCCAGACATTACGAGACGGAACACACTAAGACTATCAGCAACCTGGAGAAGAAGTTTTACAGCCAAAATCAACCAGACGTTCATCAATATCAAGCAACCAACTGATGTATTTCACATTTCAAATTAAGCTAATTTAGCGTTTAATTATTATCAACCTCACTACTTTATTTATTTAATATAAGGAAATTCTTTTTAAACAAGTATAATTAAACCATTGTAAACACACTGTGAGTAACCTTGAATGTTACATTTTAAATTACTTTATCTCGTTAGTAACCTTCAATTAGAAACAACTATTTCAAACTTTGATTTATTCCAAAAGAATCTTTCACACATCATTGAACTTTGTTTAAACAAGATCTTTAATATTTTAGACACGAACACAAATTTAAATAACAACAATTTTATTTTATTTCAAGTTAATTGTAAACACACACGTTTTCATTTTATTACAAATTGGCTGGACCAACAGTGTGGCTTTTAAACGTAATTTAAACTTGATTTTAATAAACCTTAAAAATAAAACCCCAAATCTCGTTTACTTATAAATTGACGACTCTAACGCGGGGCTTTAACAATAAAGGGAGAACAACGTTTAATCATTTTTGTTATAATATATTGCAACGAATCACAGGATCATGAATGCGGGGCAAGCTCATATATTACACAGACTATGGACATTCATGTTATATTGGTAGATGGTTAAGTTTGGTTATGTTATCAGTTGTATTTAGTAAGGATAAGGGTTTAGTTTAGTAAAACTGTGCATTATTTATTTATTGTTATTCATGTACTGTGTTTGTGGAAATGTGCGCGAGTGGTTAACGTTTCCCGGGCTGTGCGGGAATTGATTATCATTGTGTTTGACATTGTACTGAACAAAGACATATGTATTGCTACAATCCCTATATATTTCTGACTATTGTTTACGTTCATGTATGATATTAGTAAAGTATGCAGTTATGCATGTGATAAGGGTATTCTGATTACCGCTATGCATGCTCTTACAAAGTAAATGCACTCTACTGCATGAAAAGTGCATGTCACGGTGTACTAACCATGTGACTTCCGTCCACCAATAGAATGCTGAGTGGTGGTTGGAAATTTTCTTAAGCCTGTCGTTACACAGGCAGTTCTTCTACGCCATCTACCGCGAACGGGACGTGCACTCCTTGTACAAGATTCTACCGCTTGCAAGGTGTTGTAAAGACTATTCGTTGTTAGTGAAACGGGAAGACTCAGAACTGTGTGTGTAGTACATCTGCACACGGTATTGTTTTAACGCATTGCGCGTATAATTACAGGCAGTTCTTTACTGCTGCTACCGCGAACGGTACATACAATTCTTGTTCAAGATTCTGTCGCTTGCAGGAATCTGTAAAGACTATTCGGGGATAGTAACGCGTGTGACGCAGAACGGTTGAATATTAACTCTTTACACACGATATTAGTATTGTTGTATTACGTGTGTAATAAGTGAGTGTAACTGTATCACTGTGTGAGATTTTCCGCAGTGTCAGTATCATTAATAGTTACGCAATAGTAAGTTGTTCCATCAAGACGTTTCCGTGTTAGTGCAAGATTTCCTCATAGGGTGGTCTGCTGATCGCGGTAGACCTTGGTATTCGCGTGAACACTTGAAGAAGCCGGAGTGGTATAAGTTCAATATACCGTTATTAGATTAAACTCACTGTCACTTGAGATATTACTTGGTCATAAACTCTATATTAATTTTACGAGTAATAAGATCCGTAGTACCGTTGTGTGTGCGAAGCGTCAGATTCATCGTGGGAATTACAGGACACCAGCCCAGCTGTTACAGGACACCAGCCCAGCTGTTATAGGACACCAGCCCAGCTGTTACAGGACACCAGCCCAGCTGTTATAGGACACCAGCCCAGCTGTTACAAGACACCAGCCCAGCTGTAAACGTTTCTGGGGAAACGTCTGTCATTTATAAGCCGCACCTGACGAACCAACTACACCGCAAAGACCTGCCCTTCTCTTCAGCAACATCATCGTGGGAATCTTCTTTATGTAACGTATCACGTCATGCGTATGAACAGTATTTAACATTTTTAAAAGAAAGACTCTATATCAAACATTACATTCTGTACATATCAAATATACCATATAAACAATTACTTATGTTTTGTGCAATAAATAATCTTAAACCCTCCAATATAGACTTTTAATTTGAGATACACATACTATCATATCCTATGCGCCAATAGTTTAGTAATTTGTGTTGTCGCAATATATATATATATATATATATATATTATGTACTGCTGTTAAAATGCAACACAGTACATAAGAGGAAAATAATAAATTTTAAAAGAAAAAATATATAAATTTATTAGAATTGTAACATATGTTTGAAAATGTAAACAAAAACATTGTATCGACTCACCCATCAACATAGAGGTAGATGCCTATATGAGATAAAACAGTATAAAGATATATGTTATGAAAAGAATATATGAAATTTGAAATGAATATTATAATAAGAGGAAATAATAAGAGAATGATCATATTATAAATACAAACTAGAATTCAGAATATTAGAAATAAAATAAATATATTTAATAAGAAGTAGAAAAGTTATATAAGTTTTTAAGAGGTATATGATAAAAAGATGTAACGAAGGTAGGGAATTATCAATGTGGCAAATATGTAAATTGTTAGAGATTGTTTTGGAGAGTGATGAAGAAAAAATGTATTAGTCTAATTGAATACCAAATACTATAAAGATGAAAGAGAGGAATTATGTAAATAGAGTCTAATTTAATACCAAATACTATAAAGATGAAAGAGAGGAATTATGTAAAAGGAGTCTAAATTTATATCTAAGGAAAGTAACATGAGTAGTCTAATTTTATATTGAATACTATAAAGATGAAACAGAGGAATTATATAAATAGAGTCTAATTTTTAATTCAATCAGAGTCACATTAAGAATATTAAATTATAATAACTGTTGTACATCATAAAAGTAATGTAACTTGGAAAAGAAAATAAAGCAAAGGATTTTGAATAGTGATTCCAGAGTTTGATTATAATATCGAATAAATAAATAATAATACAAAAAATATAACAATATCCTGAATAGAACGACGACATAAGAGGAAAATCTTGGACTGGAGAAGAGTTTCAGTGGCCCTAACGAATAATTAAGTGTTCAAAGGAGACATCGGTGTTGCAGTAATCTTGGAGAGTGGTATCCAGCGGTAAGAACAATAAGAGATTCGTGTGAAGAAACAGATTGCCAAGCTGAATATTGCTGTTGAAGAAAGGTAAACAACAACCAGAAGTGAACCCGTGGCAGCTAGAAGAATTCAGAGACGGTTAAGTTACACTAATACGTTAGTTATTTTTTACATGGTTAATTACCAAAGTACTACCCATTAACTGAATCTGGGTTGGCTTAAAGAAAAGAATTTAATAGATATAATCGTAAATACGATAAAATAACTTAATAATCATTAACCCTGAGAAAAAGAGTTTCTTTACATGTACTGGTAAATAAAAAAAAATATATATAATAACAGTAGGTACAGATCTTTATTACAATACCTGTAAAAAAAAATAAACCAGTACAAAATGGCGCCCATATGTGAAAGCAAAGATTTTCTTTAAACCAGCACCAAATAACACAATTTTGTTAAATTTATTTAGTATAAAAATCTCCTTGTAATTAAATTAAGTTCAATATTGTAAAATGGCTAACAAACTAGAGCAACGATATGAATTAAGGAGTAATAGTGTTGAAGAGGAAGAAACTGAAATGGAAATAATAGTAGAGGATGCCCAAGGGGACCAACCAAAGAAACCAAACCAACTAATGGATGCAAATTTCCAGGAGATGATGAGAATTATAATGGAACGGAATAACAAAACCAACGAAAATTTTAAACAAATGAGGCTAGATAATGAAAATGTATTAAAACAAAATAATGAGGAATTAAAGGAGACCATTCAACAACAAATAAATGGGGTGAAGAATAAATTAGACCAGCAAAGGGCTGAAATCAAGTTAATATTACAAAATTGTGAGGAAAGGAACATTAGGCAATCCGCAAAAAGGAAATTGAATATAGAAACAATGAAAGAAATAATGAGTGATGAAAACCAGTCAATAGAAACAACGATAGATGACATGCAAAGTGTGGAAACTTGAATAAGATAACGGAAGAAGTAATAAATGATAACAAAACGGAGATAGAAATAATACCAAACGATCAAAATAGGGAGCAAGTAAGTCATAAAATAGAAGATAATGGAATAAAGAAGCCAATAATTAAGAAAACAGAAGAAAGAAGAATAACACATCCTAAGAAAATTAAAAATATACGAGAAGAATTGGAGATGATGAATAATGGACTGATTAATGTACTTAACATCCTAAGTACTAACTACAGAAGAATAAGTAATTTTAAAGATAATAAAAGGAACTCAATAGAATATTTCAAAGGGAATCACAACAAAATAGTGAGAAAAAACGTCAGAAAGTCTATAGGTAAATTAAATATCACAGAAATAGAAATGTGTAGCAAACTGTCAGTAATGTCATCAATAATTCAAGTACCATTAAAATACCTGTTCAATAAAATAAATAGGAAAGTGACTGACGTAGGCATAGGTAGAGATGAACATGTAGTATCAAAAGAATGGGAGTACAGGGTGACAGAGAGGTATTTAATAAAAACAGAAATCATTATGGACACTGTAATAATAATCCGTGCAACAAGGATAACTTACGTATTTGACAACGGATGAATTAAATATGAAAAATATGGAAAGAAGGGACTGATTTTCTGGGTATGGACCAAAGCAAACCAATGGAACAAAGATTAGATTGATTATTAATACAAATGACATATATGAAGGTAATTACAAATAAAATTTTTTTTTTATTTTATGAATTAAGATGAAATGAACCCACCAAATTCTAAAATAAGTAAGAACATCTTACCGGATAGTTAAGAGAAATTATTTTTGAATCAATTAAGAAGAGAAAGACAGTTAATAACCATAATAATTATTTGAATAACCATTTTAATCAGTATAATAACAATGATAAGAACAATTAAGACTAGTTACTATTTAAGAAGGGTAGAAATGAATTAGATGAAGAAAGAATAGACAAATACAACTTACGATAGTGATGAAATTCAGTACTTAACTGCATAATTAAAGGGGAATAAATAAATAAAAATGAAGATGAAGATAGAATCTAAAATATCATAGATTGACAACACCAAGATGGGAATAATCCAACATGTATGTCGAATAATGTTAACCAGTTACCTGTGAATGATAGAATATTAATTGAAGTGATAAAACACCAGAAGTATTTTGGGATGTTTCTTTACATGTACTGGTAAATAAAAAAAATATATATATATATATATAATAACAGTAGGTACAGATCTTTATTACAATACCTGTAATAAAAAAAAATAAACCAGTACAATATATATATATATAACATATAATATTTATAAATAAATTAACTTCAAGATATACCTTTTTTTCCTTATTAGGAACATGTTTCGGGTACTATCTTGTACCCATCCTCAGCCTTCCGGTTTTTTGTCTGGTGAAGTACATATGTGTTGTTGGTTGACTATTATTATTGTGGCTTCCTGTTGGCTTCTGGTATTTCAAATTGGTTTTATTGTGTGTGATTGTGGTGTATGTGTTAGTTTTTTGTGTATTTTCAATGTTGAGTGCTTTGAATATTGTGTCATGTTTTGTATTGATTTGTATTTGTTCAGGTATTAGTTTGTTTTCTGTTTTATGTTTGTATATTTGTAAATTTTCCCAAATGTTCATTATGGTGCCTTTGTGTGGTATATGTTTTATTAGTGTTACATTGGTTATGTCTGGGAATTCATGTCCTGTGTTTATTGCATGTGTGGCTAAATTGGATTTTATATTTCTGGTTTTTTGTATGCATTTAGGTGTTCAAAATAACGTTTTTTCAGTTGTTTTTTTGTTTGTCCTATGTAACATTTATTGCAATCTTGGCATTCAATTTTGTATATGCCGTTAGTTGTTGTATTATCTTTGTTGTGTGAGCTATTTAGATTTTGTAATTTATTTTTATTAGTTTGGTATGCTATTTTTATATCTGTGTTTTTAAATAGTTTTGTTAGTTTTGTCATTTTATTATTTATATATGTGAATGTGGCCCATTTTTTGTTGTTGTTATGATTTATGTGTTGTTCAGTTTGATTAATTCTTAATTGTTCAGTTTTTATTTTGTATTTGATTTTATTTTCTATTTTGATCATAGTATTTTTATTGTATCCATTTTCGTAACCAATTTGGTATATTATATTTCTTTCTTTGTCAGTTTCTTGTTTGTTTAGGGGAATTTTGTACATTCTGTTAAATAGCGAATAAAATGCTGCCATTTTATGTTGTGGTGGGTGGTCAGAATGGTTAGGTATAATGATGTTAGTGGAAGTTGGTTTTCTATATATTGCATATTGTATGTGTTTGTTGTATCTTGTGATGGTTATGTCTAAATAGTTGATTTTGTTATGTTTTTCTTTTTCTTCTGTGAATTGTATTTTGGGATGTTTCTTTACATGTACTGGTAAATAAAAAAAATATATATATATAATAACAGTAGGTACAGATCTTTATTACAATACCTGTAATAAAAAAAAATAAACCAGTACAATATATATATATATATTATAACTATACCTCTACTATGCGTTATTGTAATGTAATGTTGTGTGTGAGTACCCACCTGCTGTCTGATCTTGCAGATTCTTCCGACTAGGGCGTGTGGATTTTGGATTTGAAGTTCGCAAGCTAGTAATCTCAAATTATTACAACAACACACAAAATGGGTTATTTTAAAGGGGGAGAGTTTTGTGAGACTGGTAGGCTTTATCGTACAACAATAAAACACTGTTATATGGGGTAATAAAACGTTGTTTATTACACCAACAACACACAAGAATAGAATGGTTATAATCTTATGTATTTTCTTATAGTCTATACAATGAATCGATGTTTTTCGATTGTTTAATAGTGGAAAGAAACTGAACTCGTTCTTTGCGAGTTAATTGCAATTTAAATTTGACTTTATTAATTGATTTGAATTTAATTAAATTTATTTAATTAATTTGAATCTAAGTGTTCATGAAACAAAATATAAAACTCTGAAATTAATTAGAATAATTAATTAAAATAAATTAGACGTGACAGTCTAGTTCACGTTATTTCATTTCTAGTGATTCTACTTCTGATCTACTGCAGTATGATCTAAGATTAGATTGTCAGTTAAGATTTGTATAGCGCTTTTCTACTACTTCTATTTCTTAACTATAACTTACTAAAGCCTTAAACTGCTATACAGATTATCACAACGAATTTACTTTTTAATTACTAGAGTCTTTGCTTTTTTGTTTGGCACCTGAATTATTTGAATTACAATGTTTTAATTGAAAAATAGAAAATTTGATCTGAAAAATAAATAAGTGGATTTTGCTTTCCTGTTACTGAAGAGGATGTCGTCCCGATTTGTCCCTCGTCGATTCGAGTCCTTGGTTAGAGAAAGTAATCTGCTTAGAACTGCTGGATTCGGTCGTGGAGTTCAAAATTCGGCAACACTCTGCTTCCTTGCTGTTTGTGAATATTTTAACGTCTGCTGTTGTCTGCTGGAACTGCTTGCTGTCCCTCGTCGATTCGCACGTTGCACGTCAGCGTGTGTGTGTGTGCTTCGTTCGAGTGGTCGCTCTGCTCGTCAGCTGTTAACCAATGATTTAGACGGCCTCTCTGCTGTATTCTTGAAGTCTGGTCTTGAAGTATGGTGGATCTCTTGCGTGCTTATGACTATCTGGTAGTACACAATAAGCTTGGTTGATGTCTTGAAGAGTATCTCGCCTTTACGCAACAATTACGAGCTATACAGATGATCTGTACTTAGTGTGTTCGTAATTGCGTGTGTGTTGACCACGTAGAGTCTTCTTGTTGATCTTCACCACTTTGGCTACTAGACGATCGAAGGACTACGTCTTAACTTCGTGAGTACTGACAGAAGAGTGATTTTTCACCCATAAAACACCGCAGTAGCCGGGGCTCGCGCGAAATGATTTCATTGGTCGACACTCTCCCTACCACATAAAATTTAGAATTCCCTTGGTCCGTGAGAATGAAGTCTGGTTCCCACAGACGGAGAATAGAATTATTATCTAATATAATTATCCGGCGGAACCAATTTGTCGCTCAGGATATCCTGTACTTATTTAATTTTGCAATAACTTGGTTGCAAATCAAGTTGTGTGAAATCTAAAATATACAATCTGTCACAAATTATTATCTTTATAATATACTAAAATCTCATTACTGTAACTCTATTTTAACAGAAGTTATTCAATTATTTTAATTAACTCTTACATTTGTTAATTATATTGCATCAAATTTGCACACGTCATTATTAATATCTCGGCAAACATTTTGGCTATATTAGATTTCGCCTTTTTTTATTAGTTTCCGAGATATTAATAATTAACAGTTTGGGTGTGGTCGCTTCCTTGTACAGCGAACTGATTACATAACGACCACGTGTGCGTTGCTTTACACAGCATTATTTTCAATGCGCTACATTCAAATGGAGTTTTGACTGTTACTTTTATTTAAAATCTGCTTTCAGTACGCGGTAAACATATAACCCCAAATAGTTAATATTTGGTTCCGTTATAATATATATATATATATATTACATTTAATATTTATAAATAAATTTACTTCAAGATATACCTTTTTTTCCTTATTAGGAACATGTCTCGGGTACTATCTTGTACCCATCCTCAGCCTTCCGGTTTTTTGTCTGGTGAAGTACATATGTGTTGTTGGTTGACTATTATTATTGTGGCTTCCTGTTGGCTTCTGGTATTTCAAATTGGTTTTATTGTGTGTGATTGTGGTGTATGTGTTAGTTTTTTGTGTATTTTCAATGTTGAGTGCTTTGAATATTGTGTCATGTTTTGTATTGATTTGTATTTGTTCAGGTATTAGTTTGTTTTCTGTTTTATGTTTGTATATTTGTAAATTTTCCCAAATGTTCATTATGGTGCCTTTGTGTGGTATATGTTTTATTAGTGTTACATTGGTTATGTCTGGGAATTCATGTCCTGTGTTTATTGCATGTGTGGCTAAATTGGATTTTATATTTCTGGTTTTTTGTATGCATTTAGGTGTTCAAAATAACGTTTTTTCAGTTGTTTTTTTGTTTGTCCTATGTAACATTTATTGCAATCTTGGCATTCAATTTTGTATATGCCGTTAGTTGTTGTATTATCTTTGTTGTGTGAGCTATTTAGATTTTGTAATTTATTTTTATTAGTTTGGTATGCTATTTTTATATCTGTGTTTTTAAATAGTTTTGTTAGTTTTGTCATTTTATTATTTATATATGTGAATGTGGCCCATTTTTTGTTGTTGTTATGATTTATGTGTTGTTCAGTTTGATTAATTCTTAATTGTTCAGTTTTTATTTTGTATTTGATTTTATTTTCTATTTTGATCATAGTATTTTTATTGTATCCATTTTCGTAACCAATTTGGTATATTATATTTCTTTCTTTGTCAGTTTCTTGTTTGTTTAGGGGAATTTTGTACATTCTGTTAAATAGCGAATAAAATGCTGCCATTTTATGTTGTGGTGGGTGGTCAGAATGGTTAGGTATAATGATGTTAGTGGAAGTTGGTTTTCTATATATTGCATATTGTATGTGTTTGTTGTATCTTGTGATGGTTATGTCTAAATAGTTGATTTTGTTATGTTTTTCTTTTTCTTCTGTGAATTGTATTTTGGGATGTTTCTTTACATGTACTGGTAAATAAAAAAAATATATATATATAATAACAGTAGGTACAGATCTTTATTACAATACCTGTAATAAAAAAAAATAAACCAGTACAATATATATATATATATATTATAACTATACCTCTACTATGCGTTATTGTAATGTAATGTTGTGTGTGAGTACCCACCTGCTGTCTGATCTTGCAGATTCTTCCGACTAGGGCGTGTGGATTTTGGATTTGAAGTTCGCAAGCTAGTAATCTCAAATTATTACAACAACACACAAAATGGGTTATTTTAAAGGGGGAGAGTTTTGTGAGACTGGTAGGCTTTATCGTACAACAATAAAACACTGTTATATGGGGTAATAAAACGTTGTTTATTACACCAACAACACACAAGAATAGAATGGTTATAATCTTATGTATTTTCTTATAGTCTATACAATGAATCGATGTTTTTCGATTGTTTAATAGTGGAAAGAAACTGAACTCGTTCTTTGCGAGTTAATTGCAATTTAAATTTGACTTTATTAATTGATTTGAATTTAATTAAATTTATTTAATTAATTTGAATCTAAGTGTTCATGAAACAAAATATAAAACTCTGAAATTAATTAGAATAATTAATTAAAATAAATTAGACGTGACAGTCTAGTTCACGTTATTTCATTTCTAGTGATTCTACTTCTGATCTACTGCAGTATGATCTAAGATTAGATTGTCAGTTAAGATTTGTATAGCGCTTTTCTACTACTTCTATTTCTTAACTATAACTTACTAAAGCCTTAAACTGCTATACAGATTATCACAACGAATTTACTTTTTAATTACTAGAGTCTTTGCTTTTTTGTTTGGCACCTGAATTATTTGAATTACAATGTTTTAATTGAAAAATAGAAAATTTGATCTGAAAAATAAATAAGTGGATTTTGCTTTCCTGTTACTGAAGAGGATGTCGTCCCGATTTGTCCCTCGTCGATTCGAGTCCTTGGTTAGAGAAAGTAATCTGCTTAGAACTGCTGGATTCGGTCGTGGAGTTCAAAATTCGGCAACACTCTGCTTCCTTGCTGTTTGTGAATATTTTAACGTCTGCTGTTGTCTGCTGGAACTGCTTGCTGTCCCTCGTCGATTCGCACGTTGCACGTCAGCGTGTGTGTGTGTGCTTCGTTCGAGTGGTCGCTCTGCTCGTCAGCTGTTAACCAATGATTTAGACGGCCTCTCTGCTGTATTCTTGAAGTCTGGTCTTGAAGTATGGTGGATCTCTTGCGTGCTTATGACTATCTGGTAGTACACAATAAGCTTGGTTGATGTCTTGAAGAGTATCTCGCCTTTACGCAACAATTACGAGCTATACAGATGATCTGTACTTAGTGTGTTCGTAATTGCGTGTGTGTTGACCACGTAGAGTCTTCTTGTTGATCTTCACCACTTTGGCTACTAGACGATCGAAGGACTACGTCTTAACTTCGTGAGTACTGACAGAAGAGTGATTTTTCACCCATAAAACACCGCAGTAGCCGGGGCTCGCGCGAAATGATTTCATTGGTCGACACTCTCCCTACCACATAAAATTTAGAATTCCCTTGGTCCGTGAGAATGAAGTCTGGTTCCCACAGACGGAGAATAGAATTATTATCTAATATAATTATCCGGCGGAACCAATTTGTCGCTCAGGATATCCTGTACTTATTTAATTTTGCAATAACTTGGTTGCAAATCAAGTTGTGTGAAATCTAAAATATACAATCTGTCACAAATTATTATCTTTATAATATACTAAAATCTCATTACTGTAACTCTATTTTAACAGAAGTTATTCAATTATTTTAATTAACTCTTACATTTGTTAATTATATTGCATCAAATTTGCACACGTCATTATTAATATCTCGGCAAACATTTTGGCTATATTAGATTTCGCCTTTTTTTATTAGTTTCCGAGATATTAATAATTAACAGTTTGGGTGTGGTCGCTTCCTTGTACAGCGAACTGATTACATAACGACCACGTGTGCGTTGCTTTACACAGCATTATTTTCAATGCGCTACATTCAAATGGAGTTTTGACTGTTACTTTTATTTAAAATCTGCTTTCAGTACGCGGTAAACATATAACCCCAAATAGTTAATATTTGGTTCCGTTATAATATATATATATATATATATATTACATTTAATATTTATAAATAAATTTACTTCAAGATATACCTTTTTTTCCTTATTAGGAACATGTTTCGGGTACTATCTTGTACCCATCCTCAGCCTTCCGGTTTTTTGTCTGGTGAAGTACATATGTGTTGTTGGTTGACTATTATTATTGTGGCTTCCTGTTGGCTTCTGGTATTTCAAATTGGTTTTATTGTGTGTGATTGTGGTGTATGTGTTAGTTTTTTGTGTATTTTCAATGTTGAGTGCTTTGAATATTGTGTCATGTTTTGTATTGATTTGTATTTGTTCAGGTATTAGTTTGTTTTCTGTTTTATGTTTGTATATTTGTAAATTTTCCCAAATGTTCATTATGGTGCCTTTGTGTGGTATATGTTTTATTAGTGTTACATTGGTTATGTCTGGGAATTCATGTCCTGTGTTTATTGCATGTGTGGCTAAATTGGATTTTATATTTCTGGTTTTTTGTATGCATTTAGGTGTTCAAAATAACGTTTTTTCAGTTGTTTTTTTGTTTGTCCTATGTAACATTTATTGCAATCTTGGCATTCAATTTTGTATATGCCGTTAGTTGTTGTATTATCTTTGTTGTGTGAGCTATTTAGATTTTGTAATTTATTTTTATTAGTTTGGTATGCTATTTTTATATCTGTGTTTTTAAATAGTTTTGTTAGTTTTGTCATTTTATTATTTATATATGTGAATGTGGCCCATTTTTTGTTGTTGTTATGATTTATGTGTTGTTCAGTTTGATTAATTCTTAATTGTTCAGTTTTTATTTTGTATTTGATTTTATTTTCTATTTTGATCATAGTATTTTTATTGTATCCATTTTCGTAACCAATTTGGTATATTATATTTCTTTCTTTGTCAGTTTCTTGTTTGTTTAGGGGAATTTTGTACATTCTGTTAAATAGCGAATAAAATGCTGCCATTTTATGTTGTGGTGGGTGGTCAGAATGGTTAGGTATAATGATGTTAGTGGAAGTTGGTTTTCTATATATTGCATATTGTATGTGTTTGTTGTATCTTGTGATGGTTATGTCTAAATAGTTGATTTTGTTATGTTTTTCTTTTTCTTCTGTGAATTGTATTTTGGGATGTTTCTTTACATGTACTGGTAAATAAAAAAAATATATATATATAATAACAGTAGGTACAGATCTTTATTACAATACCTGTAATAAAAAAAAATAAACCAGTACAATATATATATATATATTATAACTATACCTCTACTATGCGTTATTGTAATGTAATGTTGTGTGTGAGTACCCACCTGCTGTCTGATCTTGCAGATTCTTCCGACTAGGGCGTGTGGATTTTGGATTTGAAGTTCGCAAGCTAGTAATCTCAAATTATTACAACAACACACAAAATGGGTTATTTTAAAGGGGGAGAGTTTTGTGAGACTGGTAGGCTTTATCGTACAACAATAAAACACTGTTATATGGGGTAATAAAACGTTGTTTATTACACCAACAACACACAAGAATAGAATGGTTATAATCTTATGTATTTTCTTATAGTCTATACAATGAATCGATGTTTTTCGATTGTTTAATAGTGGAAAGAAACTGAACTCGTTCTTTGCGAGTTAATTGCAATTTAAATTTGACTTTATTAATTGATTTGAATTTAATTAAATTTATTTAATTAATTTGAATCTAAGTGTTCATGAAACAAAATATAAAACTCTGAAATTAATTAGAATAATTAATTAAAATAAATTAGACGTGACAGTCTAGTTCACGTTATTTCATTTCTAGTGATTCTACTTCTGATCTACTGCAGTATGATCTAAGATTAGATTGTCAGTTAAGATTTGTATAGCGCTTTTCTACTACTTCTATTTCTTAACTATAACTTACTAAAGCCTTAAACTGCTATACAGATTATCACAACGAATTTACTTTTTAATTACTAGAGTCTTTGCTTTTTTGTTTGGCACCTGAATTATTTGAATTACAATGTTTTAATTGAAAAATAGAAAATTTGATCTGAAAAATAAATAAGTGGATTTTGCTTTCCTGTTACTGAAGAGGATGTCGTCCCGATTTGTCCCTCGTCGATTCGAGTCCTTGGTTAGAGAAAGTAATCTGCTTAGAACTGCTGGATTCGGTCGTGGAGTTCAAAATTCGGCAACACTCTGCTTCCTTGCTGTTTGTGAATATTTTAACGTCTGCTGTTGTCTGCTGGAACTGCTTGCTGTCCCTCGTCGATTCGCACGTTGCACGTCAGCGTGTGTGTGTGTGCTTCGTTCGAGTGGTCGCTCTGCTCGTCAGCTGTTAACCAATGATTTAGACGGCCTCTCTGCTGTATTCTTGAAGTCTGGTCTTGAAGTATGGTGGATCTCTTGCGTGCTTATGACTATCTGGTAGTACACAATAAGCTTGGTTGATGTCTTGAAGAGTATCTCGCCTTTACGCAACAATTACGAGCTATACAGATGATCTGTACTTAGTGTGTTCGTAATTGCGTGTGTGTTGACCACGTAGAGTCTTCTTGTTGATCTTCACCACTTTGGCTACTAGACGATCGAAGGACTACGTCTTAACTTCGTGAGTACTGACAGAAGAGTGATTTTTCACCCATAAAACACCGCAGTAGCCGGGGCTCGCGCGAAATGATTTCATTGATCGACACTCTCCCTACCACATAAAATTTAGAATTCCCTTGGTCCGTGAGAATGAAGTCTGGTTCCCACAGACGGAGAATAGAATTATTATCTAATATAATTATCCGGCGGAACCAATTTGTCGCTCAGGATATCCTGTACTTATTTAATTTTGCAATAACTTGGTTGCAAATCAAGTTGTGTGAAATCTAAAATATACAATCTGTCACAAATTATTATCTTTATAATATACTAAAATCTCATTACTGTAACTCTATTTTAACAGAAGTTATTCAATTATTTTAATTAACTCTTACATTTGTTAATTATATTGCATCAAATTTGCACACGTCATTATTAATATCTCGGCAAACATTTTGGCTATATTAGATTTCGCCTTTTTTTATTAGTTTCCGAGATATTAATAATTAACAGTTTGGGTGTGGTCGCTTCCTTGTACAGCGAACTGATTACATAACGACCACGTGTGCGTTGCTTTACACAGCATTATTTTCAATGCGCTACATTCAAATGGAGTTTTGACTGTTACTTTTATTTAAAATCTGCTTTCAGTACGCGGTAAACATATAACCCCAAATAGTTAATATTTGGTTCCGTTATAATATATATATATATATATATTACATTTAATATTTATAAATAAATTTACTTCAAGATATACCTTTTTTTCCTTATTAGGAACATGTTTCGGGTACTATCTTGTACCCATCCTCAGCCTTCCGGTTTTTTGTCTGGTGAAGTACATATGTGTTGTTGGTTGACTATTATTATTGTGGCTTCCTGTTGGCTTCTGGTATTTCAAATTGGTTTTATTGTGTGTGATTGTGGTGTATGTGTTAGTTTTTTGTGTATTTTCAATGTTGAGTGCTTTGAATATTGTGTCATGTTTTGTATTGATTTGTATTTGTTCAGGTATTAGTTTGTTTTCTGTTTTATGTTTGTATATTTGTAAATTTTCCCAAATGTTCATTATGGTGCCTTTGTGTGGTATATGTTTTATTAGTGTTACATTGGTTATGTCTGGGAATTCATGTCCTGTGTTTATTGCATGTGTGGCTAAATTGGATTTTATATTTCTGGTTTTTTGTATGCATTTAGGTGTTCAAAATAACGTTTTTTCAGTTGTTTTTTTGTTTGTCCTATGTAACATTTATTGCAATCTTGGCATTCAATTTTGTATATGCCGTTAGTTGTTGTATTATCTTTGTTGTGTGAGCTATTTAGATTTTGTAATTTATTTTTATTAGTTTGGTATGCTATTTTTATATCTGTGTTTTTAAATAGTTTTGTTAGTTTTGTCATTTTATTATTTATATATGTGAATGTGGCCCATTTTTTGTTGTTGTTATGATTTATGTGTTGTTCAGTTTGATTAATTCTTAATTGTTCAGTTTTTATTTTGTATTTGATTTTATTTTCTATTTTGATCATAGTATTTTTATTGTATCCATTTTCGTAACCAATTTGGTATATTATATTTCTTTCTTTGTCAGTTTCTTGTTTGTTTAGGGGAATTTTGTACATTCTGTTAAATAGCGAATAAAATGCTGCCATTTTATGTTGTGGTGGGTGGTCAGAATGGTTAGGTATAATGATGTTAGTGGAAGTTGGTTTTCTATATATTGCATATTGTATGTGTTTGTTGTATCTTGTGATGGTTATGTCTAAATAGTTGATTTTGTTATGTTTTTCTTTTTCTTCTGTGAATTGTATTTTGGGATGTTTCTTTACATGTACTGGTAAATAAAAAAAATATATATATATAATAACAGTAGGTACTGTATTTAACTCTTACATTTGTTAATTATATTGCATCAAATTTGCACACGTCATTATTAATATCTCGGCAAACATTTTGGCTATATTAGATTTCGCCTTTTTTTATTAGTTTCCGAGATATTAATAATTAACAGTTTGGGTGTGGTCGCTTCCTTGTACAGCGAACTAATTACATAACGACCACGTGTGCGTTGCTTTACACAGCATTATTTTCAATGCGCTACATTCAAATGGAGTTTTGACTGTTACTTTTATTTAAAATCTGCTTTCAGTACGCGGTAAACATATAACCCCAAATAGTTAATATTTGGTTCCGTTATATATTCCCACACCCGCTTTAAAAAAAAAAATGAATGTAATAATTACAGTTATTTTTTTTTTCTTAATCATTACACACATATTGTGTAATCATTATTCTTATTACCTATACATTGTATTACTTATTCTGAAGACACGTACACAAGTGTTAATGTTATTGCATTATATACAATTTAACTCTAAATACATGTATTAAAATATTATATTTGCAACTTATTGCGTATAATGTTTTTAAAACGAGTAGTACCTTTTGTTTATAAACAGTGGCACACGTACAAAAAATTTGCTGACAGCATTTAGAACCGTTATCGCCGGGCGCGCGTCTAATTGCTTGACCTAGTTTCATATGTGGGTCAGGTAGTTGTTATCGCGTGACGTAACAATTTCCTGCCGTGAGCTCGTTCAGTTGTATACGCTTATTATTTACCGCTATAGAAAAACATTATTATTAATACACAAGTTACCTATAATTATTATTAATAATATTATAAAACACAAATTATTTATTTTAAATTTAATTATTATAATACAATTATTATTAACTCTAAATACTATTTATCTTTTTAAAGTCTTATTATTTCGTCGCGACGCGCTTTGGAACGCCATGCTACTCAAAGTATTTTCTCAAAGAGCTCGCATGGAATTTACCGATCGTTTTCGTTCGGTCCAGCGTCGTAACGATAAACGTGTGAGGTGCGAGTTGTTGAGCCAACAGATAGGGTCCATTATATAAACGAAAGAACTTTGCAGCCACATTTATGTCTCTTCGGCCTACAGGATTCGCCTTGAGCAGTACTTTTTCACCTACTATAAAGTTCGTTAGTTTGTGAGTCGTATTAAATTTGTCTGCCCTTTTTCGCCCTTTTTTAACTATTCTTTCCCTCACAAGTTGATTTTTACATTGCACCGGCAGAGGTAGATTATAAGTCTTTGGCTTACTTAAATAATTATCCCAAAACCTCTCTGGCGTGGTTCCAGAGTCTAATTCTGCTGGTGTGTATTCCGTGGTATCATGATAACTCTCATTTATTGCCTTTTCGAAGAATGGTAAGAACTCGGGCCATTTACTTTGTTCCTTATAGCAATAGATACGGAACATTTTACCGATTTCCCGATTCACCCTTTCGGCAAGGTTTCCCTGTGGTCGTCGTATCGAGGTTAGGACTGCTTTGATACCGTTACGTTCCAGGGTGGCTGCCCAGTGTTTGTTTTGGAACTGCTTTCCCTGGTCACTAAGTACGTTCCTTATTGGTCCATGTTGTGGGATATACTTATTAAGTATAATATTTAAAACGGACTTTGTGGTGGGCCTAGGGATCGCATAAAGGCTAACTTTTTTAGTAAACACATCGACGCAAACTACCATGTGTTTTAGATTTCTGGTAGCCTTGGGTAATGGTCCCAGAAAGTCGATGGCGATCATCTGTCCCTTACCTTCCGTTATCACATTGGCCATGGGAACGTAAGTGTGCAAGTTTGGTACTTTCGCTGTCTGGCATGGATAACATGTTTTTAGCAATTTCTTTACCCTACGGTACATGTTGGTTATTGTAAAATCCTCCTGCAATATTTTGACACATTTTACAGGAGATGCGTGCGCCATTTTTATATGTAAAGATTGTGTTATACACGCAAGCATCGCTGGAGACAATACCACTTTCCATTCGCCCTGTAACAATTTATACAATATATTGTCTTGTATAAGATAGTGAGGATTTGGGTGAGCTGCTAACATTAGCTTTTTAGCAAGGAGTGCGAGGTTATCGTCCTGCTCGCGTCCTAAGTTCTGTAGCATATTAGTAGCTTCAGGCGCGACAGTGTATTGCATGTTTAACACTCTCAACTCGTCGTCAGCTGCTTCATATACTTCCTCCTTTTCTACGGGCGGATATCTACTTAGAGTGTCTGCTGTGGTATTCTCTGATCCTTTGCAATATTTAATAGTGAATGAGTACTCCTGAATAGCTAACACCCATCGTGTTAGTCGGGAATTTGCTAATCGACATTTTAATATAAACGATAACGCCTGATTATCAGTGTGAATCTCGAAATGGGTACCGTATAGGTAGTGTCTGAATTTTCTGAGTGCGTTTATTATGGCGAGTATTTCTTTCTCGGAAGTACAATAGTGCAACTCAGCGCCTTTGAGCGTCCTATTAGCGTATGCTACAACATGAAGACTACCTTGTTCGTCTTCTTGGTGCAACACGGCGCCGATAGCGTACTCGCTAGCGTCAGTGTACATTACGTACTTCCTACCCTGCTGTGGATGGAACAATTGTAAATTAGATTGGAACAGGCACTTAACCCTCTCAAACGCATCGTTCTGTTCAGAACCCCATTTCCACTTTATATTTTTGCGTACCAGCTGTAGCAACGGGACTGTATATTCTGCGTATTTGCTGGTAAATTTCCTGTAATATCCCGTGAGTCCAAGGAATGCTCGCAGTGCTTTGAGGTTCTTGGGCACCGGGAATTCCATAATACTCCTGAGCTTCTCTGGGTCCGTACTGATACCTGTAGCTGAGATTATATGTCCCAGGAACTTCATTTGGGACTTTACAAACTCGCACTTGTGTAGTTTGAGCTTGATGTTTGCTAACCTCAGCTTCTGGAAGACGCTCCGCAGGTGCTCGAAGTGTTCCTCCAAAGTGCGGGATATCACGAGGATGTCATCCACGAATATTACCGTGTATGGGTCTACCTCAGGTCCTAGAGCTCTCTCGAGGCATCTTACAATCGCAGCGAGACTCGTGCTAAGGCCAAAAGGTACCACCTTGTGTTGATAGCATTTGTTATTGAATATAAATGCTGTATACTTACGATCTTGCTCACACAGCGGGACCTGCCAAAAGCTTGCTGTTAGATCTAACTTCGTGAGGTACCTGGCTCCTTCACATTTAATGAAGAGGTCCTCCGCTGTCGGTGCGCAGTCAAACTCTTTCTCTACGAGACTGTTTAAGTTCTTCATATCCAGGCAGAGTCGGATCTCTCCAGTCTTCTTGCGGACGACCAGCAGTGGGTTGAGGAAGCTGCTATTAGATCTTTCAATAATATCTTCTTCCAACATCCGCTGTATCTCCTGCTGGACCTCAGCCTGGTATTTTATAGGGACCTGGTAGATTCTCCTTATGAACTTCTCCGGCTCTGTGAGGTGGATTCTGTGTTCATACACTGATGAGATTGAATGTTCTTCACTGAAGATATCGCTGAATTCTTCTTGCAGCGACGACAATCTCCGTTCAGTTCGGGAATCTAAGGTGGTCTCCCCCTCTTCACATTCTTTATAATGAATTACTTGTTTTGGTGGCCGTGTGATTTTAATTGGGTCACCATGGTTTTGTGTGTGTGTCTGTGTGTTCAATTTAAAAGTGTAACTAACATTGTCTATGGTACATTTTAATAAGTGTTCACTGGTGTTAATTTCCGCACGTATTTGTTCCAATACATCTACCCCCAATAACATATCACATATTAAATTGTTTATAGCCACTACACACACTTCAAATTGCACTTCGTCTAGCATGATAGTTAGATAGTATTGAGTGTCAATTTTTTCTTTTGTATCGGTAGCGGTTCGTATATAAAATTGATTGATTGGGAGTGATGGGGCCGTACGAAAATATTTTTTATTGGTACGCAGGAACCTTTCACTGACGCCGGATACAACACTACCGGTATCCAACAAAATCCGCGTGGGAACGCTATTGACAAAGGCGTGTAACACCGGACACGCCGCGCTCACGGGCCTTCGTCGCGTGGGACCGGATTCTAGCAACGGATCCCTGACATCCGGTGGGAACACATTATTAACGGGCACACAAGTTACATAATTAAAAGCACACATTTCACACAATATATAATCCTTATAATTAACATGCTTATATTTACACAATTTTGCCGAATTTATAGCGCGTCCTTGCTGGATGCGCATTTTGGCACGTTTTTTGTAGCTTGGTAACTTTTCGATTTATTGTTCGAATTTTTATTGCCGTGGGAGTCGCTGTCTTTTTCAGTTGTATCAGCTTTGGCTAATTCGACCGTTTGAATCGCTCTAATTTGTGCTCCATCGTTGCCCTTACCCTGCCCCTTTGGCCTACCAAAATTTTGTTTTCCCTTGTACTCAAAGGTTTTATTTGGCTGTTTTGACGGTGTTTGGGGTGGAGTAGAACTGGTACTCGGTTTTTGATCCGTTTGCTGATGGTACTGTAGTCGCGTATTCTGCCCTTCATTATTTCGGCGAAAGTCGGGATTATAACGCCACCCACCAAATTCAAAAACCGTCTCACTTTGGGACACTAGAATGAGGAGTTCGTCTACCGTGCGAATACCCTGGGTAAATACAGCTACTCTAATGTTATGATTAAAATGGTAGGCAAGTTTGGTGACTATGTCAATCTCCGCAAATGCTGGGGTTAAATGCTTCGCGCGTTCGACCTGCTGGATTATATAATTTTCGGCGGTAATACCCATTTTCTTATCAAAACGGCCATATTCCAGTTCATTGCGCAGAAGTCGTTGGGTATGCGAGTTCCAGTACCGGCTTTCAAATTTTTGTTTGAACTCCGCGTATGTGGACACTCTATCGCGTACAATGTTATACCACTTACGCGCCGAATCACGCATCGCGTTCACCACCCACTGTATTTTGTCTTGATCTTCTAGTCGGGAACCTACTCTAGCCATTTCACTCTCACACGCTAATAAAAATTCAATGGGGTTTTCGTTATTTTCCCCCGTAAAATACACGCGATTTTTCTCGTCGACAGGGCCTTGTACCAAAATATTTGGAGCAGACCTCCTTCGTACCTCCTGTCGTACCTTCAAAATCTCGTCGTTTAACGTTTGTAAAACACTCTCTTTATTAGAGTCAATGTTAGATCGCGTCTCTACAATTGAAGCGTCTAATTTATCTACTCGTCGTTGTGTTTCGGTCACGTCCGCGGGAATCCTTACCTCTAGGGATTCCACCTTCCTAGAGACGTCTAGTGTTTGCTTTTCACAACGGCTTATGTGATCCTTGAACCGGCCCTCCATACGTGTTACTTGTTCAATAAACGATTTTTGCATAGTGGTCTCAAAAACCTTAAACCGTTCATTGATTTTAGTATCGACCGTATTTACTCTTTCAGCGATTTCCGCGACTTTCACAGTTAGCTCTTTATTACTCTCTTCGATTTTTTTATTGGTTTCCGCGATTTCGTCTATTTTCGCAGTTAATTCTTTACTACATTCTTTATTACTTTGCTTAATCTCGGCGTTTATGTCAGCGTTACTTTGATCTAATTTCTCGGTTAGACTAACTCTCTGCGCCTCGATGTTAGATTTTAATTCCGCGATATTCATTTCAGCATTGGCTGTTATTTGTTCAAATTTCGCGTCTATTTTAGCGGTCAAATCCGCGTTAGCTTGTTTCATTTCCGCGTTCGCTTGTTCCGCTTTAGCCGCGTTTTGTTTCATTTCTTGTAATAACTGTTTAAGCATTTTATCAGTTTCCATTTTAAATAGACAACAATGTCAAATATACACAATTTAAAATACACAGAACAGTTTCAAATACACACAATAACTTTACTGTTGTACAAACACCAGTCACAAAACTCTTTGGGGATTGTTTAGTTGGACGCCAGCTGTTTTACGAGTTAAAACAGCAAAGTTGTTTTACACGTGAAAATTAAATTTAAATTGAATTTAATTAATTTTCTCGAGCCCCACGAGATTGGAGCGCCATTTATAACTCTATTACAAATGTGGCGTTTCAATCTCGTTGTGATTTAATTAATTTAATTGAATCGTGCCCCACGTTCCGGGCAAGCCATTTATAACTATACCTCTACTATGCGTTATTGTAATGTAATGTTGTGTGTGAGTACCCACCTGCTGTCTGATCTTGCAGATTCTTCCGACTAGGGCGTGTGGATTTTGGATTTGAAGTTCGCAAGCTAGTAATCTCAAATTATTACAACAACACACAAAATGGGTTATTTTAAAGGGGGAGAGTTTTGTGAGACTGGTAGGCTTTATCGTACAACAATAAAACACTGTTATATGGGGTAATAAAACGTTATTTATTACACCAACAACACACAAGAATAGAATGGTTATAATCTTATGAATTTTCTTATAGTCTATACAATGAATCGATGTTTTTCGATTGTTTAATAGTGGAAAGAAACTGAACTCGTTCTTTGCGAGTTAATTGCAATTTAAATTTGACTTTATTAATTGATTTGAATTTAATTAAATTTATTTAATTAATTTGAATCTAAGTGTTCATGAAACAAAATATAAAACTCTGAAATTAATTAGAATAATTAATTAAAATAAATTAGACGTGACAGTCTAGTTCACGTTATTTCATTTCTAGTGATTCTACTTCTGATCTACTGCAGTATGATCTAAGATTAGATTGTCAGTTAAGATTTGTATAGCGCTTTTCTACTACTTCTATTTCTTAACTATAACTTACTAAAGCCTTAAACTGCTATACAGATTATCACAACGAATTTACTTTTTAATTACTAGAGTCTTTGCTTTTTTGTTTGGCACCTGAATTATTTGAATTACAATGTTTTAATTGAAAATAGAAAATTTGATCTGAAAAATAAATAAGTGGATTTTGCTTTCCTGTTACTGAAGAGGATGTCGTCCCGATTTGTCCCTCGTCGATTCGAGTCCTTGGTTAGAGAAAGTAATCTGCTTAGAACTGCTGGATTCGGTCGTGGAGTTCAAAATTCGGCAACACTCTGCTTCCTTGCTGTTTGTGAATATTTTAACGTCTGCTGTTGTCTGCTGGAACTGCTTGCTGTCCCTCGTCGATTCGCACGTTGCACGTCAGCGTGTGTGTGTGTGCTTCGTTCGAGTGGTCGCTCTGCTCGTCAGCTGTTAACCAATGATTTAGACGGCCTCTCTGCTGTATTCTTGAAGTCTGGTCTTGAAGTATGGTGGATCTCTTGCGTGCTTATGACTATCTGGTAGTACACAATAAGCTTGGTTGATGTCTTGAAGAGTATCTCGCCTTTACGCAACAATTACGAGCTATACAGATGATCTGTACTTAGTGTGTTCGTAATTGCGTGTGTGTTGACCACGTAGAGTCTTCTTGTTGATCTTCACCACTTTGGCTACTAGACGATCGAAGGACTACGTCTTAACTTCGTGAGTACTGACAGAAGAGTGATTTTTCACCCATAAAACACCGCAGTAGCCGGGGCTCGCGCGAAATGATTTCATTGGTCGACACTCTCCCTACCACATAAAATTTAGAATTCCCTTGGTCCGTGAGAATGAAGTCTGGTTCCCACAGACGGAGAATAGAATTATTATCTAATATAATTATCCGGCGGAACCAATTTGTCGCTCAGGATATCCTGTACTTATTTAATTTTGCAATAACTTGGTTGCAAATCAAGTTGTGTGAAATCTAAAATATACAATCTGTCACAAATTATTATCTTTATAATATACTAAAATCTCATTACTGTAACTCTATTTTAACAGAAATTATTCAATTATTTTAATTAACTCTTACATTTGTTAATTATATTGCATCAAATTTGCACACGTCATTATTAATATCTCGGCAAACATTTTGGCTATATTAGATTTCGCCTTTTTTTATTAGTTTCCGAGATATTAATAATTAACAGTTTGGGTGTGGTCGCTTCCTTGTACAGCGAACTGATTACATAACGACCACGTGTGCGTTGCTTTACACAGCATTATTTTCAATGCGCTACATTCAAATGGAGTTTTGACTGTTACTTTTATTTAAAATCTGCTTTCAGTACGCGGTAAACATATAACCCCAAATAGTTAATATTTGGTTCCGTTATAATATATATATATATATATATATATATATATTACATTTAATATTTATAAATAAATTTACTTCAAGATATACCTTTTTTTCCTTATTAGGAACATGTTTCGGGTACTATCTTGTACCCATCCTCAGCCTTCCGGTTTTTTGTCTGGTGAAGTACATATGTGTTGTTGGTTGACTATTATTATTGTGGCTTCCTGTTGGCTTCTGGTATTTCAAATTGGTTTTATTGTGTGTGATTGTGGTGTATGTGTTAGTTTTTTGTGTATTTTCAATGTTGAGTGCTTTGAATATTGTGTCATGTTTTGTATTGATTTGTATTTGTTCAGGTATTAGTTTGTTTTCTGTTTTATGTTTGTATATTTGTAAATTTTCCCAAATGTTCATTATGGTGCCTTTGTGTGGTATATGTTTTATTAGTGTTACATTGGTTATGTCTGGGAATTCATGTCCTGTGTTTATTGCATGTGTGGCTAAATTGGATTTTATATTTCTGGTTTTTTGTATGCATTTAGGTGTTCAAAATAACGTTTTTTCAGTTGTTTTTTTGTTTGTCCTATGTAACATTTATTGCAATCTTGGCATTCAATTTTGTATATGCCGTTAGTTGTTGTATTATCTTTGTTGTGTGAGCTATTTAGATTTTGTAATTTATTTTTATTAGTTTGGTATGCTATTTTTATATCTGTGTTTTTAAATAGTTTTGTTAGTTTTGTCATTTTATTATTTATATATGTGAATGTGGCCCATTTTTTGTTGTTGTTATGATTTATGTGTTGTTCAGTTTGATTAATTCTTAATTGTTCAGTTTTTATTTTGTATTTGATTTTATTTTCTATTTTGATCATAGTATTTTTATTGTATCCATTTTCGTAACCAATTTGGTATATTATATTTCTTTCTTTGTCAGTTTCTTGTTTGTTTAGGGGAATTTTGTACATTCTGTTAAATAGCGAATAAAATGCTGCCATTTTATGTTGTGGTGGGTGGTCAGAATGGTTAGGTATAATGATGTTAGTGGAAGTTGGTTTTCTATATATTGCATATTGTATGTGTTTGTTGTATCTTGTGATGGTTATGTCTAAATAGTTGATTTTGTTATGTTTTTCTTTTTCTTCTGTGAATTGTATTTTGGGATGTTTCTTTACATGTACTGGTAAATAAAAAAAATATATATATATAATAACAGTAGGTACAGATCTTTATTACAATACCTGTAATAAAAAAAAATAAACCAGTACAATATATATATATATATATTATAACTATACCTCTACTATGCGTTATTGTAATGTAATGTTGTGTGTGAGTACCCACCTGCTGTCTGATCTTGCAGATTCTTCCGACTAGGGCGTGTGGATTTTGGATTTGAAGTTCGCAAGCTAGTAATCTCAAATTATTACAACAACACACAAAATGGGTTATTTTAAAGGGGGAGAGTTTTGTGAGACTGGTAGGCTTTATCGTACAACAATAAAACACTGTTATATGGGGTAATAAAACGTTGTTTATTACACCAACAACACACAAGAATAGAATGGTTATAATCTTATGTATTTTCTTATAGTCTATACAATGAATCGATGTTTTTCGATT